>JAOBAS010000072.1:26665718-26676199 GCA_025311575.1 Elanoides forficatus
CTTTCCTTCTCTCTTTCCTTCTCTCTTTCCTTCTCTCTTTCCTTCTCTCTTTCCTTCTCTCTTTCCTTCTCTCTTTCTCTCTCTCTCTCTCTCTCTCTTTCTCTCTTTCTCTCTTTCTCTCTTTCTCTCTTTCTCTCTTTCTCTCTTTCTCTCTTTCTCTCTTTCTCTCCTCTCTTCCTCTCTTTCTCTCTTCCTCTTTTTCTTCTCTTTTCCACAGTCCCTACACCTAATCCTTTTAAATATAAACCGTTGACCAAGTCTGAGACTAGTAGTGGCTCCAGCCGCCCCTGGGCTCCTCTTTGAGAAGGAGTCCATAAAACAAGGGGGTCTACTCTGAACCTCGTAACTCAATGGGAGGGCTCTCCTTCTGATACAGTTTCATGTTCCTTTTTCCACTTCTTTTTCTACACCTCCCTTCTCTTTTCAAACAGCGGCTTAATGGCATGATGCAAGGTTCATATTGGTAGGTTCACTTATACTTGGGCAAGGTTAGCTATGCTGATAAATGTTGATTGTTTTTTGAACTCCCCTGGTGTCGTTTCACCTTAATTGTGACAAAGGAAGTCCACGAACCAGAGTTGCTCCAACTTTGGGATGCGACAAACATGATTTTCATTTGTATTGTTTCTCTCTTAACCTTTTGTGTCGTTGGTCCCTGTATACATAATTTTAGTTTAATTCTAACTTGATTTTTCTTTGTGCATTTCATCTGTATATTAAGTAATAGAGTGAACCTTGCCATTGAATTATGTGAAGTTGTGCTTTAATAAACTCCTATTAAATAATTTTTTGTTAATACACTTGAAGGTGATTCTTCAAGCGATCCAAACCACTCCATTTCATGACAACATGTATCTTGTTTTCTCCCCTAAATTTTAAAACATAGATATGGCATGTAATTTGAAATTTCTGTGGTGCAAAATTCAGAGATAGTCTCTGAAGAATCTTTATTGTTTGTATGTCTGGAGACTTATAGGTTAAATTTAATCTTTTAAAAAAGTATATGATCAGGAGATGTTTAATTCTCTATTAAAGTTATAAACAAGATATCAAAAGAAAACTGATCTCTTTGATGCTTTTGAAGAAATGAAGTGATTCATTCTTTCCATTTGGATAAGTTCCCATTTTCATAGTTCTGAAGATGTGTCCAAGAGCCTCCAAACGTATGATGACAAGAAATTGTATTTAACCTTCAGTAAGGTGCTACCTCTGGTGGTCTTTAATGGGAGTTCTCCCTTCTTCCTCACAATGTTTTTTCTGTAACAGCAGTTCTTCTCTTCTAAAAATTGTGCCCCTTGGGGACCTTTAAATCTACTCTAAATATTAGCTTAAGATGTCAACAAGTTTCTTCTTACAAAAAGTAGGAAGGGTTAAATTCTCAATTTACAGAACTGAATTGTAGTTATATTTTAAGAAAAAAAAAAATATCCTAAATTACTCAGTTGATTCAGCTAGCCTGCAGGGTGCTCAGTTTAGCCCTCAACAGTCCAAGGAGTTCTTTCTTTTCTTAAAGAAGTATTCTTCTCTTTTCTTCTTGTTACATCTCTATTCACCTTCTCCACCTTCTTGATTTTTTTTTAATTTTTTTTTTTTTTTGTTAAGTGGAATGAGGATTCTGGATTAAACTACCTTTCTTCCCTATTGAACACTTAAAATTAAAATGCAAATGGAGGAGAGATATTTCTTCCCTGGGAGCTGATTTCTCCTCTCGCTCTGGACGCTTTCCTTTTATATATTCCTTGGCATTTTAGAGTTCTTTATTTGCCTGTTACTCTTGCTGTTAGTGTGGGATGACTTGCCATTAAATAATAAATTATTGACCATTTGGCTCTAACAGTTTTATGCATTGTTTCACTGTAGAATTTACCCTAAATCTAGTTGTAACAAACATAGAGTTAACTACTGACATTTGCAAAGATTTTTTCATTTCTGTAGCTGAGAACTTATTTGCAGATATAGCTTCTCTTAGAGAACTGAGTACAGCAGTTGTGGGTTTTATCTTAAAATATTCTCCATAATACTTAAAAATGTATTGCCCAACACAGAGTGTTTACTGAAATACTTGTAGTATTCTCCCTCTATTTGGGAACATAGCATGAGATGCTTTGTTGCCAATTTTAATGGGAAATCCATAAATCATCAGAGAAAGATATAAGACACAAGAATTTGGACATGGCAAATATTTTGTGTTCTGAAAAGTGTGTTTATAAAAGATGGATATTAAAATCACAAAAGATTTTGCTTAATTTGTCTATAACAGAAAATGTTCAGACCAGTGAGATAAAGGACTTTTAGAAGAAAAACACTGTTCATCAGGAGAAAGTCACATTCTCTGGGTGAAACTCTTACATGGTACGCAGCCTTTGTGTAAGTATGCTCTATCACTCTGTGTTGCCAAAGTCAAGGGGTAGAGGAATTGTCCTTGTTTCTCTTTGTGGATTATCAGGCATACCATGATCTCTGCAGTCAGTGCTTTGGCAACATAAAGACTCTGGGCCCCATTCCTCACTTCCTGACCAGTACAGCTGAGCAGAAACTAGTTTAGTTTGTTTCTAGAATAGGCCAGCAACATGCTATGATAATCTCTTTCTTCATCCACTTTCAAGAAATGTGATGCTGCATTTCAGAATACCTAATCCTGAAGAGGCTAGTTCTTTGGGGTCAGGATTGTTCAGCCTGTCTTTTCACCCATCATTCCATAAGCACTATCAAGAGCAGCCATGAAGGAGAACAACATTTGTGAAAACTGTTTTAACTTTGCTTTGATCTTAGAAGAGCTAGCAATAGTGAAGGATTTGGCAAAGGTCACTGTCTATCTGGGTCTAACACACAACAGCAGCCTGCATGGAAAAGACACTTACAACTTGTCCAGTCTCCTGAGTTGCATGTTTTCATGAAGTACTTGAGAATTAAATGTCAACACATGGTGAGTGGTCTATTTTAAATGCATTCTGCAAATAATAGCTACAAAGCCTGAAGATATATCTGCAAGAACCATTGATTTCCTCAGAACATAATCCCTTCACCCCCCTGATTTAATTCCAATCTGTTCCGCTAGTGCTCATCAACTCTGCCTACAGCTATCCAAGCAATTAATTTGATAGATTTCACACAAACATATGCTCTTGCACTTACCAGGGTTTTTCTTCCTTCAGTCATAACAATAAATGGAAAAAGAAGAACAAACAGAAGTTCTGCAGACAGGAATGGAAGGCTTTATCTGACCTACCATACATAAGTCTGGTCTCAAATTACATGACAGGTAGATAGGTGTCAGCTGTTACTGGGTGCAGAATTGTGGTCTTCATAACTGAAGTCTTTTCTCTGTTGGTCAAAAATGGAAGGAAGATTTACCATTGAATTTAATACCTTGTTCCAACTTCAGACTCTTGACTTCAATTCTGCTGCTTATTGTCTGCCCAGGCAGATCTAGTGCACCAAGGTTTGACAATGTTTGTGAGAAACTCACATTGCATTTTAATATCTCTGATCCCTCAGTCATGAATGAGGCAGCATTTGAATTAATATGTTCATTACATTTTTACTGATAGCTCTCCACAGAGAGCAACATTTCACAGTTGCAAGTGCTTTTACTAACAGGCTATACTGACTAACAGTAGCTTATCTCAGTCACTATTCAGAATTCGTACCTACAGGGACAAGCTCTGTATTCTGAAAACAGATGGTTTAGCTTTGGTCAGGGTCTATGTTTAGCTCCTTATCAGTTTCATATATTCCCTGAGAATAAATAAAGCTTTAGGTATATAATTAAGCTTTTCATGAGGCATATTTATACTCCAGCAAGGGTTGCTAACATTTATGGTTCTTTTTCACGATTTTGTGTATATATCCAATAGATACATAAACATACTACATTCATATATGTTCTCTATGTTAACTGCAGTAAATTCAGCTTTTTGGAAAACAGATACATTATGCCAAGACGGAAAATAACACATAATAATAAAAGGTCACTGACAATGCAGGTAGAAATTGTGACCTACTTTAGCTTATTATAATAGCACAGTGAGAAAACCTACTGAAATTTATAGCTCTGATTTTTAGAGAGGCCAAATGCTAGCAGGTCCTGTTGATTCCTGGTGGGGTGGATATTCAGCACTCCTGAAAACTTGGCTTTAAGTGTCTGCCACAGATATCTTTAAAACAGTAATTTCTTGTTTGGCAAGAACATGAATATGAGGAAAGCATTGGCCATCAGCGGTAGATCCCAGAAAAAAACAATGTTATTGTATTGTCCTCCTATGATTCTGCATAAACTGTTAATGAACAATTCTACTCCTTCTAGACCTCTGCTGTTATCACTAATGATGCTGTTGCACAAATATATTTTGGTGTGATAAGTAGCTGTGTAACTTGAAGATCTTTTTTTAAACAAGAGGTGTTTATTTTCTCCCAATCTCAATTTTGTTTCTTTCCATGCTGTTTGCCTAGCACTTTAAAAAAAAAAAAAAGAAAATACATTGAAAATAATTGAGAAATATGAACATGAAAATAATTGAGATAAAATTATATAAATGATGTGTGCATTGGAAGGAAGGAAAGTTGGAAAGGAAATATAGTCTGAAACTTTTAATCAGAGTGTATTAAAATGATGTCAATGTAGGTATATATTTTGTCTGATTTGAAGACCATTAAGATCTATCACATGTTTCTGAGTCATGTATACAAGGTATAGTGCCTTGACCTAGGTTATGTTATCCCTTGTTTCAGTGGAAAGGAAATTTTGGATTTCCTATTAGAAGAATATTGACAGGGGAAAACCGCTAGTCTCTCGTATCTCTACTAATGGCTATAAATCCAAATCTAAGGTGAGACACTTCTGCTAGGCTAGTTATAACTGATTAAACTTGCAGGGAAGGAGGGCGACCTTTGAAAAGGGCGTGAAAAACAGGGGTGATTTCAACACACTGTGGAAGAGGCTCATTGCCTTGCATGTTTGGGCTGTATTACAGAGATTTTTTTCCAGTGTTTCCCATCATTCTCTTCTGTGGCTACCAGACTGGTAAGTGAAATCTGTACTCAAGTTTGCCACTAGAAAGCATACAGAGGCAGCATAGCCCTGTAGTACAAGATTAGCTCCATGGATCATGAAGCTCAAGAAACCTTCAGTAGCTAGGGAATGCTGTCTGCATTTTGAATTGTACATGAATGACATGTGGTTTTGGCCTAGTTTTACTCTCACCTTCTCCTGCCGCTGACATTACCCCTGCAGGACACCATCAAAGTCTCTGTGCTTTGACAATTGGGATTTTAGTGCTGATTTCTTTTGAAGAAGGTTGACTAAGGAGTGTTTCCTGATTGCAGCCTAGTTTTTCTGGTTACAAGATGAAAAGTGAAATGTTGCACATTGCTAGAGTGCATAGCATGAGTTTCTTGTTGAATTTCACTAGCTTGCTTTTGGCTCCAAGGTGAACTTCAGATCTGCTGTTTTCTGCAGCCTTTAAGAATAGGTATCTGCATCAGTAGATACCTATATAGGTATACAGGTATAGGAATAGGTACAGCAACTGACTCTTTGGTGAAATGGATTTAGTATAAAATTCTACAGGGAGCAAGAAAGGCTTTCTGGTGACATGACAGACGTAGAAACCCTTTAATATTTCACACCCCTTTCTGTTTACTTGTTTAAAAGAGATTAATCTCTTGTTTCACCCTCAAGGAGAGCAGACACACAACACAAACCCTTTGTTTTGAGAGAGACTTCAAGGGAATGAGGTAGCACCATAGATAACCTATAGATCTGAGGTATCACAATTAAGAGTTTCCTGATGATCGCTACTGGCAATGAAGGCAAAGGAAGAGTGTACACAGACATGATTTAAAGATATGAATGACTGGGAATAATGCCGCTCTGTAGAGCAGGTCATATGCTTTTATCAGGCTTGTTGACAATGGCCTGCTGCAACAAAAGGTTCATTCTGCAGCATGTAGCCTGCCGTCATCTTTATGCATTCACACTGACACTCCGAGGTCATCTAGAAGCTGAAATGAGAATTCAAACATTTATTCTGTGTGACACTTTTAAAGCGAGGTAACGTAGCTAAGTTGAAAAGGTTACAGTTTTAATGGCTATCTTTCTAGAGTTGCTGTACAGAGGAAGGTTTGAAGAGACTTTCTAGGTTACCAGTTTCTTCAGGTCGTAGCAGTATCTACTGTTACACAAAGATGACAGTGTGTCTCAAGCAAGGAGAATCTGTCAAAACAGAATGTTCCCCTCCCCCATGACTGCCTGAAACTTTTAAAGATGTCTTTTCTCTGCATGCAATAGTTATAGTATGTTATTTGCTCACTTTCCATTCTTGTCAGCCTTGCTCCCTCAGTCCACATGAAGCAGCAGCTTTGCTAAAGGACTTACATTCTGCAGCTTGGCCTACCACACCACCTTCTTGCATGTCTTCACTAGCATCGTACTTTGCTTGTGCCATCTTTCCCTGTACTCCACAAATTCTCCATTTACTTTTGTTTTGCTTCTCTTTCCTGCTGTTTCTGCTCCTGACACTCCTTCCATTTTTCTGCCCATCTTTGTCTCCCTATAGTCTCTGGCTGGTACTTTCTCTCTTTTGCCCTGGACAGGTACCTGTATCTGCCACATGTCCTAATCTTCACCAAAACCCTTAAGATTAATTTCCTCCAAGGATCTGTTCTGGTTTATTTGCCTCACCTGTAGTCCCACTTCCTTGGTTTGTTTCGATGTCTGTCCTCTCCCTTTTCTAGTTGATCTTTGCTGTATGCTGAGGCAATGTGTGGCACAGAAAACACATTAATCTGGGTCTGTGAATCATATGCATGTTACCAAAGGCTGTGGCAGTGTCATGGTGCCTTTTCTGCCCTTGATCCACCAAGGATACAAAACTATTATAGTCCCAGTCAATATTTCTTGCTTTTAATTCTAACAGTTCAGTCAGTTGGCCATTGCAGCAGCTGTCACACACATGTTTACAGCACTCCTTTCATTGTCATGAGTGGCTATTTGATTAAAAAGTGATCAGGGAGGAATGTATTGACCTAAGCCTGGCTCTGATGAAGTTGTTACATAAAGTCCACTAACGATTTCTTCCTCCTCACACTTTCTTGCTTGGTCTGTCAGAACATGGGGCCAGAGTAGCTTGTTGTTCCCATACTGGAACACCAAGGACAGAGGTGGTGGAGGAGCTGCTAGGGCCAGAAGGCTGAAAACTTGAGGGTGACTTGTTAAAAACTTCTTACTGCTTCTGTAAGATACCTTTGCTTCTTTGCATGCCACCTAGCAAATCCTTTGTACTCTTTGAAGCTGACATACTATTGTTTGCCTTAATGGTGATAAAACCTATATTTAGATCTCACTCTCAAAGCTGTGTGTGAGGTTCTATGAACACAGTATGTGTTCAGACAGTACATAATCCCTTTGAAACTGGCATTCTAGAACCGTTCAATTTGTGGAAACCACCATGCTTTTTGTTTTTAGTATGTAGCTGTGTTTAGCTGCTTTTTCCTGTATGAAGTTATTTGTTCCTGTCCTACAGTCTGAATGCATTTACATTAGTAACGCATAAGCATTTTCATGAATGGATTGCTCTCTGGCATTCGTTGTACTTGCCCCACATTTGACTTGAAGGCTTCTTCACCTCTGAGGTGAATCCTTTACCTACATGTTTAAGAGAAAAATGTTAGATTGCTGCTGGATAGAACGTCTGGGAAAAAAAATCCTGTGAAGATGCTCATGAGTGCTTTTATTTGTATAGGAATAAATGATTTTAAGGTGTGATTTAGTGCTTAATGCTTTCTAATTTTCCCTTGCAGGAGAAAGAGTAAGTAAAAGGAAGAAAATCCACGTGGAGGAGAAAGAACCAGCAAAAGTAGTAGGTCTCTTTGCACAGTTAAAAACCAAAAAACTGCCCCGATGCTGGTGCAGATAAAAAGTGTGATTTTGATGAATATCATGGGATTAGATACTGTATGACCACTATTGTGAATAACAACCCTGAGAAAAAGACCCCTGGAGGCATGGGCTTTTAGTAAGATCGTTTCACAGCTGATAAGTAAAATCACACTGTGTTCTCCCCCTCTAAATTTGCTTAGCATGAAAGTTTTTTGAAAGCTTTCAAATCTTAAATAAATGCTTAAATTATTATAAATTCTGTTGGTCATGAATAGCAACAATAAATCAGTTTAGGAAATAAATTACTCCTCTCATCAACCTGTAAGTGCAGTTTGAGAACGCCTTTAGTGTTTTAGGACACCTTTTGTGATTTGGCGAGGTGAGCACTAGCAAGTATAAAAAGTTGCAGCATCTCCATCTTCCTGATGTGAAATGCTTTAAAGTTTCTTTTCCTCTGATCTTCAGTAATACACTACTTCACTTGTCATTGCTGAATAGTCCTTCAGTGACCAACCCAAATACCCTCCTTATTTTACATTGCAATCTTACCTCCTACAATGCGAGAGCTTTATTTTTCATTGCCGTGCCATTTACAAGAGGTTAAGGGCAAGCAGCTGCACACTGTGAATATGTATGGATATTTCTGCTGAGTCTTTGTTCTTCCACCGATACAGCAATTAGACTAAAGCTACAAAGGGGCAGGAGAACAAAAGCTCTCCCTGTGCAATTCCCTCTATCAAGCTGCGCATCTCTGAACTGAAATTTCTGGGTTCACTGCTTTTGTAAGAATGCCAGTTTGGCACCCTAAGCAAACAAACGAGCAAATAAACTGAAACCAAACAAATTCACGCTTTCAATTAGGAGAGGTCTGGTGTTCTATTGTTAAACATTTTTATCCTGCCAGCAGCTAATACAGAGATCTTCAAACTATTCCCTTGGGGGTTTCTTGGTAGAGAGTTTCCATTCTGTCGAAAGGCTCTTTCTGGGCAGCTATCTCCAGACGAAATCATGTCCAAGCTAGCAGACAGTAAACATCAGAGCAGTCCCACAGGATCTAGGGTGACCTGAAAAAGGTTAAAATTAAAGGTAGTGACAGCAGTACAATCCTTCCAGAGTGTCTGTGCACATGTGCATGTATAATATTGACTATGAATATTTTAAATAGCCTTGGTCAAACCTCAAGGAAAGAACTTACAAGACACTGTGAAATAAACGATGCTTTTAATAGCAGTTTACTTTTATCTGCACATATAAATAAATTTGGTTACAAATGTGTCAGAGTATGTCTTTATCAGTCCTTCCAAGTTTTTATACCATTCACCTATTCTCTCCTTGTATGTAGATGCTCCATAATATTGTCATGATGAATGTGATGAGATAGCTACATATATCCAGGATTAAATTCTACGTTTACTTACGCTTCCTTCCTGTTCTTCTTCATCTGTCCTTCCTCTTGTGAGCTAAATAATGGGAGTGTTTTGCACATAGTGCATTAACATCTACAGCTCAAGCAACTCTGCCTCTTGCTTTTTCCCACTGGCCTTATGCTAATGTGCCTTTGTTGCTGAACAATTTGTTTTTACTAACAAGTTTTCTTTTTACTGTCAGTTGTCACTACAACACTCCATAACAGGTTTACTAACTGTGACCAATTTTTCTTATGAAAGAATCTAATTTTTTTAGATTTCTAGTTGTAGCATCTCAAACCTGTTTTAAAGGAGACCACCTTTCTGCTAACAGGAAACATGTTTTGCATCTGTTTATAGTGGGTTATAATCTACTACACAGAGCAAATATGTTTTACAAAATTTCATTTTATATCAACAGGGGGTTGGAGGTCCCAGACCTTTAAGCCTCAGCTCAGCCTTGCACCAGCAGATGTGGTGCAAAGCCTGCAAGTGAAACACACTGCTTTTGAGATGCACCCGAGTGAGCTTGTCAACTAGTATCTCAACCACACCACTGCACTAACCTGGCTATGCTGCTCTGGGTTTCTGAGCTAGCTTGTCTGGAGCAGCCTTGGGGGTCAGCATAGCAGCATGTTGTGCAGTGTAGACCCATAGGCCCTTTTGCATATTTAGATGATTTTACCACTTGAGCTAAGAAATCACTGCTTCTTCAAAGCTGTTATGTGGCTATTCTTCATGGATCATAGTCAGTCTACCTCTGAGTAGCAATTGCAGGCTATTATACTGCTGGAAAACAATTAGCATATTGTGGTTACTACTTTGATATATGTAAGTGATACCGAAAAGCTGGTCAAAGAAACTCTCTAAGACTCTTTTTGGAGTTTTAGAAAGCAGGCATTCTTTATTGCAGCGCTGGATGCACAGGGGATAGTTCCACCTAGTGTGCGTGCCACAGCTTCAGCACAAACAGGTTATATAGAATAACTAATCACATATTAATCAGATTAGTATACTTATACATAAAAATGATTATAACTGATTATCATAGTACTGCCTATATCTGATCATGCGCAATGAAGGATCCATGTGAGTTGAAAAGCTGCTTTTATGACCACCGACCCATTTGAAGTTCTTGCTGGCTGTCCTTGAAGTCTTTATTCTTGTCCTTGTTCTTTGATCTTGAAGCTTAATGC
>JAOBAS010000072.1:26694875-26707109 GCA_025311575.1 Elanoides forficatus
CCCCCAAATTTGGGTCCACATTTAAAAAAACCCAAAACAAACAAACTAAAAAAAACAGATGACAAATTCAGCTACTAGTAGTCTGAAAAATAACCAGTGCTGAAGTTCAAGAGAATTCTTTTGAACAGTAGCAAGTTTTTGATTTTTCTAGCAGAAATTCTCTATAAATTCTTTGAAAAAAAGTAAAATCCCTGCACTATAGAAATTAAGAATTTTGGTACTAAGAAATCTCCAACCTTTTGTGAGTACTTCTTGTCTAATCTTCATATAATCCTCCCTAATACCTTTCAGTGTAAATCTCTGTTAGGTGCAACATCTTATTAGCAAGACAATGAAGATAACACAAGAAAAGTCTACTGAGCAGCATTAGAGGATTAAGGAAGGATTAAACAGTCGTGACACAATGAAAATGTCAAAGCTGTGTATTCACCATAGTAGTCTGGTTTCTAATACTCTCCCTGGGTCGGTTACTGAAGTCCCTGGACTGTCCCATGGGACTGTGCTCGCTGCGATGAGAAGTGGCAGGACCCAGCCATCATCTCACGACTGGGGACAGTTTTCAAATGCAAGAAGAGGGACATGGGTGCTGTTCTTGACATATACGGAAAGCTGAGTGCATATGCACCAGAAAGCGGTTAGTAAAAGTGAAACAGGCTCTTCCTAGAGAGAACAGCTTTGCATTTCTTTATGATGACGATACCCTTTCAGTAACATGGTGTTATGATTACCCGAAGGATCTCTTTCCCAAAGAGGAACTGGCAGCCCCATGCACCACGAACCTCTTTCAGGGATACTTCGACAGCTCACCCTCCCAACACGTCCCCATCACAGGCCGGGGAAGCAGACACAGCACCAAAGCGGCAGGTCCTGGGGTCCAGGCCCACGCAAACCTGCTTTATCTGATAGAATGGGAGTTATTTTTATGAGTAGGCTCCTCAGGTCTTCAATCCACTTACAGAACTGACTGGTGGTTCCAAACAAGGTGGTTCAAAGTGAAATTGCTCAAGGGTACCCCGAGATCTCTGCCACCTTCCAGTTCCCAAGGAAAAGACGCACCCCTGCTTTCGCCAGCTCCCCAAGAAAGGTTTTGCAGGAGCTGAGATCTGGAGCAGTGGGGGCCAGCAGCCATCCACAGACGTGATCTCCTCTTTACTCGAAAGACCAGTGTGCTCTATCCTTTAAAAATCAGACCTTACTCTGAAATAAATTATTACTCAATACTTAAAATCAAGCCTATTTACTGCAACAGAGCATGGTATTGATCTGGTGCTGGTTTAACTTGTCAGAGGTAAATCAGAGCCTGCAGCAGGATTCTATTAAGTTATTGGAGAGCTCATCTCCTCATTAGGGAACGCACTGTGCTATCAGCACTCAGTCCCCAAAACAATTAATCTGGCACCCAAGTATTCCCTTATGTCCCGTGCTAGCTAGCAGCATCTTCGAGCCCAAGATAACCCTCTGCTTACAATAACTGTGTGTCAGCATGGCTTATTAATGGGTAGGAACTGGTGGGGCTGGTGAGAGCAGGTCCAGCACACAGTCTTTGAGAGACTCTGCAAGGAGGAGCATAGTTTTCCACAGGTTGTGGGACTCAGTAACCCACTCAGAGGCTTATTTCTAACACCTCAACATTCATCTTCAATACCTGAGGAGGGGTTGCCCCACTTTTCCAAAATCTTTCAGCACCTAGAATCCATGCCAATTAGAAATTCCTAGTACAGAAAAGCAGCAAGAGTTTACTTTGAAAAAATAAAGTTCACTTTCTAGGGAAAGGAGATTTTTTATAAAGTCCTCTAAATCCTATTAAAAAGGATTGCTACTAGCATTAAACCAAAATAATTTCAGGGTTCTTTTTTTCCCCTCAACAGGTATAATTTCTTTCAAGCTGATTTCACCATTATGCACCTCCTGTCAGTAGTTATTCTCCACTTTATCTTCAGAAAAAAATCTACTATAGAGTTCAAGAATAAAAAATAATCTTTCCATGTTAGTACTAATAATTCATGAAAGATTGTCATCAAGATTGAAGACAGGCTGCATCTGGAAAAACCTAGAACCAGTACTACATGAGAATGGATCCTATGATTTTAGCCAAAAAAGTATAAAACAAGTAACACAGATAAATGTTTGAGAAAGTGGCCTTGCTGAAACAAACAAGTTCTGACTAAACTCTTTTACAGACAGAGTATTCATTGTTTTCCCTCAACAAAAAGAAAACATTTTATAAGGAAAACTGAATCTTGTATAAAGCAAACTAGACAAGATGCCGAAAGAACTCTCTTGTTTTGAATTATCAAGATTTCTCCTTCCTACTCGTCACCCATAGCAATACCATGAGGTACCCAGAAAATATATGGTTTAAATAATATTAAATAATATTAAATGGTTATAAAATAAAACAGCAATTACACCTTTTTTTGAGCTGCTTCCAGTTCTCTGCCTTCCATACAGAAAGCTTATTTTCACCAAGAAAGAAAAGGAATAAATTCTTCAATTTTCATTCTGAGTTCAATTCAACTCTAGCTGAAATTCTAAGGAAGAGAAAATTTTCCTCAATCTGTGAGGCATGGTTCCCTTTTTCTATGCCAGGGAGATTTCATTCTGTCCTTATAAGCACCCTCACCATCAAAAATGGGTATGCTATAGTTCTTACATAGAAAGAATGAAAAAAAAAGAACAAAAACATAATCTCAGCCCAGGCATAATTTAGAAAAGTTGATTAACTAATTACACCAGCTAAGAGTAAAACTGCAGACAAAAGGGAAAAAAAAGCACAAATGAAATTAAATTAAATGAGCTCTTTCTTTTTTTTTTACTGCTATTATTATCTTTAAGGGTTATAATACTTAGAAGCCTGCAACAGAAAAGATGCTGTACAAACATGTCAAAAGACATAAGTCCTTCAACCAAAACAGAGGTTATAATGTAAGTGAAAAAGAACAAAAAGTAAAGGAGCAATAAAGCCATGGAGTACATTGGAAGATGACAAGAGAAATGAATTGGCACTGCCCACCCTTACATGGACTAGATTTGCTATAAATAATTAACTACACATGATCTCACTCAAGCCTAGAAAAATATATAAAGCTGTGTTAACCAGTTATCTTAGTAGGACTTGTTATTTCAAGCACAGAACTGGAATAACATGGTTAAGTTGCCTGCACACTTGATGTAGATATCATAGCAACTTCTCCATCACACTTCTGTTTCACCCCTCTCCTGCAAAGAAGTCATATGATTTCTGCAAGTCTATACAGAAGACAGCATTATAGGTGGAAAAAGCATGCAGCTCTGCAGGATGCCTCCCAAAATCATTGCTAGTTAGCTCTAGAAATTCAGTCACATTCACACTCAGACCACATTTTTGAGGAAGTACCAAAGAAAACTCATGATTACCTTTCTTCACTGTGAGCCTCTTTTTCTGTTGTGCTGACACCTAATCTCTCTAAGTATCATTTTAAAAATCATCTCAGCTGCTTCTCACTGTTTTAGGTTACACTTGAAAACATCACTTAAGAGCAACAGATTTTTTTAATGTATGCCTTAATAAGCCTAACAAAGCTGTTCAGTAGCTTGACAAAGCAAAAGGAACTTTCACAGCAAGGTATGTTTTGGCCTGTATTATTGCAAAAACCAGGGAGGGATGATAGCATCTAACAGAGAGACAAGTTTAATACCATAAAAGCAGGGAAATTATCCAAGAAAATTCCAATTAACAGAAATCCTGCCTGCTTTGGCCTACATTTTTGTAGTTATCTCTAGGCATTACTTGCTCTTAATATCAAATTACTTTACAAATTTACTGGAAAACTGAACACACAATCTAAAATAGGAAATGTTATTGTAACTCTATGTCTTCTCATAAACTCTCCTATACAGAAACCCTAAGGTGCTTTTTTACATTAATTAAGCTTCAGTTCTGCTGGGTGCTACATTAAGTACAACACTAGTTCTTAAATTTATTTATTTTATAGAAATACCAATGTCACTTAAATATAGCATTGAGAATCAAGTTCAGTTCTGAAGAGTTTGAAATTCAGGCTCTGATCTTGGAAGATGACCTATGCGTGTAAACCATGTCACTCTTAAGGAACGTAGTGGGTCAAAATGGAGCACTTCCTCCTTCATTTTTGTAAGAGATCACTTTCAGCAATGTTTTAATTTAAAACTGTTTGGTAAATTCAGACTGAGCTCACAAACAGTTTGAAGAATGGCTAAAGGCAACTACCACTTTAATTCAGACCTTTCAAATAATTTTTTCTTGTCTTTAATTTCTCTTCAGAAACATGTTCTTTATTTTATAAAAATCAACTACCATGCCTAAAAGCAGGAGATACAATACCTCTAGAGAGTGGGTTTGGGGTCATGTCTGTTGTTCCAAAACATAAGGAGGACTCGGGACTCCAACTCTGCTGCAAATGAAGCAATGTTTTTCAGCTTAAGTCAATTACAGTTTTCAGACATGAATGCCTAAAATCACCTAATTTGCACTCATGCTTTGTATTTGAACCTGCTAGCTTCATTAGGAGCAGCAGGTATTCATATCTTTAATAAAAGATCATTCACATTCAGGAGTAATAGTTAATTCACACACATTTAAAATGCTGGTGCCCAGTTTCAAAGAGCTTTGTTTTTCATAGGCTATGGGAAAAATTACTAAAAGCAAAGCAATTATTTCACTAATTATTTAAAGAATCTGTTGTGACATTTAATATTCACGTAAGTAGAACAAATTGCAATATCCTCTGAAACCAAGCAGGTTGGTTGCTAAGGCTGCATGAAAACAGTAGGCTTTTCCAAGTTCACTCAACATTTATTTTCATCAAATAACAAAGAAAATGCTGGTTTGGGAATAAAATCATATCAAATAGCACATTTCTACCAGATTCACAGTAAAAAAATTTTTTTTTTTTGTGAAAAATTGTCTTCAGTGAGCACAATTTTTATGAAAAGGATCAGAAATAGATGTACCACTTCTAAGCTGAAGACTCTTGTAAATGTGCTTTAAAATTAATAGTAACCAAATCTCAAATAGAGGAAAGAAATTAAAAGCAAACTCATTGCATAGATTGTAGTCCTCTCTCTTTTTTTTTTGCTATGAATAGGTGAAATACTATATTCTTTCCGTAGCTGCTAGTGTAAAAATCTATGAAATGGTTGTGGTTTATTCTCTTTTTGCAAATACTGTTCTTGTCGCTTTGCATTCCTATGAAATCAGACTGTGAATTATAATAAGAAGCAAGATGACAGAACTCAACATTTTCCAGCTAATTTTATTCTGCTTAAAGCATTTCTGCTGTCAGCAGGAGTAAAATTTACTGCCACAGAAAAGCATGGAAAACTCAAATGTGCTCTTCTAAAATTCAACATAACTTACATATAAATGAGGCCACACCTGTGAAGGCCTCTCTCTTTCTATTTGTTAAAGTAGGGTTCAAACACCTATCAAGTGTCACCACAAAAACCAAGGTGGAAATGGAGTGCCGCTTATCATCCCTTTGTTCAGCAAGAAAAAGAGAGAAGAAAGAAATGAAGAAAGAAAGAAAAAATCTCTGACTTGAGAAAGAGACATTCTTATACTCAGTATTCACAAATAATGCTAGTTACCCTGGCAACTGCCACATCACATGGGACTCAGTTTGCCTCCAGGCTCCACTGCGTATTACAGAAACTTACTGGCTTTTGATCCTGAGAAGTAGTTTACATTCCCACAACACAGACACATATACACACCAGAAAATTAATAGCTATGCAAGGAGGGCATTTATATTTCTAGTAATGCTTCGCGTACTTCCTAATTTTACTACTTAGTTCTGAAACCCTATTTGAGAGTTGATTGCACAATTTCTTAACTCTGAATTTGAGACGAAGTTAGCATTGTGTTGATGTACAGAAAAATAGCAGTAATTGAGACCATTAGGGTAATGGGAAAGCAAGAATTCCAAATAAACTATGGGAATAATATGTACAGGGCCATTCCAGAGCATTAGGATATGAGTGTGCCACCTAGTCTAAAAGAATTTATCCATAAATCTATTTTTCCCCAGATAGTTCCATTTAATTACTTTGAGTAATAAAGATATTATGTATAAAATCAGTAACGGTTCTTCCACTAACTTTCAAACCCCACTCTTTTTATTTACAGTTTTGCTGTTATTAAACTTACTGGGCAGGATTCTTCACTTATACAGCAACAGCTAAGTCTATACAGACATAACTTTATGTCCATCTCCTCCACTCCTGCCCAATAAAGCAAAATTTTTAAGATGCTTAACCACATTAAGCAAGACAACTTTGAAAAACCTACTTTTACTGAACTCCTTTCATCCATTTCTGCATTGTCTAAGTTTTCATTTGATACAGATTAATTAAAAGTACTTTGAAATCATTAACTTACATTAGCTTATGTTCCATAGATCCATTCAACAACTTTTTATAGCATACATATTGCTGATAAAAAGAGTATAAAGTATCAGTCTCTCCCTTCATCTAGATATAACCTAATTGCAAAAGCTAATGAAACCAAAAGCAGAGCAATTGAAGAACCCATAAAATTAATTTACAGTTGGCACTAAACTTGAAACATTTCTAATATCTGCTAGCAGTTTAATGTGGTACATTGCATGTCCAGAGTCTACACTGAAATTAAAGAAAATGGTGACAATGGTGAAATCCCCTATAATGAAGTCACCAAAAAAAAAGAATACTTAATCAAAATATATATTTTAATAAATAGAAAATATATCTCAACTTCACTTGGCTTTTTATTCAGTGCAATCACATGC
The DNA here is from genome assembly GCA_025311575.1 of Elanoides forficatus. NCBI lineage: Eukaryota > Metazoa > Chordata > Aves > Accipitriformes > Accipitridae > Elanoides > Elanoides forficatus. The sequence continues at coordinate 26,701,661 of JAOBAS010000072.1, forward strand.
TTTCGTGTTAATGCACTTTTTCCTCTGTGTATTAAGGATAACATAATTAATTTATTTCAAGATATGGGAGAAAATCTAGAGTAGATTATGTTTACCTGCAGTCCAACACTAACCAAAATCCCCGAGTATATTTCCTACATGCATAACAAGCTTTTCTGACCTTGTCTCATAAACTGTTTCCAGATTGTTTCTTCAGTGATTAAGTATCAAAGCAAAAATAGCCCTAAACAAGAAGAAAGATCACCTGGCAAAATGAGTTACTGTATTCTATCATGATCTCTCACTCTAAAAATATGTGCCTGTGCACATACACACAGCTCCAAAGAAAACCCTCTCTTAACACAATCATTTCCTTTTTCACATAATAAATAAACAGATAATTCTAGCATTTCAACACCGGAGCAACATATCTGAGTGTGTGAACCAAGCAGTGGAGACACAGCAGTGCTTGTGGGGGTGTGAGCCAGAAAAGGACACCTTTGCTCCCGCAATGCTGCTAGCTGCTGTAGGACCCTTTGGTGCACTGGTTGATGCTCCAAGAGGCATTTGGATGACACAATGAGACACTTGTGGAGTAAGCAGTATAGCATTACATGGCAAAATAGAACAGTTTTTGTCACCAGGCCAGCTGGATTACATTCCTCTTTCTCCCTGATTGTCCCATATACCAAGGATTAAGTAACAAAACCACAATGTACTGAAGTTTTTAAGGACATCAAAACTAAGAGTCAAATGATAAACAAGGCATCAGGACTGCAGCTTGGCAATGCAGCAGTCAGATGTAGTGTCTGGCCATGTTTTGCAAAATTTGGGTTTCCTGACAATATCTACTGTTGCAGTGATGTGGACAGCTAGGCTGACCTGACAGCTTATTGCTGCTGAAAGCCTCCGATTCCCTTTCCTAACTCCTAGTAACTTTAGTCTTTTTGCACTAACTCTGGCTCCAGATGGGCTCTACTGTTAGCTGATTTAAGCCACCAAAATAGCAGAAAATGTGCTGGTTTTATCCCTGGATCTATTTTGTGTCATTCTAGCAAGATAAAGTAGCACATAGGTGATCGAGCAGTGTGACAGCCAACACACAAAGTGAGTAGTGGGAATCTAATGAAAGGGGCAGTGAGTTAAAATTTTAATTCATGAGACATACCAACCCAAAATACATAGCAAACTTCTCAATTTTCATGGTTTTGGTAGCATAGAACACCACAACTTTTGCAGATGTGTGCTAAAAAAAATTGTTTTTTAATTATTACAGTCAGCAAACCAAGTGCTGGCTTTCATTCATAGCTATTCAGTCCAAATTTAAATTAGCACAGAATATGCTATGAAACAGTATTTCACACAAGAAATGTTCTTTAAAATATAGCTGCTTCCCCACAGTAAGCAGAATGTAAGCCTGGAAATAATTTTGACATGAGGATTAGCCAGAAGAGTCTATCTCATATCTCAAATTCCATCCTTAAATTCTGTGCTGTAATAGTAGTTTTCATGTAATAGGAAGAGGGAGTTTTTGAACGTGTGATATAGAGGCAAGCTTCTAGCCATTTAGTACACAGACTGCACTACCACATAGGAAACTCTTGGCTACATCCTGCTCTATATGAACATCATGATGCTCTACATGAACAGCACAATGATTCAAAGAAAATGATTTAAGTAAACCAGACCATGTGCAGTCCCCTGTTCAGTCTATGGCTGCAGCTCAGGACTTGAAAAAGATAGGAAACTTTTAATGCCATCCAGTATCTTGCTCAGGAAAATCTAAACCCTAACACTCTGCACTGCTGTCTAAGGAAGCCCTGGAAACTGCAAGTTTTAAAATTTTTATTATAAGCAACAAATTTCTGTCTTAATCAATAAAAACAGAGGTTTCAATTGAAAAAAAGCACTTCAAAATCTATGCTTTAATACACCTAGTGAAAATTAAGTGAAATAAGAAGGCACAAGGGCACAGTGGCTCAAGATGTAGTCCAGCTGAACATGCAGTTCAGTTAGAAGTTATGGATCTGATACAGATACTACTGGATGATATATTAAGATCAGACTGGACACTATAGTGATCTCTCACAGTCTAAAATCTTTCAGCCTGAGAACTTGGAAATGTGTTCTTAAAAGTGTACTTCTAGACTTTCTCAGAGCAATGGCACTGTAATACAAGACTTCAGCCATTTCTCACATCTTTATAAAAGCCTTCTCCTTTTTAGGATCATCCAACTGATTTCTAGGTTTTGCTTATTCTTTGCATATTGGGACAATAAAAAAAAAACCCCACAATATTAACTTTCCTAAACCTAATCATAGGACTTTTTTTTCAATCCGATATGTAAAAAAGCGTATGTTGACACTTAGCAGCCAAGTCACATATGCCGTTCATGGATAGCTACCAAAAATAGTATTTGTGTCTAACAAGTACAGCTGAGAGTGGCCAAATTTAGCTCAAAGTTTCCAATTGTAATTACTTTTGGACTCACAACAGAACAAGATGAATTGCAGCACAGGAGAGAAACAATGTGATTGGGAAAGCAAGAAAGACAAGAACACAGAAATTCAATCTTCACTAAAAAAGTTTCACCAACCCAAGGTTCAAGCCAATAGAAAATACATTTCAACCCACAGACATATCTTTAAAGACAATCAAGAACATTATAAACTATTATAAAACATGGATCTACTTTTAACAGGGCTGCTTGAATTAAGATGTTTCATCCAATGTTTGTAATAACAATTGCTCTCTCAAGAATATTTCCTGCACCTTCATCCATTACCAGAGTTCAAGGCAGTAAGTGCAAATAAAACCTCAGGATGTTGAAAATAATTCCAGTTTTTAAGTTTGACATGAGGCAAAAGATACAGAGTAAGGAGTTTTATTTGTCATTTTCTGTCATAACCTCCAAAGGAGATTGCACGTGACAATAATAATTACCTCTTTCTCACAAACTGTTACCATATTATTACAAACATCCATGAGGGTGACAAGCAGATTTCTCATTATGTGAGAACTACCAAAAGACAGCTCCTCTGGGCCACTGATTACTTAAAGGTATCTTATACCCAAGTTTACTTTTGGTTTTAAAACCTGACTATGAACAAACGGGGCTCCCTTTCATGTTCCACCACAAAGAAAGATTTCTGTTCTGCATTTTGTTCTGAGGGTGTCCACCAAAACCCAACTAACTTCCAAAACCTTCCTCACTTTCCAAGGTCCACTTCTGCCTCCCATGCCTCGACTACCTCCCCTCCAAATCTGTGGTAGCTCACATGCTTTAATAATCCCAGGTGCACAGCCTCACCAAAGGCTTGCTGAAAACCCACTAGACATCTTTATCTGTACCCTTTCTGACCCACCAAGGGAACACCCACAGCGCAATCAGACAGGATTTCCCTTCAGAGAAGCCATGCTGTTCCAACAGACCACACTCACCTGTGTGCTCAGGTCCCTCAGGTGAATGACACCCAGTCTGGGAGGCTTATTTGTATTGCATTTCCATGTGGTTCAGCACTTGCATGTGTTTCCTTTAAATCAAGCCGGTTCCTTTCTGTTACCCAAAGGATGCTGGAGATGACTTAGTCAAGCGACAGTAAGAAGCCAGTGCATAATACAGACTTATTCTTCAAGTGTGCTGGCTGCAGACAGATATTTCTGCACCATCTAGTTGTGTTTTAACAGCTGCTGCTTGATCTGCATGCTTCTTAAATACATTCCTAATCAAGAGGTCAAAGGGACACCACAAGACAACATAGACTGGCACCACCTCAGCTGTGATGGGCAGCCACCCATGTACCTCTGCCCTGAGCACAGTAACCTGTGCATGGCTGGAATATGTTTTTTTCAGAAGGGATTTTACCCCCATCTGAAAATGGGACAACTTGCTTAGTAATCTGTTTTTGCAACCAATTGATTTATTTGGTGATTTAAGGAAGAAAAAAATTATTTTCAATCAAATTTCCTTAGGCTGAGCTTTCATGCAGGTTTTTTTCCAATTTCTAAATTGAAGAGCCTTTATTTTCAATTATTTATAAGCAAATAATTCTTCATTGTTCTGATAACCCATTTTTTGACCCCTCTAGTACAAAGAATTTGTTGTATGCATGAGACTTTCCTCAGCATCTTCAGCAGTAAAAACTGACAAGGAATTCATTTAATTTCTCTGTCACGGTCTCCTCACTCAAGCACCCCTTTGACACCTTTTCCTCATGTGTTCTCACTGGTTCCCTAGATGACTTCCTGCTTTTGATGCATTTAAAGAACTTTTCACTACCTTTAGTTTCCCTAGCAAAGTGATTTTTTGAACCATCTTACACTCCTGTTTCCAATTGACCAGTCCATCATGTACTGGCTGCCTTGTCCTCTGCATTTAAGCAGGCTTTTAATTTCTTAACATCAACAGATCCCCTACAATAGCTACCCAAAATCTTCTAATGAGTCAGACATGGTTTTATTGGATCACTTTGTTTGTAGGTTTCTTGCTTTTTGGACTGCCTCATTTTTACATAATTAAAACACATGGCTGATTTTTGTGAATAAATCCTTCATGTGTGATTTATCTGACCTCCTCTCTCCTGTTACAGTTACAAATCTAACTGTATTGTGATTGTTACTACAGAGGTATCCAGTAATATGTCTTGAGGTAAGGCTTCAGTGTCACCTGGGACCAACTGCAGAAGACCATCTTCCTATAAATTGTCCAAGAACAGTTCTTCAAGAAATCAGTTATCTACTAAGTCCAAAAAAAATTCTTATGATATTTAGCACACATTTTAATACTGATTTTTTTCTTCAGCTATAGTATTTAGTTACAGTTCATGTTAACTAGTGGTGATCACAGAACTAAAAAAGGTAGCTTTTTGGTTTTCCAACTTCAGGATTAAGTTTGCATTTGATAGTGGACATTTAATCTTTCAGACAGTTTATAGCACCCTGATGATGTCATCTTATCTGGATGATTAAGGACAGATTTAGTCTTCCAATCAGAGAAAACATTCAGTCTTAACAGGAGCTTTAATCGGAATTATTACTTGCTATGTTGAAATTGCCCCAGTGAACGAAGGGCATTGCTGACCTTCCCTCTGAAGGAAATTCAAGCTTCTGTCAATTGATCAGTCAGGATTACTACTATTTCAACCCAGATCAGGATTAAATATGGACTTCTCAGGTCAAAGATACAAGAAAACTTCTCATTTGCACAAGCAGAATGCTGCAGGTACCAATTTTTTTTGGTTTGTTTTCCTAAGTTGTCTTTAAAAGATACTTTGGGTATGTCCTGTGGTTCCAATTACTATCTGAAGTTATTGCCATCTCTCCTCTGGTAAATCACATATATAATTATGGCTTTTTTTTCTGGCAGGATTTTTATAAATTAGTATTAAGCATTAACTGCTATCAGACTAAGGTTTCTGCATTCTTCCCATGGCTCACTGTCAAATAAAAATAAAAAGCCATCAGCCCCCC
>JAOBAS010000072.1:26709932-26723808 GCA_025311575.1 Elanoides forficatus
AAGAAGGCCAACGGCATCCTGGCCTGTATCAGAAATAGTGTGGCCAGCAGGAGCAGGGAGGGGATTGTTCCCCTGTATTCGGCTCTGGTGAGGCTGCACCTTGAGTACTGTGTTCAGTTTTGGGCCCCTCACCACAGGAAAGAGATTGAGGTGCTGGAGTGTGTCCAGAGAAGGGCGACAAAGCTAGTGAGGGGTCTAGACAACCAGTCTTGGTAGGAGCAGCTGAAGGAACTGGGGTTGTTTAGCCTGGAGAAAAGGAGGCTGAGGGGAGACCTTATTGGTCTACCTGAAAGGAGGTTGTAAGGAGGTTGTAACAAGGTGGGCGTCAGTCTCTTTTCCCAGGTAACAAGTGATAGGACAAGAGGAAACAGCCTCAAGTTGCACCAGGGGAGGTTTAGATTGGATATTAGGAAAAATTTCTTCACTGAAAGGCTTATCAAGGACCAGAACAGGCTGCCCAGTGAAGTGGTTGAGTCACCATCCCTGGAGATACTTAAAAGACCTGTAGATGTGGCACTTATGGACGTGGTTTAGTGGTGGACTTGGCAGTGTTAGGTTTATGGGTGGACTCTGTTATCTTAAAAGTCTTTTCCAACCTAAATGATTCTATGAGAACTGTGTAATCCAGCCTTCTAAAAGCCCCTCTGAAATGTTAAGATTAATTTTCATGAAACACTTGATCACTTCTGAAACATGACAGTGCCTCAGAATTACAGAGTGGAACAGTCTTTACAGATTATCTTGTCCCACCTCTGCTCCCCAGAGTGATGAATGACTGTTTTGCTGTGTTTGCAGTTGTACTTCAAAGCTATTAAATCAATAGGACTGCCACCATTTACACTAAGGTTTATCTACCATTTTAACCGATATCCCCATCAGTATTTCTTCCTCCGATACTGTTTTTTTCCCAATTATCTCTTTACCAAAACTAATACTGAAATAATATCAGCTAAATATTGAAATGCTGATAAAAATTAAAAAGAATTAAATTCTGTAGAAAACATTCATATAGACAGATAGGTAGAAATATTGCATACTGTCAGTTGCTTGGACCTGTAGCTATTCTAGGTCTCTTTCAATTTTCCTTCATAAAATTGGAAAATTTTTGCCCCAATTAAAATAAAAAACATTAAATCAAGCTAAGGCAGAAAAAAAATGAATCTTATATTTAATGAATTCTTCTCCCCACTCTCTCTCATTCATCTAGCTTAAAATATTGGTGCTCTGCCACCCAATATTCCTGTGCACTATGACATTATTACTCCCTCTGTAGTTTCGTCCATTTGCAGACTATAGTTCACACCATGAAGCTCTACGCTGCAATATTTCTGGCCTGAAATAGACTTCTAAAGCATCTCAGTACCTAAAACTCAACATTTTTTGAGTTTCTGAAAAATAGGTTAATGTAAAGTGCTATAGTGAATCATGGCTTGCTCCATTTTTCATACAGTTCAATTTGTTAATGCTGTTCTCAAAGTTCTTGGATGCTTTAGCACTTGTGTCTCCTTCACCTTCACAGAAAGAACATGTCATCAGGAGCTTCAGCAGGCAAGAGTCTAGCAAAATGGCAAAATGAAATGGGGCAATAATCCTACCAGACATCATGGTTGGTATTTATACCAGAATACATAAAGAAGCTTGAAGCTTTTTTCTTTTTCTTTTTTTTTTTTTTTATTATCCACTGAAAACAATAATAAAGGAACATAACAGACAAAAGTTTTCTTCTTGCTCAGGCAGCTTTTTACACTTCGCTTTGTCAAAGTACTATGAAATAGCATCATCTACCCATTGTCACTGTGTAGAGCTGCAGAATATCACAGAAATACCATAGGATTTTAATTCAGACCATACTCAAATGGCATAAAGTTTATTGTTTTATTCCCTCAGAACTCTCTTCTAAATTTCTTGTAAGCTTAGGAGTATGAAAGTATACACACACAGCCTCAATCTCCTCCTTTCTACCTTCACTGCAGCACAGCTTTGATCACAGAATTTTGCTAAAATGTTCCATTGCCCTCCTTAATCACCCAAAAATACAGACAATTACTTTCTAGAGAGATTTGCACTCCATCTCCTTCCATGTCTTTGCTTGTTTTAACACTGAAACCATACACTATTTCACTCTTCCTACTCTTGCAGCACTAGCCCTCTGAGGTTTTCCATTTATTTCTCCAGGCTTTTTCCTGATATATTCTGGTGAATTCTTTCTCCTCTCCCACTCTTCATAGAATTAAAAGCACTGTGCAAAGCTCTCCTTTGCCCTCCCCCTCTTTTCACTCTAGACCAATTCTTTGATAGGCAAGATCAAGCACAGGCAAGTTTAGACGACTGTCTCCTAAAAATGGATGGAATGTGGTCAGCTAATATCCTTACCTTCCCTTTTGTTTTCGGTGCTAGTCAGCTGATTCTGGATTTTTCCCCGCAGACTGACAGCCTTCTTTCCTCAGCTCTTCTAACATGGCCTAGTTCCTCTGTAGGTTTGCCTTGATGTCATTCTCTACCACCAAACTACTAAAGCTAAGAGCAAGTCAAGGAAGATGCAAGTAAGACAGACTGGGTATTGAAACATTAGGGTAAAGCTCCCTCCCTTGAGCCATTCCACAAAAATGCACAAGATTAGGTTTAGCATTTACACCACTGGAGCAGCAGCACAGAATCTTAACTACTGCCATCCAGAAGCAGCCAAATGCAGCAAAAAAAGGCAGCTTCTGAGGGAGTAGTGTCATTAAGAATGATCCTTGCATGACAGAGGAAGAAAGTAAAGTGGTTGCTGATTGATGGAAGTCATCACTCTGATGCAAGGAAATAAGGCCGAAGAATTGCTTGATGATTCCTGAGACAAGACTTTTTTTTTTTTTTTTTTTCATGTATCTGTGATGCTTTGTAGGTCAGTTATCAGCATCTTGCAACAGCCTACTCTCCCAAGCTGCACCCATGGTTAAGAGTCAGAACACATCTACAAAAGCAGCTCACAAAGATTTCTATGTTTAAGTATCATATATTTGACAATGATACCTAGCTTTTACAAGATCAGAAACAAGTACTGCAGACAACTAGGGATCCCCCTTGCTCCTTCCAAAAAAAGGAAGCTTTCCATATTCTACAGACAAGAAGATACAGCTTGATCCTCCCTGAGTGCTTTTATGATGGAATAGAGGAAAGAGGAAAAAAAAGTATTTCACTAACAAAATCACTGGGGAAAAAAACCCCCATAATCTGTCTGAAGGTTCTCAAGGAATTAAAAGTTGGAATTAACCTCTGGCTAAGAAATGTGGTGTGATACAGACAAAAAAAAAAAAAAAAAAGAAAAAAAAAGAAAAAAAAAGAAAAAATCAATAATTCAAACATTAAGCGTGTTCTTCTGAAGATCCGTCTATCGAATTCATGGTTTTGCCACTCTTAGAGTGTTCAGTGTAATCACACATCATGGAAACTAATGTCCCAATTAACAGATCAAATAACTGAAAACCACTCATGCAGATAGTTCCCAGAAAGAATCATCAATAAAATAAAACTATTTGCCAAATGCTCAGACAACATGGAAAGAAATGTGCACTTTTACTGTTGGCTGCCAAGCTTCACATTGTCTTTAAAGTTACTAGCATTGTAATAAATTTACATTTTTCAATTTTAGATCTGCATTTTTCCTACAACAGCTTAACAACTTACATTTCTGTAATGTAGGTCAACTGTAAGTCTTCCTCAAAGAATTTTTTCTAGCTTTTTTTGCTTACTTTCTTATTGAAAATCATTTTTTCTATTGTTTCTTTTTAGCACACATTCCTGTTTAAGATGAAGTCTAACATTAATAACTGACTTCAGCCAGACCACCCTCCCAAACATCTAGAACATCAAAATTTTATTATGTTGGATAATTTCTGTTTCAGATTCTTTGGTACCATTGAAAGTTAGAAGCAACAGTTACGTTACCCATTAACAATTGCTTGCTTAGTCTATATTATAGGTAGTATTTCCTTTCCTACTACTACAAACATTCATTTGATGCATAAAACTTGGTATTAGCTTAGTAGTCACCCTCAGAGTTTATTTTAATTTGAAAAAAACCTGAGTCCTGTATTTTACAGAACAAAAACATACTCAGTTTTTTTCGGACCACAGTTGTGTGTTCCGGACAGCTTTTTTAATTTCTTCAAAGGCAAATTATACAGCTTGACACCACCTAGCTTTACTGAAACTAATAAGCTGATATTTCTGCAGATATTGTAGATATTGTAAGTTTTTTATGCAGCTTATAGCCTTTCTGCTCTTCTCTTGTAATTCTTCTTAAAAATTACACTTGTCCTCTTATCTTATTTGCCCACAAAATAATGAAGTTACTTATGCTCCAAGCCCTGAACCACTGAGAACCTTTCTCCATGTCCAGACAGCAACATCTGCATTTTCAGCAGTTTAATAATAACCTTTCTCCATTCTTCTGGTCTTCCCACCAGGAAAAAAAAACCAAAAACATCTAGAAGAGCAGTTTTAGAAAATTCTAAAAGCTCATCTGTTACACAGCAGGACATGAGTGGTTACAAGTTTATACCTGAAATTAAGAATGAAAAACACTGAAAGAATGGATTTCATGCCAATCCTTTTTTGGTGTATTTTTTAATGCCTGAATTTAAGATCTGCCTCAATATCCCAGCTTACACATTTATACTTGATTCTAGATCTGCTTTAGTGTTAATGGTCTGTTAAATGGAGTATTTGTGTTACTACACTCTATCATTTCTACCTTCACTCTTTTAATCCCCTGGAAGACACCTAAAAGCCAACAAGGAAACATTTTTTGATGCTTTTTTTTTTTTTTTCCTTTTAATGTATTACAAGAACAGCAAGAACTCACTTTGAAAGGTTAGTATTGTTCATATCCAATTTCATTCTAGTAGTCTGAAGAACCATCTCATCTTTGATTTTAATAAACTAGTCTAATGGAAGACATTATAAGCAGAAAAAATAAGACAGAATCAAAAGCTTTCATTTGGCTGAGATTTTGCTTAATTTGGAGGTAAAACCCAGGAACTCCTTGTGGATATAAGAGTTCTGATAACATTACAAACGAAACTTGCAAAACATTGGGCTCTTAGGATATGCTATGAGAGCTGCAAGCATGTATGAGTCAAGCAAACAATATTACCATGTGTAAGCACCTTCACAAGCAAATCACCAGATGAAGCACTAACACATTTTTTATGTTTGAACTTGGCTGGCTAGCCATCAGCCTCTCTATGAGTGTCGCTATACAATTACAGCACAGGATGACATTAGAAACATGCACAAAATATTAATAATTGCATGGCCCATTTCCTGAAATAAAGTAACAAACCTAAGCACCTATTTCACAGAAGTCCAAGATCTCTGCTTGAAAGTAATTTTTAAATGATCCCTGATCTAAAGTTGTATTTTTCAAATGTCCTTTCTCCTACACAGCAAGACTCCACAACAATAGGTGTTTATACCACCCTTTTTATTTTTCAGCCAGAAATACAGTGTCATAGGGTATTTCAATAAACAGTGGTGTTTATTCCTTAAACAAAACCCCCATCTCTTTGGCATCTGACCATATTCTGTTTTTCAAACTAAAGACTATATAGGAAGATTTTACTTTCAATATCATTGTTCAATACATTAAATTTACACAGGTGTATTTAACTTTTAAAAATACACATCGGTTTGTTGCAGAGATTCTAATGAACGTAAAAAAAGATAATCAGACCAGCAAAATGCAGACTACAGGGCTGCCTTCATTTACAACTGTGGTGTAAGTACAGAATGAGAAGAACCCTTCATTTTCCACAGTGCATTCACTAACTAGTGCCTTCTATTCGTTCTGTGCAATAAACAAACAAAACCACCCTTAATTCTACGAGAAAAAAAAGATCAAATAATTTGTTTCAAAAAACGTGATCTTATGTAACTTCTTCTGCAGAGGTCATCAGCCAAAACCAAGCTGCACACTGCTTCAGTAGAAGATTGCACCTAAAACCCCAAAAAGTCTGAAAACTATTTTTCATTTTTAAACATAAGTTACTACAGTGTTTTAAATATATCTAGGAATACAGCTGTCAAAACTGCATCTGATGTCATGTTCAGATAAAAAAAATATTAAGTAACAAAAGTAAGCCAGTGTATTCAAACTACTCTGTTGAATAATCCAGGATCATCTGTTCAATGCTGATACAGAAATACCTCACTTGCACTCAAAAAAATCGGTCTTCCAGAGCTCAAGTGTTCAGTGCTTCATATCAATTGAATTTCCAAAGCAATGCTAAAGTTATTTGACACCTTCCATTACTATACATAATACAGAAATAATGAATTAAAATCAAAACCATTACTGACATACCAATGCAGTCACTCCTGTGTATTTACTGGAATACGCAATGAATCCTTGTTTGTGTGTCAAGACAATGTAAAAAATAAATCTTACCACCACCACAAAAAAAAAAAAAAAAAAAAGTCTTCACTCCCCAAAAGCTTTCTTTTTAGCAACCTAAATACTTATCCTGAACAAGTTTTATAGAACAGAGGAGGCAGAACAATTACTTCCATGCAGAAACTAAAAAATAATTTAATAGGATTCAAGTAGCAAAGGTTTGTTTTATGAGTGAATCTCACCAGTGCAAGTGTAATTTGAAAATGTTTGAACTGGATTGTTTAAATAGCAAGTGATCCAATTTAGCCAAGCTCACTCTCCATGATGTAAAAAAATAATACATACTTTTTACTGTAGAATACAGGAACAAAAAGTAAACCCAAAAACCTCCTAAACTTGAGTACCTATCCAAGAGCAGTTTCTAACATCAAGACAAAATTAGCAACAACCAAGCAGATATTAATGATTTTTTGGTGTTAAATTACTGTAAATACTAGATCTAACTGTACAAAAAAAAAAAAAAAATAAATCCCAAACCCGAAAATCAAAAGCTATTTTTTTGTTAAAGGTGTCCAAAGAAATATCCACCAGTTGCAGTCAAATTTGTATCAGAAGCTGCTTGCTATGGAAAGATTCCTCCCTCTAAGTATTTGTAACACATTGCATTGCCAAGATTCTATTCAAATAAATTACTTTCTGGTAACATTTAGCTGATACAACCACCTACAATGTGGACAGTCATGTGCACAGTACAACAGTGGATTTTTGCAGCAACAGAAAATAATCAGAAATTGGTTCTAAATTTGAGATGATACTCATGTATTATTTCTTGTAAACATACGGTCCCCTCTAAGGGTTAGGTGTTGGAGCTGGTATTGTAGCACTTCTGTGTCAGCAGGTTCCTTAATGCTCATTTTGTCTAAATTGAGGTAGTCCAGGGATTTCGAATGAGCCCTTTTACCTTTTAAAAGGCAAAAAGGCAGGGGACCATGAAGTGCCTTGTAAGGTTCATACGGTAAAGGCTTAGTGCATTTATCCCCTGAGCTAGGCATCCGTCTCCTCCTCCTTCCATTTACTGCTGGGATCTCATATGGCTGATAGTACCTACTTCTAGTTTTGTACAAACGGGAAGAACGTGTAAGTCCTGAATCAAGCTGTCTGGAGCGCACGTTCGGCCCGGATTCCCCTTTATTCTCTTCATTTCCTGTACACTTCTGGGCTAATTTTAGCAGCTCCTCTCCAGTTGTGAAGCCAACCAGGTAGTTAGAATCCATGTGAAGGATCTGATATCCTGCAACCGTCCGTCGCATTGGTGAGCAGGGGGTACTGGAACAGCGGGGCTTCTCTGCTTCCATCCTGCCTGCAGGACTCACCTCTGCAAGAGGCACAGGGAGGGTGGATAGGGTAGTTCTGGACTCTCCGTTTATGTCAACTTCCATTTTAAACACAATGCTATCCTCCTAAAAATAAAACAGAGCTCAATCAGAAATAGAGCCTTTATGCAACACGAGGAATTGAGAGGATTGCAGAAACAAGATTTTTGTATCACCCAGAAGTCACGACCAACACTTCTCTACTCAGCCTTGTCTTACACTCTGCAGGGCATTGCATAACAAAACTGTCACTGACATCTGCCTTTTAAAATTATCTTGGGTGGGTTTTTAATAAAATATACCATAAATATACTCCCAATATTCCTAAACATGACAAACATTTTTGACTAGTACTGTACACAAAAAAAGAAGCATCTTTCCAGTCTATTTTTTCATCCTTTTAGTCCATTTGATTCCTTATAGCCCCTCACCTCTGAGGCCTTCTACATCTATTAGCACATCCACAGCAACTTCTCCCGTATTCAGCTGTGTATTTTCTCTATTGACGATAATCTCAGCAAACAAAGCTTTTTAAAAATGTGTCTAACAACTACTACCTCAGTCAGACATGACTACAGACCAGGCCTGATCTACTGAGGGTACTGCAATGCTTCCCTCTTCCAGATGTGAAAACGGCCTGCTTTAGATTCAAAGAATGACATCCTGACTGTTCAACGGCTGTCTTTATAGGTCATCAGCAATGCCCCCACCCGCAAAACCCCACATCATCTTATTCACAATCAACCAAACAAACTCACACTATTTTATTCTAACGTATAGTATACTAGCATTTAATGAATATAGCATATGTTTCTTATAAGCATCTTAAGAATAACCAATATTCTGAATTTTATGGTATTTATTTGTTTTTCTATTTCTTTTGGAAATGGACTATTTTGCCCTGATCTTTCTTCCCTCATGACTATTCCAAATACATTGTTTGGTGCCTTTACAGATACAACTGTCTGCCACAAGCCATTACCATCTCTAACATAGAAAGATAAGGTCAATATCACAGCAAGTGGTGATCACACCATCGGATGCCAGAACACAGAAAAGGGTTAATTCTTTCCACTTCTTTGTTTTCAGCATCATCTACACCATCTGGGTGGCATAGCTACTTCACAAAATAGAAAGGTCACATTTGTTTCCAAATCCATGCTTCCTTGTCAGCCTCACCTTTGCACTAAACAGTAGCTTGTGGCTCTCTAGCCAATATAGTTCACAAAAAATTCAGCATAGCTTTGTAATGTTTAAAGGCAATGAGACTCAAAGAAGCAAGGAAAGTTAGTATGCAAGTGTCAAGCAGAAACACAATTCTGAATTTCATTATAGATGACTGTAAACCACATTCAAAAGCTCAGTAATGTTTCACAAAGGAGAATGACTTAAACCATGCTATTATCAGTTTGCAAACTTTTAAAGCTGCTACTTGCTGCCATTCTGAGGTTTAGGAGGTCACAGGCTGAGTAGCAACGATGCGACGAAGAAGGGAATACTTTATTCAAACTTTTGCAGTTAGCCCCCCCCTCCCCCAAATCCCATAGAGATCAATCTCTATTCATTTGTCTTAAAATAAGAGAAGCTATGTGCAAATCTCACTTGCAGAAGAAAATAATCTAGCCTCATGCAAAATTTAAGCTCACCTTGTTTCTGTTCAGGGACTGGGAAAGAGCAGTTTAAGTAACGTTCCCATCTCTACTTCCCTGCTTAGTCTCAAATCAACCTGCTGCTCCCTACGCTAATAAACTAGCAGCAAAATCCCCATAGTTTTGCTGAAGAGAATTTTATTTGCCACTGATGAACTTCTGTTATGGAGAGACTATTACTAATGTTCCTTTAGTCTTAAAGGTCCTTATTCCAGTCTCACAATCGTGGTCTACTTGGGATTCTTCATTACCAGTTCTGCGTAGTATTGCTTTTACAGATACAAAGATACACTTCATTCAGTCAGCTTTTAAGCATTTTGAGTTAAACAATACAGGTAATACAGCAAAAGCTAAATAAAGAATTAAAATACTGAAGCAAACCAAACACCAAAATTTTTCACTGAAAAACCATCCACATAAAACTTGAGAATGTTGCCTGTTGTATTTAATTGACTTTGAAATATATTTATGGAGTCAATTAAAACTTTCAGAATAGCAGAAGCAGTTGTTGTTTCCTACTTTAGCACTGTATGAAACAATAAATATGGTAAGGTTTTAGCCACTGAGTCAAAGATATTAATGACAATTCCTTAAGTAGAAATTATAGTTCCTCCACCATCAGGAACCATGGTTACTGGAGGCATAGCACAGAAAAATTTTGTATTAAAACATTTTGCTACCCTGTGGTTTTAGCCAAGAAGCCTAAATATTTAACTGTTCCTGTTCTTTTAATTCCCTATTTTTACCCTGCAGTTCAGAAATCTTTCCAGTAATCTTCTATAAAGACTAAACCTACTCTGTTAAAAAGCTAAAATGTTGCTAGAAAAAGTACAAGCGCTCAAAAAAGTATAAATAAGATAGTCATACAGCAAGGTTAGAAATTAATCATATTATCTAGTCACATATAAACAGCAACAACAATAAAAACCTAAAACCAACAATCACTTGCCACAACAATACGTGCCCTAAGGAAAGAGAGGGAGGAAGAGATGTTTTCATGCACTTTTTCAGTAAAGAAAGCCTTGAGAACTTCAAAGCAACACAAAGGCTCTTCTCAGAACACAGGGCTTTTCTCAGGACACAGCTTTTAAAATTAATTTACTTCTGTTTGAAACATGGGCATATGCCCCAGTAACAAAAAGCAATCAACTCTGAAGAATAACTACAAGCAGGGGGAAAGGAGGCAGGAGTTCACTCCCAAACAATTACCCCTCACTGGCCAAAAGCAGTACAAAGGAAAATCAGAGCAGAAAAGCCTTCAAGTCAGCAAGCTCCAGCCTAGTACATCAGCTTGAAGCCACAGAACTTCCATTTCTGTGCTCCAGTGTGAAGAACAGCCCTAACACCAAGAAATCCGACAGACACTCAAAAGCAACAGTAGCATCAGAAGCTGGTGCCATAAACATCAGAAGCTCAAGGCAACAGCACTGCTAGCTGGTGAGAGGAATGACTGTCCAGCACCACAAGCAGAGCATCCAAACTCGGCATCTAGGTGTTCAGCTGTTCTTTCCCAACAATTTTAACTTGAGTTAACTCAAGCTGCCATATGGCTTCAACATGCTTCGTCTCCTTACCTGGCAAAAAACTGGTAAAAAAGGATAGAGAAACATCATTTAGAAGACTTCTATAAAAGAAAATAATTTGAGAGATTCACAGTGAGTGTAGATACCATTACCTACAAATACAAATCTAAAACTTTTAGATTGCATTTTTAGGTCATTTCTGTGGTTATAAGGCACTAGATGACTGCTGTTATGTTAATTGCTGTGCAGTGGTGTAAGCTCGTCAGTAATTCTCAGCATCAATTATAATACTGAAAAAAAACAGTACTTCAGTTTAAAAAGATTATTTCTTCAGATCACAGCTGCCTTGTCTTCTTGCTTCTCAAAGAGAATGATGACTGAGTGATGCCAATTCAAGACTTTATAATTAAAGATTTACTCTAGAATGAAAACAAGAAGAGGAGCAAGATGGCATATGCTTTTCTTTGCTGCTACTTCACATATTTAAAAAGTATGGAAAATAACTGAAAATAACAGTTACCAAGAGGATTCACTTGACCAATACACACCAGAAGTACTTCCAGAATACAGTTCACCTCATTAAGATTTTACAAGATTTTATTGATTCTCTCTGTATTATAAAGCAGGCTCTGCATATAAATTAGTCTGACCCAATCCAGCTAAATATTGAGAAAATTGTCTAAAATGGAGAAGAGGAATAATGAATAGAAATACTAGGTTAACTACCATAAATCATAGTATTACCTAAAAGAATACATAAATATGCTTGGGATAGTTCTTCAAGGGTAAAAACATCAAAACCTCCACATTTTGCAAACATAAAGGTTTTCCAATTATCAAATCTTTCACAAAGGTGTCAGATACCACTTAAAGATTAGCATGGGACAAATGAAAGAAAGTCTGCATTATTTTGAAACCACCACAATAAGTTGCTTCAGCAAAAGAACTGGTTCTCTGTAAATTGGTATTTCCATTGTTACTTATCTTTCCAAGCAGAATGTGAACAGATTTGAGAAGATGCCTTTTTTTAGGATGAGCATTAAACTTCTGTCCATCCAACTACTGATTTTTTTGTTTTTTAAGAACAGATTCTGTTTTTTCCTACATGCCAAGCCTAAAGGTAGTACCATTTGTGAAAAACCACAAAGATCCCTCTCATTGATAAAATGCTCATAATTGCAATAAGCAGATGGCAGAATGGAAAGATGGCAAGACTTGGTGATACCAACTCTGTAAGTCAAACATATTGGATAGAGATATCAAGCCAGTTTTGACACTTCCCCTTCTCTGTGCTGCCATTACTTAATATATACAATGCACTTAAGATACAATGTTTGTCTATCAAACATCAGGAGTAAGTAAAGTCACCTAGCATGTCTGGAGCCAGCACGCATTTTTAATTATTTCAGTTGTCTCTGTGAAGGGGAGGAATAAGGTCTACCTCTTTCCCCTTGCAGTATATGAAAAGAAAAATTCACAAACATATACTATATGCTCTTGGAAATCCCATCTTGTTTCTTTATCACTAAAATACGATGATAGAATTATGTACTTGTTGAGCAAAGTTTTCTGGAAATAATTATTTCCAATCTGCAACTAAAATAAGTGAAATATTTAGTCGAAAGGGAAAAATCAAGCTCAAATTCAGCTGTGTAGGAGTATTCACAAAGGTGCCACATTCCTTTTTCTAGAGCTGGGGCAGCCAGGCCAGACATAGAGATGTATACAGCTTGTAGGTTCTTCCAGTGCAAGCTGGCTATACTGCTGCATGTACTGCCAGAGCCAGATGGTTATTTCTAGCCATGCTCTTTACTTTCAGCTGAAGGAACTTAAGACTAATGTTACTTCACCATGCTGTTGAAGGTCTCCTCTAACAGTTGTGTTATGTTTTACAGACTGATACCATGTTTGTAAGAGACAGAAAGGAGAGTGGGGGGTGGGTCGTTGTGGAATTCACAGAGAACAAGCTCATGAAAGGTATCAATAAGCTATACGGATTCTTCATCAACTCTTGCTGGTCCTTAGGAGAAATTCCAAACTACTCTAAGCTAAAGAAAAAGAGAATAGAGGTAATATTAAATTGTTGTACCACGAGACAACATTCAGATGGAGTAGAGCAAAGTTTAGCACAGATTTTTTCTCAAAATTACATGCAAGAAAATGAAATTATGCATAAAGCATGTTATGATCCTGCAGGCCTTAAGAATACAGATGAATGGATATTACTGAATCAATAAAGCCAATGCAATAACTTCAAGTTTTGATGCAAAACAACAGTCCACAAAACAACCGGTAAAAATGAAAACTACAGAATAGTGTGTGTGTGTGTGAGGTTCTTGTCAACAGGTGAAGTATTAAGCCCTTCAGCAATCCAGAATACTGTACAATAAAAATCACATTGTTTATACAGAACAAGTAATTATTAAATGTTTTGCAAAAGAAGATTAAATCAATTTCTAATAATATGTTCCTACTGCAACAAGCAAGAACTATTTAACCAGTTTGTTAATTCTTGTTATTAATGCAGCTTTAAACAGAAAACAATTATGATCCAGGAAACTACCTTTTAAAAATGAAGAGGATCACCAATGAATTACCGAGGAACTAAAACTGGCAGCTCCAGCAACTAGTTTAGACCAGATCAGCATGACAGAGGATACAATTTACACAGAACAGACACAGATGGAATTTCAAGAGTTGGTTCAGGCTAATGAATTTTGTATAAGCAGACTCAGCAAGCAGGGAAAGTAAAAGAAAACATTACGAATGAAGGCCATTTAACTTCCGACATTTCTTTGTTGAGCAATATCAGATGGAAGTGTTTAACAGACGATAACTTTTCTGAAATTCATTTAGAGTCCTTTAAATAAACAATGCAACTTCCTTGCTGGATGCACTCACAGATGAACGCTTCCCCCCCAACTCCACCAGTAAGCCCAATCTCTTCCCATG
>JAOBAS010000072.1:26737447-26750718 GCA_025311575.1 Elanoides forficatus
GGGGGGAAGGGAGAAAAGATACATATCATAATAATAAAAATACTCTCATCTGAGCAAAATGTCAAAAATGGTAGCCCCAGAACTGTGTATCTGTCCAGCAATAGAGATGCCACAGTTATACAACCTGTAGCTCAGCTACCGATTTTTTACTCTAGTGTCAAAACTTCAAAGCATGAAAGACAAATCTAAAAATGTCCTTTTTACCTCAGAAAGCAACATGGTAACTTCATGCTGCTACAGCAGCTAAGCCAAATTTCAGCAACAGCTGCCTTGCCAGAAGACTGGCAAAAGCATTAGTACTACTTCTCATACGTTCTGAAGATTGCACTGCAATAGGCATTTAGTCCAAAACGCCTATGAAAAATACATACAATACCTTATTCTCTAGACAACTTCCAAATGTTATAGGAAAGCAGAAGGAGAGCAAAGCACCTATGGCCTCAGTTCTATCAGGTTTAATTTCCAACCACTCCTTTGTAAAAAAAGTGACAACCAGACCACCACAGAAGTATGACAGTTCTTGAAAAATCTATTTTCGTCTTGTGTACTCTAAATTCTGAACTGATTTTGAAGAGACATGGATTTCCTAACCAGTGTGACAACGCAATGTAAATAGCTGAGAACTTTAAAATCTCTCTAAACCTCCCTGAGTTCTTTTTCAGTAACAGCAATTTTCTTAAATTGCTTATCTTCTTTCTCAGATATGGGAGGCTAACCCCATCAAATTGGCTGCTGATTAAAATCTAAACTGTATAAAATTAAAATAACTTAAAAAAGGGGAAAATCCTGTAACAGAAAAAAAGGAAAAATCTTAACAGCTGGGTAACCTTTGTATCAGTACTAGCAAGTAAAAATTTTCTGATCAAAGCATGAGTCTTTAGACATTTTCTCAAGAAGAATGATTTTCAATCACCTGACACGTGAATGATAAGCATCCTAGTATGTGATAAATCTGACCTAACTGAAATAATTTCCAAAGACACAGCAGTGGAATCACAATGGGAAGTGGTCTTCCCGGAGACATGCACATGGATAGAACTCAGTTTGCATTTCATTTCAAGATCACTTAAACGTTAAACATGCAGCACAAACTACTAAAAAATTAAGTAACTGCAAGGCACTCCACAGATGAAACCCCAAGTAATATTGAAAGAAACAGGAAATAACAGAGTTTTAAGATGTAAAAGGCTTGTAAAAGGCAACAGTACTCCGCTGAGGTTACTGCCAGTACAACAGTACAGTATAAAGCTGGAAATACTGCATGCTTACTAAAAAGCATTCCTTGTAATTCAGCTAACAGTGTGGACAGTACAGAGAAGTTCTTAATTTGAGGAAATAAACTAATTACAATTTCATTAATTCCTTAATTTAGTACCCCAGTCAACAGAGACACTACTTCAATGATTTATGACAGTGTCCATACCGCAAAAGAATACTGCAAAAATTAAAATTATGGTTTATGTACATATTTAACTTTTTTTAAAGCAATATTCTTACAATACTTGTTAGCTGTAAAATACTCAAGATTACCTAGACAATATTTAACAATTTAAAATGAACATAATTACAAGCTAAAATCAGTACATGTCTCCTGTAGATTTTCCCTCGATGGAGCAGCAACAGATGCAAGAAATTCATCCACCTGCTTCAGAGACAAGGAGTTGTGTAGAGTTTCCAAAGGACAAATAGAAGGCACCATGGAATATAGTTCAAAACCTGAAAGAAAAACAATTAAAAAAAAAAAAAAAAAAGAGATTTCCAAACATAAGACACTATTTAATCTATCGTATGGGCAAGTATTAATGCATGATAAAAAGTACTTATTTTAAATCAGCACATGCAGACATAGTACTTTTGAAATCATGGGCACTAAATATTACAGGAGTTGGAACAAGATGTGCCAATTTCCAGGGTGCACTAAACTAAAGGTACCATGTAACATACCATGGGATACAAATCCCACATACACATAAAGCGGTCTTCAAACATTACAGCTGTGCTCTATTCCCAACTCAGTTCACGAAAGATAACTTTCCTCTAAGACAAACTTAGTAAATCAGTAAAAAAAAATAGTCAGGAAATGGTAGTATTTCTCCTACTCATTCTCATACCTGGCACAACACTAAATAGATAACTCATTTGAGCAAGTAAAATAGGATAGTAGCTATGGTGTCAACTGTTAGCAGACAAGCGCTAAACATGCTAAGACTTCCAAGAAATAAATTTGCAGAATTCATGTTCTACCGTCTTCAGTATTCTGTGAAAACACACTGTTGCCTTCAATATCGAAGGAAAACCACTGTTAGCACTTTTGTACCTTGAGGTTACATATTTCAACTTTGTAAGACAGATTTACACCTACCTTTATGCATTTAAAAACAGTACTTAAAAGACTAGAAGTTTCATATATTAGAACAGGTAAGTATAGCAACCCAAAATCAAGAAATTTATTGGACTTTGCTTTTCTACATTAGTATTGATCTTACACCAACCATCCATATCCATATTACTAACATACTAAAAAGCATTTAAACATCTTGGCAAAAAAAAAAAAAAAAAAAAAAATTGTAGTTCTCTACTGATGCAAGTTTGATAACTCAATGAACAGCTCTTCATCCAATTGCATTTCAGAAGAGGAAAGTATGTCCATTAGTGTTTTCAACATACAACTGTAACATTACAACGTTGCAATTCAATATTGTAAATTTACCATTGCTACATTTCTTTTAAGATATTTAAATGAAGAAACAACAGTGAATGAAATAATGCTTAGAATTTCAGTTCAAGGTACATTTACTAGAGACAGCATTATGACTGTGAACTGTTCCCTCCCCTAAAATAATAAGCATCAATATTTGTGTGCTATCCTGTTCCCCATTCACTCCCCACTTAGTGCTTTGCATAGAGAAGTAACTCAACAAAATTTCAACCCCCAAATGTCTGTATTTATATTTGGATCCACCCTGGCCATACTCAAATTTGAGGGACAGTCACTTCAAATATACAATCAGCTGAAGTGTACTTATGTCAGCTTCACTTTTATTACAAATAAAATGTTGCATTTGATGGAAACTTGGTTTTCATGTAGAAAAGAAACACCACCACATACTTAATTTCTATCTTCCTTTAAAGGCAGTAGCTAAGCTTCAGTGTAAGCACTAAGATGTTTGGCATACATATTAATATCCTAAGTAACTATGCATGCATGCAAAGCGCAAACCCTTTCTTTGCATTACAGTAAAATACAAGATTTACCTCTTCACCCTGACAGAAAAGTCACTATCACTTGAAGGAGAATTTATTTTTTTCATTTTGCAAAGAACATAGTGGGACAATGTCAGGTTAACTTTTTAATAACTATTACCATCATAGTGCAGTGTTACAGAAAACCAGAAAGGAATTTCAAAATACACCTATGCCCTTTAAAAAAAGAAAAGAAAAAAAAGTTTTCTTCTTTTAGGAATTTCCCCCCCATAGGTTTTTGTTCAGTTTTGAGAATTCTGCTATCAGATAGCCATATCCCGCCATGCTGTTGTAGTATCTTTGCGTCTAAGGGATATGACTTAAAAGATACCCTGGAAACCTATCTTCAGTGTTTTAATATTTTATGATGTTATGAGAAATACATTTTAATTTTAATGATGAAGCCACCTGACAGTATCCCTTTAAAACAGCAATTTCCTGTAATCTAACAGCCTTTAAGCTTTCATTATATTTATTCTTAAAGCACTGTCCCCATCAAAAGGCAAGACAATGAAAGGGTTAACGCAGCATCTCAAAAAGCCACCCTGCTGTCTTACATTTAAAAGCTATAGAGACATACCACTGGAGCCTAGAAATTCCACAGAAATGGACCAGCACCTAAAGAGGTGTGGGTGTTCTGCACAGAGGCCCAGAAAATAAGGTAAAGCACTGTCAGAAGATACTTGTTTCACCATGTTCCTTGAACTAAAGATGGGGGGGTAGTCTGAAATGAGTTAAGAGGGTGTAATAACTTAAAAATAAGAAAAAAACAGAGTGAAAGGGACAAGGAGAATAAAAATGACAGCCCAGAGGACAAACAAAACAACATCAATATGTTCTTATGTTAGTAGAGAACCCTTGGAAACCTGCAATATACTTAGGTTTCATAGGAGCTTATACAGCATGCATTAATCTTGTAAAAGTTGTGTGGTAAAACTGCTGTATTAAATGAATCAGAACAATCAATGCATTCGTTAAAAGCAATTTAGATCCTTTTTTAAAGAATGCAGTCAAAAAAAGATAGTGCTAAATGGAGCAGAAAGTAATCATATTATTAGACACTGATACTCCTTACTTTCTGACCTTGTATGTTTTGGAAATACTATTTGGTTTGAGTCTAAAGACAAAAAATGGACTCCTAACTTTCCTATTTGAAATACGACACCAGAATTGGCCTTTTAGATCAAACACAGTCTTAACGGTATTAATTCAGCCTTCCTATAGCAGTTTCCCTTCAAGAAGCATTGCAGTACAAAAAGTCACTATGGATTCCAAATGCATATAATAAAGGACTACTTGCTTCTCAGCAAAGCCAAACAAAAACTCAGTCTTTTTTTAAATCCTTGTTTCTAAGCAAATATATTTTGCATCTAACATGAAAATGCTGATGATTTCCACTGCAGTTTCAATAATAGCGCCATCACCGTACTCGGCCAGCAGTCATGCACATTTTAAAATGGCAGTTAAGAATTCTGGAAAAGCTACATTAAGATCCAGAGGATGCTGAAAACCAAGTCTAGTTTTCATGAACAGGAGACATTTTGGGCCTATTTAATCACATAGAATGGTAGGCACGAAATATTTTGCTGAGGAAGAGAAAGACGTACCTCTGTCCTGTGTGTTAAACCAGACTTTTTTTGTAACTATGGTAGACTGAAGACAAGTTAACTCTCACTCTTGAAGCTCAAGAGGTCAATGTAAGCAACAGGCAGCTCTCTTGCTGTGATTTTTAGTGCAATATTTAAGTAATTTGCACATCTGATGAACAGAGAAGTATGATAAGGTAAAATAAATTTTTGTTGATGATACATATAGCAATTTAGCAGGAATGGAATCAAAGCTTCTGCTTTAGTTTTTTAATTTAGCATCACTTCAGGAAGATGGTAATAAAATCCATGTCAATTCAGTGATTTAATTTAGCATCAGGAGGCTCAGGGAAACAGCTCAGCAGGAGAAAGACAAAGAAGAAGCAGCTATCAAGAAGTGTATGCCCAATAAAGATCAGATTTAATTCTGTTTTTATCTTGCACCATACAGTCTGATCACACAAGAAATTGGGGAGAATAATTTATTACAGAGATCATGATTAACAGTAGCACTTCAATTTTTTCAAGGATTTTTCTAAGGAATAAATTTTGATACTGTATTTATACTAACGAATGGTAAAGAAGGGACTTAGGATATCTAATGGTCACAAATATATTTGGAGTTGTCCTTGAAGTTAGGAACGACAGATGGCTAGATGATACTGTACACCCCGTATTTGAAATAAAAATAAAAGGGATGAAGCAAGGAACCTTTTGTTTTCGTTTTTGTTTTTAAAATAAAAGCAAAACGTACCATTGGTTGGGTGTCGAGCAAATGAGATAGAAAACCTTTTAACAGCAGAACCGCGTGTGGTGTCTGAGAAAGAGAAAAACAGGTACCTGAAATTTGTAACAGCTACCAAAAGAGGGACATTTTAAAAAAGGAAAAGAAGAAGAAAGAAAAAAAGAAAAGACGAGAAGGTATTAGAACTGAGTGGCATGCAGAAGGGACCAAGGAAAAGGGCTAAAATCTAAACAGACGTTAAAAAGAAGAAAATTTGGATTCTTGGTAACTACAAGATGTGTAATGAAGTGTATGAAAACAAGCAGAATGAGCTCGTGATTCTGGCATACAAGGTTATATCAGGTTAGAGTTGAACACTGAGTAGTGAACTGAGAGGAAAACAGCATGAATACTGTTTCACCTTCAGAGTTATAATGGTGTGCTTTGGCATATTTGCATTCTGAAATCTAGTGAGAGTTTCTTCTCTACCCCAGATTATCTAAAACTGAAAACCTCCTCCTCCTTTGTAATCCAAACCCCACCGAAAAAAGGCCAGGAATCCTAAAATTTTCACCGTCAGTATTTAACTTATTAGTTTATAATTTCTTGCATTCCTTGTATATGCTCCAAGTAATTTATTTCATTTCGCAATCAATAAGTAATGATAAAACCCGAAGTTTAAAATGAGAAAAGGATTTCAAAACCAAAATTTTAGTTTACTTAGAAAATGCACTTGCTGAAATCCCCTGGCACGCATTACAAGTCTGTGAGCTAGTGTTCAAGATAAAAACAAGAATTAACTATGCTATTAAGTTAAATATAAGCAAGCTACAGGCAATAAAGAAGCAATAGAAACTCATACAATTAATACTAAGGTAAAGGATTCTAGGATTCCATTAAAAGCAGTAACCTAGGATTTATCTTTAGAGGTTTAATGTGGCACATGGGTTTGTGCGTGCATGTGCGAAAGTGTGCACATACCATCTATGAAGCCAGAAGAAGTCAGCTTTTTACGATGAGTACGAGCATAATCCTGTAGGTTAGGTGCACTTGAAGAACCCCCGAGCACTGAGGTGCTAAACAGGCCCGCACAGTGAGACCCTGATGGGAGTTAGAGAAAATACATACAACAACCAGGTGTTCGTCCATTCACATTGGGGATGCATGCAGCATGCAAGCACATGGCTCTTACCACACAAAAGGCAGCTTTTGGCAGTGCCTTGGACAGGTTCACAATATGCTTGTAATGTCAGAGTGGTACTTGTAGGCTGAAACTATCATAATTTATTGTGCTTCTACTCATGACACAGCACCCTCTGCTATATGTGCAAAGAGAGGAGTGGCTTTAACAAAGTGAGTTCTTGTCCTGTTTTCACTTTTGGTAAAGAAAAGTTACCAGTTAGCATCAATGTATACATAACCAAAACAATGAAACAAAACCAAGATGATGATGATGATGATGATGATGATGATGTGAAAGTTGCGTGTTTTAAAAGCTGCAGTTCTGAAACAAATATAAACTGGAAAAATACTGCTCATTGCTTTCAACCAAATCAACCTTTGAGATGATAGGCTGCAATGAAGTACTCATGCATTTCCACAGACTTAATATGGAAATATTTCCCTTCTAACCCCAACAAAATGTTAACCAAATTGGAAATACTCTATTTGTATTTCAGCTACTATCATTGACAATGTTACAAACTGAAAATACCTAAAAGTTTCATCAAGTCTAGCTTGACTTCCTTTCCTGAGAAGACTTTTGTGCATGTAACAAAAGTACTCTCACTTGCATGGACAACTCATACATTCCTGCCACTAGGATGGGAGTTTTAACGAATCACTGAAGGCCACAGACAGAAATATAAAAATAACTTTTGTAATCAACCATAAATGATAGTTACAAAAAACAATGAACAAAATGGAAAAAAATGTTGCAATTTTTTTCCTTTAGTTTTTACTACTAGTTGAAAGGAGAAGTGTTTTTTCACTCAGAACTTATCTTTTGCATTTTAGATAAGTAGCAGCAGATTTTTTTTGAAAAACAGCTATCTATCCAGTGATACTTCCTTTCATTACTTTTAATGACCCAGTGGGAAGAAACATTACCAGCACATGTGACCAATCACAGCCAAAATAAATTGGTGCCTGGTCTGTGGCAAAAGCCTTTCACATCAAATGTAATACCTTAATCTATGCACAGAAATACATCAACTTCCACAAGCCATATTGTGTCACACATTGGCTAAAGAAAAGTTATTTAACTTTAGCAAGCACACAATAAAAAACATGACTTCAATAAACAGGAGCACCTGATGTATGCATTTTACTAAGGGAAAAATATAATAGGGAGAAAAGTATCACAGAAAGATTAGACACAGAAAAAATACAGCTCTTTACAAAGACAGAAAAAGCAACTTCTAAGTTTATGCATATAGCTTATGCATTTTCCACACTTAATTTTTCCCATGAAAAGACACACAGAAAAAAATGCAATATTGATTTACAGTAGTGCAAGATTTCCTATTTCTGCATTTGAGTCATATGTATGCCTGTTTCAAAGAAGCAACAGAAAAGCACCACTTGAATTAGAAGAATTTGAAACAACTCATTGAATTATTGCATGATTCATTCTAATGCTGAAAGGAAGAAATTAATTTTAGGAGAGGGAATGTTTGCAAAACCCCTGATATTATCAAGAAATTTAAGGTTTGCTCCCCAACCCCCTCCCCTCAGTAAAACACCTTCAACTCCATCAATTGCCCACAGTAGGAAATGTTAATTTCCAAGAAAAGTGTTTTAACAGTTTCCAGCGCAGGCCATTTCAATGCAAAAGATTTTTGCAAAACCCAAAAACTCAGTCAAGAACTACATTATCTTAAAAATCTACTTTATGTTAAAAATAACCTGTGTACCTGTTGCGAGCAGTACAGAGTCAGTGTGAACAGTCTCAAACAAATCGTTCTTTTCAGTTATAATTTACTTAAAAACTTTGCTGCAGAAAAATTCTCCAGTTCATAGGCAGACACTCAGCATATATTATTGATAACAAATACTATTGGGTCCTGTTAACATAAAAGCTATTCAAAGAATGTACAACTGTACAGAACAACAGGCAGATGAAAAGCTGCTAACATCAAAGAAAATTTCAATTGTAGGCACATACCTAGACCACTCTGCTTTTGTTCCAGAATAGTTCTTGGTGTTCGTAAGTTACTATTGCTTTCTGATAAGACCTGGATATAAAAAACAGAAAAATAAGGGAAAGTAGAACAGCAGCATGAAATGTCCATTTAACTTGATACAGCAGCCTGTTTCAGACAGACAAGTGTTAATAAGCTGTATGATAAGTGTTAGTAAAAGAATGTAAAGGAAACATGAAAGATCATGCAATATCCCCTTCTGAAGGGAGTCCATTACACATATGAGTTCCTTGCAATGAAGTGGTGCAAAGCAAGCATTCAGAATGAGAAAGGACACAGACCAAGACCGATATGAGAACAGACATTTGAGACATTTTATTTCATTTTACCAAATGCACTCTCCTAAACTGCGCCTGTATTGAAAAAAGGAGGGGAGGGAAGGAAAGACAGACAAGCTATTGAGGACACCATACAATCACTGATCCATGCACGGGCTCAATCAGCGTAATCTTCAGATGCTCACAGCCTTTACTGATATCAACTTTTCCTATGTAAATAGTTTTAGAATTTTGCACAATAAAAAGAAATTATGAGAATTTTCAAAGAAAAAGGATATGGTTAACAGAACACCATCCATTGTCATACATGTAAACAATATCTCAACATACTAAACAATCTTTAGATCTTCACTGGTACTTCAAAAAAATTTAATGTTTCTTTTTTCCTGCCTTTCCCCCCCAGTATTTAGAAAAATCTTTGAAATATTGTACAAGTCAATGGATGACGTACTGTGTTGGGAGTATCAGATACCTCCAGATACAGAAGGCAAGAATTATTAGTGCTAGAGTTTTTCCCCTGCAGTAGTTAATACCAGGCCACTGAAAATATGATATATGCAAAACAAGTTTTGAATAGCAATATGAAGTACCAAATAAATTATTTTAAATGGTATTGGTTGCAATTATAAAAAAAAAAAAGCTTTTCAATTTACCTACCACCAAATTAAGCAATGTTGTTTTTAAAGTCTTAAAGGACAACTAAACCAAAGCAGAAATCTCTTTCATTAGGCAGTAGACTAAGTCTTTTTTACTGTGGTAACATTTGCGATTCCTATAAAGAAACCAAATTTTTAGGAAAACGTGTAACACATTCAGTGGAAAAACATGCACTTGCTCTTTTTCCCCCCCAAACATTCTCGGGAAGTAATTTTAAGAAGTGGAAGAATTTGCTTCACACATAATCCATAACAAGGGATTAGATGTCCTTAAAGACAGTTGGTTGTTGCTTGGAATGCATAATAATGTTTAATGAAGTAAAGTTTAAAAACCTGTTGCCATGAGCCAAAAATACTGGATGTGAAAGCCAATGATTTAGGGGAGACAGGGGAAGAAGTGATTTGTTCCCCTGATCTGCGTCTTCGACGCCCAGTACCCACACCACTGGTGTAATGCAGCCAGGTACCAATACACTCTGGGCTAGACACACTCAGGGGGCTCTCTTCCTGGAAGTGAGAAAGGGGGCAAAAAACAGCAAAGCATGCAAAGTTAGATTCAACAGAGCCAAATGAACAGAAAAGAAAAAAACCCAATCTGTTTGCACCCTTTTATATACTGCTTTTAAAACTATTAAACAGCAAATAGGAAAGAGTAATATTACAATATTAGGAAGTTATCAGTTCCACTTTTATCTTTTCATCCAATTATATCTTTTAAGACAACTCTTTGATCAAATTTCTGGTAGACTAATTATTAGATATAAGAGAAAAGCAATCGTTATCAATAACTGATGCATAACTTTAAGAATTTCCCGCACATTGGAAACAGAATGTTATCCTTGACATACTGTTTAATAGTTTTCCCCCTCTAAGTACATTAAACTTTCCTATTTATTACTTAATAGTTTTCTAGTCTATAACCTTATCTAAAAGATTCTCATTTTAAGAATTGCCTTTGAGACTTTACAGCTGACTCACTCGTAGTAGCACCAACCTGACTGGTAGTAGTATTCCAACGTTAAGAAAGCCCTAAGAGTTATCTAACGCCGGACACCTACCAGGACTTCAAGGGAGGACAGTGTCAGGCTAAGAGTCCCCCATGCCCTACACCATTATGTATCATTAGCAATCAACATTTTTAGCAATATAGAATTTGATTTCCCATGCCAATGAGTCATACTTTCTTGTTTTACTGTTAGAACTCTGCTTTTTTTTTTTCCATGACTCAATCGCAGTTGCGATCCTTATGTAAATATTGCTGACTATACCCCAGATTAAAACTTCAATATAATCTCACACCTGACAGTGTCCTTACAAATTAACGGACATAGGTGAAGAGAGAATTGCCTTACAGGAGGAAGGAAAAAAAAAAAAAAATGTTCAAGGCAGCTGCAGTTTAAGTTGCAATGACTTTTTTTAAACACCTCAAAATACCATTTGGTTTAAATATTCCAAATACTGGTTTTGCAGATTTCAGTAGGCCAGATGAAACTTCCAATTTTACTTTTTCAAAAAAAGTTTCACAGTGTATGTTTTCTTTTCTTCCAGAAAATAAACAGGCACTGAATGCTGAAACAATTCCATCTGAACTTATATTATCTGCACAGTCAAAATTTAGCAATTTATGTTATTGATACCTTTTGAAAGTAACTTCTACATGATTTATGAAAATGGTTAAAAGTTTGAAATAATAGACTATTAAATTATGTGTATTTGAACTCATAGCTAGGAGGGGAGTTTGCATGATCATAGTGAAATCAGCTTTTAAAAATCCAAAATATTGATGTTGTGAGCATTTGTTTATGATAAAACTTGGAAATAGAAAATGTAAAACATTCACATTTATTATCTCTGTTAATTTATGGAAGTCATGTGAAGTTATACAGATACCCTTAAAGAAGGGACCATGCATCTTTTTCTCTCCACGCTACCAATAACCAAGTTACTTGCAAATCTGTAATACTTTCATTGCATACAAACAGCCCATTCCCAACATAAACATGAAAGGAAAAGCTTTTAGTGTGAATCTTCCATTTCTGATGGTTTTAAGCAACTGAAAATGAGGCAATAAGAAGCTGTTAGTCTGCTTCTAGCGTTAATATCACAGAAGTGCATCTATTGCACCATCTGAAGCTTTGCTGCTCAACCGTACAAATGGTATCAGTGATACTGCCGTGCATCACCCCACCTCTGTGACATTAAAGCCATACCTGTGAAGCACACCTAGATGTCATGGCCTTCAACACAGGAGACTAGACTGTTCAAGATGTTATCTGAAGAATTCATGAAACACAAACCCCACCCACTTAGAAAAAGAAAGCTACCAGTTTATTCTCTTACCTTCAAATGCTTGACAAGTGGAGTCACTTTCACCCCACGTGAAAGCAAATACAGCAGAAGACATGTCTCTCATTTCCTGTACCTCCCCTACCACCCCCAATCCCTCCATTCCCTCTCAGCATGATGACCCTGAAGTTTTGCTTAATTCCCAATAGCAGCTGTCTTGTAAGGATGAATACAAAAGCAATGTATGTTAGTTTGAAGATGTAAGTTTAGACTGAAAAAGCCTTCATTTTCAAATATCGGCTTTTCTAAAATGGCTTAAAAAGATAAAAGGAAATAAGACTTATCGTAAAATAATAATTCATTAAAAAAAAAAAATTCCTTCAGACAAATTACTGCCATGAAGTACTTCCCATAAAGTAAGAGCAACCCTTTTGTGAGGCATAACATCATACTGGTTCTGTATAATCAAAAGCAGAATTACATTTGGTTTTGTTTTGTTAAAAATAAGCAGAAGTTAATTTCTGTGAAAGGCATTTTCTGGAACATAAACACTTACTTCAACAGAACCAATCTTCCTGGATCTTGGAAGGGGTGACTTTCTGTGTATGTGAATTGGGTCTGATACCATTGGCTTGAACATCACTACTGACCGGTCTGCTTCATCTCTTTTAGGAGCATGTGCCTCCTCATCACTATCATTTCTATGAGAGGTTTTCTTCGAGCCTTCATTCTACAAATGATACATAATTCATTTTCAGTTTAGCTGTACACCTTGCAACATGTAGACAGAAGTGGCTGTTAAATAAATCTTCTGTGTAAACATAAAGCAAGATGATTCTAAAAATACAAGATGTAAGTCACATATTATTGAACAAATAACTTTAATAACCTATGTATATGCTCCTAACCAGCCACTGCATATGATAGCGTGGTCCTAATTCACCACACTGTTCATCCAACATATCTTACTCCAATTTTCTGTTGACACAGCAATAAAAACCTGGCCCCACAAGCCAACAGAAGAATTCCAGCCAAGCTTTGCTTTCATTTATTTCTCAGAAAGCAGGTGGTAACTCCACAGACCTGCCCATACATCTTTGAAAATATCAATCCTTCCTCAACGATCTGTATTCATAACATGCTGTCGTGGTTTAACCCCAGCCAGCAACCAAGCACCACGCAGCTGCTCACTCACTTTCCTCCCCCACCCCCCCAGCAAGATGGGCGAGGAAATCGGGAAAAGAAGCAAAACTCGGGTGTTGAGATAAGAACAGTTTAATAGAACAGAAAAGAAG
>JAOBAS010000072.1:26750818-26761562 GCA_025311575.1 Elanoides forficatus
ATACTGAACTCAAAACATAGCACCTTACCAGCTACTAGGAAGACAATTAATTCTATCCCAGCTGAAACCAGGACACATGCCAAACTGCTTTACTTTCTTAAATGTTTGTTTCAGTTGCCAGAATATCACTGATGTGGCACTGATGTTGATGTCACTTTTCTTACAATGAGTATTTCATATTTCTAGCAAAAATTCTGGCAAAGCCACTATAGAAGGTCCAAATTATCTGTGCCCATTACCTCAGTGTCCATTCAAAATGGAATAATACATTGGGACTGTCTATATTTTACCAGACAGTTTTCTACCAAAATAAAAATCACATTTGTATTTTTTACCTAACAATTTCCCAGTGTTTATTTTAGGTATGTCTGCATCCAGGAAAACTAACTTTTGCTTTAAAGAAAGAAATAATTATTACCTCTCTGGAGGCAGGTCTGTATCCATACCCAGCTGGTAAATTTTTATCCTCCTCACAACCTTTGGCTCCTGGACTAAAGTGCAGCTCTACATGAAAACGTTCTTCTGAAGAAAGTTCCTGAATGAAATGATTAAATAGGTTTACACTTTAGTATATAGCTTAGCACTACTCGTTTCTGAAGATACTTATCCATTTTTAAATACCTTGTTTGGATCCTCATAAAGCATGATAACAATCTGTGTCATGTAATTGAGTTCATTGACAACATTTAAATAATCCATAGCTCGTTTCCATTGTTCATCTTTTGATTCCTTATGAAGGGGGAAAAAAAAAAAAAAACCAACAAATAAACCCCAACAATTTTCTTTAAAAAGATTGATGATTTCCCTTTTCCCCCATCTACATGGATTTTACATTCACAGCAGAAGTATGAAGCTTTTCACAGCTAAGGAAAAAACAGAGATACAACAAGAAAACAAAGTGACTTAAAATTACTCATGGAATGAAACGTGGGTATCAGAACTTTTCATATTTTATTTCAGTGTTCATGTTCTTTTGCCAATGATGATATATGTCTTGTAGACAGAGACACTGTTTTAAACTCTCCTTATGAGAATTGTTAATTTTGCAATAAACTAATTTCAACTAGTATATTGTGGAAAATGTTTCTAGATACCGCTCTACTAGTCAAACACACAGAGGAAATGAAGGCTTCTAGTATATAGAAGAAATACAACCATTACATCCCAAACTATTTAAAATGAATACTCACCTTTTTTCATGCTCTAGAAAAAATAAATTTAGTAATCCACCTTAAAGGAAATGTAAAAGTTTATCGGCCTAAAACCAGGATTGTGTCTGCTGTAGCATATGTGACAAAGGCCTAGGATTAAAAATGCTTTTGCCATTAATGAGTTCAGTTATCTACTACCAGAAGCAAGTATGTCAAAACAACCATTTCAAAAGTTAGTATATTAATCAAGCTCTGTCTTAGAAGCAGCCATGTAGGTTTTGTGGTGCTGGATTTATCTTCTCCAAGAGCTCAATTAGGTAATTTCTGAATCTGGAGACCTTTTTTTTTTTTTAGTCCTTGGTTTCAAAACCAATCAGATGGAGAATAATGCACAACCTTCAAGGTATTCTACAACAGTATAGGAAAGTAAGACAATCCACTGAACAGGAGAAACTTGGCACTACATGAGCATTCTTGTAGTCAGGTGGGGAGGTCTTGACAATATGCCAATGGTTAAAAATAATAAGCCAGTCCAAAAGTGAACTGAAGAGAACCCTTAATGATGACTTGAAGGAAACAGAGTTGGAAGAATTACAGCTGACAACATAAGAGAAAAGAAAGGATTATCTGCCCTTTTCAAATTTCTTTGAGACTGTAACATATACGGCTGAACACACCAATGGAATTCAGCATTACTTTAAAGGGCATGCTGATTTCTACCAGTGTGTACACCAGCAATTTGAAATATGTCTCTGCATATGTAACAGGAAATAAAATGTTTGAATAAGTGTGATAAATTTCAAAGCCACCTAAGAAAATTAAGCTTTCAATTGACACAGTTTTAGTGCAATTGAGTCCTTTTGGTTCCTCTCAAAATACCAGAGCTTCATCAGAAAAAGTGTTCAACTTACATCACATAAGGCACCATAACGAAGGGTGGATAACAGGGAGTGGACATGACTCTCGCTGGTGAAATACAGCCGTGTACGAACATGGCGTTCAGGCGACATAACACCCCTGGAGTAACTTGAAAGAAAAAAACCCAAAAACTTATTAGACCATAATGAGATGTGTCCCTATTTTAGAAATAGCTGTCAACAAATAAATAAATCATACTTTTAAAATCACTATGAGCTAGTAAGACATTTTTAATATGAAAGCTATGGAATATCTCCATTAAGTCTTACAGAAATTAATGTGACTATGTAAAAAAGTAAAAGACTTACAGAGGGTGAAGCTTATTTACAGTATCATCATCTTGAGTCCTCTGAAGGTCAGAACGGATTTTTCTAACTAGAGGAGTGCAGTAACCTTTGGCAATCTCTAGTTTCTCAGCCTTAGAAATACCATATTCCTGTGTAAGAAGAAACTGACTTTTAAGTTAAAGATTAAAATGCCTTCTAATTCAAAGCTTATATATTAAAGCCAATTAGTCATCTGTTGGTTTGCTCTGGCTGCAAATTCTTTTAACATTTTTATTACATTTGATTACTGGCGTCCCTTCAAGTAACAAGTGGTTTGCCTTTTTGCTGTTTGATTTGACACAGAGAAACAGTTTTTCATTCACTAGTTAAACCACAAAAGTGGATTCACCTTCTAGTACGATGAAGCTCTTTTTCTTCAGCAAAACATCTAGGGAATTATTCCTCCTCCTCCCCCCACTGCACCCTCCAGATTTAGACATCTATGATGCAGTTCATCTCACCTGATTTCAAGTAACTTTTTTTTTTAAATAGTCAATAAAGAGACATAGACATATTACCTATTTAATATGTCTATCTTAGTTGGGGGTAAACCACCCCACAGAAAGATCTCCTATTCACCTCAGATAATACTGAAAATAGTAGTAAAATACAACTGGAAAATATTATATCTGTTACAGTATCTATAATATTTAAAAATCTTATCTTCCAGAAGCTTCATGCTCTGTTCTACACATGACATGAAAGTGCTCTCATCATTTTGATGGATATTCTTGTTACCCTAGAGAGCAACATAAGTGCTTTTCCTTTGCATTATGTACGCTTATCAAGTTTTCTTTGTTCTTCTTCCTTCAGGACATGTTCTCATTTTTACCTATTCTTCTCTAACACTCTATTCAAAATTTAAGCTTAACAAGCCCATATAACACAACACATACTTGCATCATTGCTCTTTTTGTCCTTTGTGCCGTCAGGCAGTTTGAGAGACAGGGAAAGGAAGAAGTTCCCTCACTAGCTGCATGTAATATGGGTAATACCGCTCTTACAACAGTGCTCTAACTGCAGGGACACTTGGTGAAAGCTTTAGTCTGCTCTGTCTTGTTATCACAAAACAATTCAATGTCCTGCAGTCTACAACATTTCAGAGCTAACCCGAGTTTAACAGCCTGTAGTATATGGAAGTTTAACTTGTCTGTTTCTGGCCTGAAATTCCATGATACTTAATGTATACATTTTCATCAGGGAGTGTAAGCATTTTGAAGCAGCAGAAAGGTCTTTTAAAATTTAAAATGCTTAAGACAAGTGAAATTAGATAGATTAGGATTAATTGTAATTTGCAAAGAGCCTGAAAATGAAATTTCTAAAAGCAGGAAGAATGAAATTAAATGCAGTTTCAGAATGAACAGTTGTTCACAGGGGCTCTACTTAAATCTATGAAGAATGGCTGAGATGAACCACTTTATCTTAATACACTGCAGTGAAGGAAGCAAACATGTTCACAGCTTACTTTGCTAGAAAAATTCATTCTGAACACATATTAATGAATTATGAATCAAATTTTTCTTACAAAAAATAATCAGCTTGCTACTAGAAAATAAGAGGTAATGTTAAAGCTTCTATTACTGCAAAATACAGGAACCTTCAATGGAAAAGGCAGAGTAGATGTTTTCACAGAATTTGAAAAAGTATTTATTCTACAATTTATGCTATTTAATAACTGAAATTGCTTACCTGAGGGATCACAATGTCAGCTAAAGCCTTTGAAAGCCTGTATAATTCCATTGTGTTTTCTAATTTTAAGGAGCCATTGTGCTGCACATCATATTTTATACAGTCGTAAATATCAGGAATTTTGCTAATATCATATCTTCCATTTTTTGTTTTAAAGTCTTTTTCCAGCTTGGCCCACCTGCGCAGCATTAGTTCTAGTGTTTCACTGTGGTACAGCTGAATATCTGTATAGACACATATAAGAAATCAAGACCACCCAAGTAACGAAAGGGAAATTTTAATTACATGGTAGTAACAGTTGAATGCTGAGAGATAAAAGGGATCAAATAAGTTAACTTATTACTTCTAAGAAGAAGGAACAGATGTACACATATGATTAATTTTACTGCTGAAAGCATCAGCTACATAGCTACATCCAGATAGTAGAAAGCTTCTCTGCAGAAATGCACCACTGACCCTTTAAGCAAAGCTACAGCAAAGAATAAAGTGTCCTACAGCACAGATCACATAAAAAAAGGCAAGGAAAAAAAAAAGCTAGGAGAAAATTCTAGAAGGGACGAAGTGGAGCATGACAACATCTCTGTTTTAGAATAGACCACACATCCCATTTGTCTCTCTCTCCTGTGTGTGTCAATAGCAAAAGCCAAGAGCCTGGTAGAAAGGATGGATTATCCACATCCCAGGACAGGAGATTAGACCAAATAGACAAAACCCACTGATATTATGTACAGGTGACACTTCTACGGCTAAACCTCAGAACAGAAGCTGTTTGCAAACTACACACTGCAGAGAACACTGATAGCAAGTATTCCAGTATTTAGCTAGTACCAAAAAAGCACTGTGGTCACCTCCAGCTCTAGTTTTCCTGTGTCACTGGTTCACCACCATTAATACTGAGCATCATTCTATGCAATACTACTACACATCATACAGCAAGAAACATATCTTCAGCAAAGATACTTAAATATGAAAATGTACCTATGTAACTTAGCTTTAGTACCACCTGCTTTTCCTATTACTTTTGTGGACTACTGAGTTCCAAATAATTAAGACAAGAATTTCTGCAAACATTTGAGGACTAGCCTGAACTTCCGAACACCACTAAGAGCCCTTACCTGCAATATGACCACAGGTTGTTCTTGCTTTTTACTTTAAAATTATGCATATGGAATCAGACTGCGAAAATCCCTAACCTGTTGTTTATTAAAGTTCTGCTAAAAACGAGTTTAATGAAGAAAAGTTATGTTACAATTTTCTCTCAGACGTAAACAAGAGAAACTAAATACGACTACAAAAATGTTTAAGTACCTGTAGACTTTGGATCTTCCATTCTTTGCCTGATCTGCGAAGTCAAGCTCTGGATCAAGGAATAGACCTTGTCACATGTCTTTACAGGATTTTTAATAACCTGCATTGATTTTATCAATGAGATGCTTCCAGATGGAGTAAGCTGCAATTTAAAATAAACACAGAATTATCTAAACAAGCTGACTAGATTTGAAAGAACTAAGAGATAAGATGGAATGTATGAAAGATTCCAAGTATTGGAAAAAAGCATTCAAGCAGGTTGCTATTAATTTTTGAAACCATTTCTCAATTATCTACTCTTTTTGAGGCATTAAGAAAATATATTGAAAGGTAGTAAGATTTACTACAGTTTCAAAGGTGACAAGAAATTCATAGAGCAACTAATTCTACACAGTAAACATGAGCAATTTCAGGAGTTCCTCAAATTTGTTCCAAGACAGGAAAATTGGAAAGACATTTAAAACTTTGTATGAGCTTAGCAACTTTCCATAACTTCCTTTCAAGTAACTATTGTATTCAAAACCTTAAAAAAATTATATAAGAAATGTTATTGTTAGGCTACATGCCTTATAAAATACTTTTTGTTATACAAAGTACCCTCCTTAGCATGACTGGAAAGAACCACCAGATTTGCAATAGTAACTGCTACCTGAAAAAAAGTTTGTCTCTTCTTGCTTTAGGTTTTTTGTCTCTATAGGACTGCAGCACACAAACACAAACAAAAAGAAACCTTTTAAATGCACAGATATCAAGAACATGCAAGATGTCCTTCAGAGCTGACTTAATTATAGAAATTGCAGGAGATACAAATTATCACCATCAGGTTGAGTGTCACTAAAACAATAGTCAAAATCCATGCAAGTGAGGCTTAGCCTCACAATTTTTTCAGAAAAGTCTGTGTAATCCAAAGTAAGCAAACAATAGTATTACACAATAATTTATATACATAACACACATACATATTTGCACTTTCCCCAGTTTCCTCAAATGCACAGGATAATTTGGATATGGAAAACTTCTGCCCTCTACCTAATAGTAAGCAGTTCCTATCTATTATGACCAAGTAAATCAATAGGAAACATGTTCTGGCACAGAAAAAAAAAAATTTTTTTTTTCCCCAAATTGCAAGTACGTTAAGAAAACAAACTAATGAAAAAAACCTCCCAAAGTAATTATCACTTCATAATCCCAAAGGTTAGTTACTTTCAGTGACTGCCTCAGAAAGAGTATGCTCTATTAGTTCCAGCCACATTTCAAATCCCATTATATTTATACAGCAAAAAGAAGGGGGAAAGTAAATAAACCCCTGAGAGCTTGTATCCTCTCACTTTTTCCAAGTACTGCTGAATCCACTGCTGGCAGTGGTCTGGATGACACTTTTAATCTATATTTTTAAATGAATCCACATAGATCCATACATGCAGGTTAGTAAAATTATTTTTCAATAATTTGCTCTCAATACCTTTTAGAAAACAGCAGTTTAAGCTTAAACCTCATTTGAGGACTTGTATTTAGTTGTTTTACCAGATAGAGTAAAGGCAATTGAAAGAGAAAGAAGTTTCTTAACAATAACAAACATTACTTATATTTAAAACCAGGAACAATCAAGTGTGTTCTGTACTAAGTCAGCATAAACTATGTTAATATGCATTACTTTAACATTTTAATGAGACTTCCTTTCACTCATTAGAAAGTATCCTACTAGTTTTCAGCATCTTAGTATTCTTTGAGTTAAAAAAAAGGCCTTGTAGTGGATCAAACATTGAAACAACTGCAGTAGGCAGGCA
Organism: Elanoides forficatus; assembly: GCA_025311575.1. Classification (NCBI taxonomy): domain Eukaryota; kingdom Metazoa; phylum Chordata; class Aves; order Accipitriformes; family Accipitridae; genus Elanoides; species Elanoides forficatus. The sequence continues at coordinate 26,757,998 of JAOBAS010000072.1, forward strand.
ATACATTTTGTAATACCACACACTGGCAAAGTAAAGATTACAGAAAGTGTAAAGAAAATAGTTTCATTTCTTTAATAGTTAAAATATTTTTAATGGAATAGTGAAAAAGATTTATGAATGAGGTCCCTATTTACTCCTATTTCAAAGTTTGTAGGTATTCTGATTAGTCAAATTGCAAGACAGCTCAAAGTATCTAATATCACAACTGGTACAGCTTCCTTTGTAGTTCAAACTATTCGCAAGCACACAGGTAATTTTCAAAATAGATACATAAAATCACTGCTTGTTACTTTTACACAAGAATTTGCATGGCTATTTATTTCATTTTATAGGAAACTAATCATATGCTAACCTTATCATAGTCATCAGCAGTAAATTCTCTGTCTCTCTGCAGAATTTCATGGAGTCTTGCTTTAACACGATGCTGACAGCTGCTTAAAGAATCACTGTCACTGTCCAACAGACCATTCATATTAGCACTTTTTACCATCTGGACAAGAATAGGAGTCAGCTCTCCCTCTAAGGCCAGTAGTCCCTGAAGCAGATAATACAATTAATCAGGCAAACACAAAGATGAGAATATAGTATCTTAAAAAACCCACCCAAAACACTAATTTAAATTCAAGATTGTATCACCTGCCTATGGGTTAGATAAACAGGGACTTGGCAGACAGTGCAGATACTTGCATAGAAATGGCCACTAAAACACTGCCTTGGTGTGCAAGGTTGCTATAGTTGGTGCAACAGTGATGGTGACAGGTCATAGAGCACGACCAACACCAGCTGAAGTGACCCTAGCATCTCAGTGGTGCCAACATTGCTCCTAGGAGGCCATAGCTGTTCAGGTCTTGGGTTGCAGGGAGGGCATGGTGCCTTCTCCCTGAGGCTGGGAGCAACAGCAGCCTGACTTGTGGGGGACATGCTCTGCTCAAGGCATTGAGTTACCAGATAGTAGCTATGGGAAGAGTTAGCACACTGAATAGCATCTGGAAGGACAAATGGGAGATAGACAGGGTCTTTGCAGAGAGCCTACAAAGGCAAAAGCCCAAACCCTCTGTGGCACAGAAGGACAATCAAAGGCTACAGTTGAACAAGAGATGAATGGAGACTCCCAAAATGGAGAAGGATGGAAAGTTTTGTGATTTTTCTGGCAACAGAAGGGCTCTAGGATAAGGAAGGAAATGGGGTGATGTCTCTTCAAGCCTGCTGACCAAGGAGAAAGCAGGACAAATGGCTGAAATACTTCTGCCCCAACACATGCAGCATGGAAACAAACAGGAGAAATAAGAAGTCTGAACACTTGCAGAGCTTTAAGTTTATTCAGAGTACAAAGATGTGGTGGAATAGTTCACAGGAATGGAGTTTTGCTATAGCCAGATACCAGGCCTTTTGGAAGCCAGGAAGGCAAAGAGGCAGAATTGGGCTCTATATAAAGGAGTAGCTTGAACACCACGACCTTTGCTTTCAAACCAGTGACAAGCAAGTTGAGACCTTATCTGTAAGGATCAGAGGACAAATAAGCACAGGGCAGCATCATGGTGGGCCTCTGCTACAGACCACCAATTTAAAGGGGGAAACACATGAAGCTTTCTTAACACAACTGGAGAAAGCCTCCTGATTGCAGGGCCTGTTTTCCACAGGTGCCCTTAGCCCTGGGTACCTCATGCATGGGTGATACTGCAGGGGACAAGCAATCCAGATATCTGGAAAACACCCAGGACAATTCTTTGACACAGGTTACTGATGAACTATTGAGCAGAGGCATTCCTCTGGACCTGTTACTCAGAAGTGTCAGGAACGTGGAAGTGAATGGCAGCCTTGATAACTGAAACCTGTTATTATGACAGATCCTTGTAGAAGTGAACAAGACAAATAATTGCATTAGAGCCCTGGACTTCAAATGAGCAGACTTTAGCTTGTTCATGGAATCCTATGGAGGAATGTCCTGAAGGACAAAGGTGCCCAGGACAGCTGGATGATATCCAGAAACAACCTCCTCAAAGCAAAAGAGCAATCAACTCTGACATATGGAAAATCATGCAGAAGGTCAGCATGGATGAAAAAGGAACACACAGAAGGTGGAAGCAGGGAAGGGCTGCTTGGGAGGAACAGAGACACAACCTGAACATGATGGATAGAATTAAAAACCTGGAGAGGCTGTGGAGTCTCCATTCCTGGAGATACTCAGAACATGGATGGATATGATTCTGAGCAACCTCATCCAAACTGGCTCTGTGCTGTGTGGAGTTGGACTAGATGACCTGCAGAGGCCCCATGAAACCTAAACCTCCCTATCACTCTTGTATTATTACTGAAACTCATTCACCTAAAAAGTATTTATGTAACACTTGCACTGTCTGTGTCCTCTTACACAATTAAAAGATCAATGAAATGAGGAAGTAAGTGAATAAATTATTAACAAGTAGAAGTATTATGCATGCAAAAAAGGGCTACTTGGGAGAAGGAGAAAAACAGGAATTTGCCTAGCAAGAAGAAAGGTAAAAGAATACTTTGGCAAGCATTATAGATGTAGGAGGTTCTGAATTCTGTCTTTTATATGAATAGTTCCTATAAATTCATGTTTGGAACAAAAAAAAAAAAAAAAAAAAAAGTTCATGCTTCTTAAACATCATCACAAAATTTTTATAATTCCACATCAAAAAATATATGAAAAAAAAAAAAGGTTTCTATTAAGTGCCAAGAGATAGTACTGCTACCATGTCTTACTTATTAGGTATTCATTTTGACAGGCCCAAAGTAAAAAGTCTCCTGTAAAAACTTTAAGAAAGCTCTTCTATTAATTCCAAAAACCCACAAATGTATAGTCTGTATAATTTCCCATTAAAATATACGTAAAGTAGCTTATCAATTCCACATTTCTAATAGCTTCAAACCCTCTAATTTCCTCTATAAATTTACAAACCAATAAATAAAAGATGGTTTCAATGAAAAGTGTTGCCTTTTGAACCACAAATCTTCTGGTTCAAATCACTGAAGTGACTGAAACTTGCAGGTTTTGCTCATGTAAAATAAATACATTATCTCAAATCAGTTCCAATGTCTGTGCTTTAACCAACACACACACACACAATCTGTCACAGAAATCTGGCAAAATTTGAGGAAAGTAAGCACTAAACAGATAAGCAAGATGCAAATTAAACTAAAAATGTTGCCAATCGCATCCTGAGCTGCATCAAAAGAAGTGTGGCCAGAAGGTCAAGGGAGGCAATTCTCCCCCTCTTCTCCACTCTCGTGAGACCCCACCTGGAGTACTGCATCCAGCTCTGGTGCCCTCAGCATAAGGCAGACATGGACTTGCTCGAGGGGATCCAGAGGAGGGCTACGAAGATGATTAGAGGGCTGGAGCACCTCACCTGTGAGGGTAGGCTGAGAGAGTTGGGGTTGTTCAGCCTGGAGAGGAGAAGGCTCTGGAAAGACCTTATAGCAGCCTTCCAGTACTTAAAGGGGGTCTACAGGAGGCCTACAGGAAAGATGGGGAGGGACTTTTTATCAGGGAGAGTATAGTGATAGGACAAGGGGTAAGGGTTTTCACTGAAAGAGGGTA
>JAOBAS010000072.1:26761650-26785634 GCA_025311575.1 Elanoides forficatus
TCAAGGCCAGGTTGGATGGGGCTTTGAGCAACCTGGTCTAGTGGAAGGTGTCCCTGCCCATGGCAGGGGGGCTGGAAGTAGGTGAACTTTAAGGTCCCTTCCAACCCAAACCATTCTATGATTTTGGACATTGTTACTGGAAAAGACTAAGTTACATTGCTAGGGCTGTACAATTAAAACCTGTCTGCATCTGCTCAAAGAACTTAAAATGCTTGGCAAATTAATTGGATGCTTTTTCACATCGAACTAAATACTCTTTGAAAATACATTTCTTTTAAAACACAGCCTCATTATGCATTGTGGACTCTAATAAACCATAAATCTCTCCCAGCCTTCAACAGAAAAAACAAACTTGAGATCATCAGAATTTTTAAAATTGAAAATACAATTTCACATTGTACCTTTGCAAAAGCTGCTGCAGTCATCTGAACTCGTCCCTCATCAGAAGCGTAGATTTTGAGATCATGTCGGTAAGTGCTATGTAATCTAAGTAAACCACATCCAGGAAATCCAGCATAATCTCCTACCAAACAAACACTTTGCTCAAACTCACATTTTGCACTTGATAACCTTCAAAAGTGTTTTATGCCATTCAACACTTTTTTTTTTTAATTATTATATATATAATTTTTTTTTACCTTGTCCACCCGGATACATACACCTGAAAGCCCTTCCAAGCTCCTCTGCTTGAACCCTGCCTGCAGGGGTCAATTCTCCTCCCCATTTTAGAACCAGAAGCAGGGATGGCTCATTTCTTCTATTATCTAATTGTACACAGAGAAAGAAGTTTAGTAGCAAAGCATATTCTAAATATTTTGGTTTTGTTTTTTTTTTTTTTTTGCAAATGAACAAAAATATTTGGAATGTGCAGGGCTTCAGTAAAGGATCTCTGCAACATTATAAATATTTAATAGTATTGTAACATTAAGAAAATATTGAACTGGAGAACAAAATGGGCACTTAAACTGAGAAACCTGAAGTAGTTAAAATTACAGAGAAAACATAAGTGAAAAATATTTAGCATGAAATCTGAAGCAAAAAGTAAACTGAAACAGAAAAATTAAAACAAATTGGATGCTAAATATCCCACAGTTATTTCAGCCAATAATCATGGGTCAAAGACCAGAAAAGCTTGTAAAAGTTTTCAAGACAGCAGTAAATTTTGCGTGGGATTTTCTCATCCTGCTCCCAAAACACTGTTTCTGGTGAACCAGTGAAGCTTCTTTTCACCCTACTTTTCTGTTACAAAAGAACAGTGATAGAATACAAATTTACTACATAGTTTTAGGTGTATGATTCAGCACATTAAGAGACACTGAGTATCTGGCAACAATACAAACATTCATTCAGAACAACACATTCCTTCTTCTTAACATCAAGACATGTTATACCACTAGTCCATGACTATTTAAACACACATAGTATTAAGTGATTAGGTGCAAAAATAATACAATACCTTCCTCTTCACTGGAAGTCTTTGGGCAACCATGAGGAAGATACGTCAACTGAACTTTGCGATTTATGCCTGAAAAATGCCCATACCTGAAGTAGGAACAGGGGAAAATGAGAGGGGAAGAGGGAGTAAAACATTTTAAATATATTCCTCCAAACATGCTATACTCCTGTAACAGGATATAATAAACCTATGCTGGTCACTGATTTGTGCATTTGACCACCGTTTATTGAAGCAGTGCTTAGAACAAACCTAACTCAAGAAGCACAGAATGGCTACAGAAATATCAACCATTCTACTATGAAACATTTAAAAAAAAAAAAAAGCATTTGCAGATTGCACAAGTAATTTATCTATTCACATCACAGTGGCTATCAGTATCCAGAATCTGATCTGGCAGTGTAGATGGCTACTATTTTATTAGCCAATTAAGTTCTCAAGTAGAACTCAGTATTTCAAACTACCATCATAAATTTCAATAACAACTGTCTTTGTCTTGTTGGTTTTTTTTAAAACTAAAATTATCTACTACCATTTAGAGTTCTGAGACCCCAGATCTTTAACAAACCTTGAGGCCTTAGGTGTTTTTTTGTTTGTTTGTTTTCAATTATTAAATATTTCAGGTTTAATATACAAAGCCTTAGGTATTTGGAATCCTCCAAGCTTCCTGCAGGTAGACAGTACAGATGGTTAAAGTTCTTACTGTCTCAATCTGACCTCATTATGTCACACACTGCAAGAAGCAGACCCTGCACTCAAATACATTCATTTTAAAAACATGCAAGAAGATAAAATTTGAGATCAAAGAAAGTAACTTTTTTCATGTAGAAAGTATACTTAGACACTAGATAAAGCATTAAGTTCAATTAAAAAGGTAAGGAGAAAAATCAGAGAGACGGACAAGATCTCCTTCATAATGTCAAACACGACATCCTTTCTCTTGATAATCCTTGTGCTTGAATTAATATATCATTACATGTTTTATAACCATTGCAGTCCAGGTAGTAACTGGTCAAAATAGCAGATACAATTTTGTTGCTATGAAACCTGAAAATTAGACACTTACATTTCTAACACAGTCTTTAGCTGTTCAAGTTTTGCTTTACTTTCTTCAATTTCAGAATCATTGTTTTGCCCAAGTTCTACAAGGAGTTGCCTTGCTATATCAAGCACTTCCTAAAGAAGGGAAACATAGGATTTACGTAAATAAATTATTTTCTACTTATAAAATACCACAGCAAGAAAATAAAGACAAACTTGCCTGCAACTGTTTTGGTTTTTTCAGTTTTAGTTTTCCAGATTTATATCCATCACATTTTTCAAAGAGATCAAAAAACCTTTAAGAGAGAGAATACTGATTAAAAAATGCAGTTAAGTTGAAGTATTACTTGAACAAGTGGCTCTTAAACTTAAAGCGGTCTGAAATTAGCACCTTTACACTATTTGAAAAGCATGTTAAAACCTGCACTACAGAGGTCAAAGCAACATTTATTCAAATCCTGTTTCCCAGGAAAATCTTCAACACATTAGAGAAATGAGCACCAAAAACGTTCTCTTGCTGACTTGCTATGAGTTAAAAAAAAAAGGAGGCAGGGGGGGAAAGATGTTCTATATGTCAAATGACATAATAGTTGAATATACAGCTATGTCAATTCTTAATCTTCAAGAATGATCTTGAACAGAAGTAGGGACCAAAAACCCCAAATAAGCAGCCCTACACTTTTACGGCATGTATCTCTCAATGCAAGAATCTGGTTCCAAAACAAGTAGCTACTTTTTACTGAAATTGCACCTAATTCCAGGCCAGTTATGTAAGGCACTTTATGAATGCTAACATAAAGACAGTATCTACCAGAAATTCAGGGTCATCAAACTTTGGCAAAAGTAAAAGGCAAAAAGATTGTGTAGTAAGATCACAGCTCACACAAGAACTGTTATGATAAAAAGAGAAGAAGTCACAGTCAAATGGTGAACCAAAAATATTCTCTGCTGCATCATTTTGAATAAAGGCAGCTATAGAGACAAATGCATTTTCATTAAGATCAAGCAGGACTGTTTGCAAGGCACAGGATGTGATGAAGGAAGTCTGCACAAGTAATTTGACAGTCCTGTTAAGAGACGTGTGTACTTGTTCATTAGATGCAACATCAGTTAGATTTAAAACAAAACAAAACAAAACAAAATCCAACTTGTAAGATGCAATTTCTGCTCAATTCATTGTTTGCACATCCCCAGGAAGTGAGCTCTGCTCTAAAGCATACAAACTAATTTTTACCAAGATTCTACTTACTTCTGATGTTTTACTTCCATTTTCATTTTTTGTTTTGGTGTTCGGTCCCCATGGCGTATTACAGCTATAACACATCTAAGCTCCATCCTGAAATTTCAAAAGAATTATATTTCACAATTCTATATATGAGGGTCTTTTATTTAATATTAAAACCACCACAAATCAAGACAATTGACAAAGTCGTAGTTATCTGACATAACTACAGAAGTGATGGAAGGATATGCAAGAATATAAGGTTAACTGAAAATGATGTAAGGTATAAAATATAAATATTGATTTTAAGACTTGGGTAACTACAGAATATCTATTTTAAGTAGTTTTTAAAACAACAATTTTGAGGTTCATTAAATGAGAGAGCATGTTTATTAGAAGCGCATATTAAGTTGGTGCTGGAACAATGATTAGCAGTGAAGGAAGCTATGTATATAAGACGCTACACTTGAAAATCTGCTGTTCTATACTCAGCTTGACTAAGGGTCAGAAACTCTGATTGCTGGCATAGTAATTGTGATTCCTTCCTTGTTTTCATCACACAAAACAAGCGTTCATAGGCCAAAGTGGGCACACCTTGTGAAGAGAAAAAAAATTCACACAAAAGTTACAGTAGGAGTTCGCACAATTCAGGAGTAGCTACTATTTTCTTACATTGTTCCAGAGGTGGTTGGCACAATAGGGATGTCTTCGGCTTCCAAAGGAATCGACCATGGTATCTGAAACTGGGGAGCAAGTTCTCTCATTATGATATTTCTAAAAAAGGGGTTAAAAAGAAAAAAAACCCACTAAGTTTAAAGCACAGCTTATACAACACATACAAACTCCAAACCAAATAGATAATATATACATGCATTTTTACCAATGTGGTTTTAGAGTACTAGCAGTCACGAGTCTCTAGATGCATATTTTTCTTTTAATTGTATAATAAAAACCTACTTAAACAACAGTTTAAAGCTACTACAACTGCTACAGAGATGACATTAGCCTAACGGCCCTGGATTTGTATGAAACTTCAAATCTTTTGAACTCTAGTTCCTAAAAGACTTCCTTGGATATTATTTAGTCTTGTTCATTTAAATATTCAGACACCTGACTCCACTGCCTAACTTAAAGTCCCTGATAATCAGCAAGCCATTCTCATCAGAGTAACTGGTACCTTTAGTGGTAACTTCTCAAAAGTATCTGTGATAGAACTGGAAAAATAGGTAAAGTCTGTGGTCATAACTAGAAAATAACACTGCCTCCACCTACAGAAGGTTGTTAAATCTTGCTAATGTTCTATTTCCCAAGTATTTCAGCAAAATATACTGAAATTCAGATTAATATCTACACAAAAAGCACTAACACGGCAGAAAAAAAATTGTGCATCTTAAAGTAGCATAAGCCAAAATTTAATTTCTAAAAAGCTTGAAAAAATCTGCTGTTACTTAACACTGCAATGTATTACCTTAAGGAATAAAGCATGAGGAAAAAATGATGAGGTAACTTTTTTTTCAGAGAATTCAACAGCTACAACAATTTGAATAAAGAGAAATAAAAATGGGTCTGAGAATTGTAACTGTAACTCAGAATAGTGGCCTAAAACAACAGGACTACAGTTGTTGTCTAGGATTTCAGCTTAGTTCTTCCTCCATTTAATAAGATCCTAGACCATCTGATAACGCACAAAGTCATGCTGTGTCTCATCAATACAATCTCGCTGTAAAGCCAGTAATGGGGCCAAAATGGAATGAGCCTGCTTTGAGGGCAACATTTCACTGGCATAGAGTTCACTACCCAATTCTACGTGATCCCTTGTTATACCTTTTTTTTGCTCCCAGTAGCAGAGAGAAGATGGTATGACAGGAGACACCTTGAAACTACATCTGTTTGGATTTATGAGTATGAAATCCACAAATATGCAGGTATACACCTGCTTCAGATCAAGAACATTATACATTAATTTGGGCACATATTAAACAGCAGCAAGCATATCCATCCAGTGGTGCTTCTCTACTTGAAAAAAATCACAAGTACCTTTAAGAACTTAAATCTGGCTTTCAAAATACTTATTCAGTTAGCTTTAAATGTTCACAAAACACTCAGACTCAGATGTTTTGGATGATTTTAGGAATAAAGAATTTACTTAGGATTCTTTTTAATATTTTATTTATTTTATTATTTAATTTAATGCCTTATTTTATGGTATATTTAATTTTAAAGAATTAATTTAGGAACAAGGAATAAGTAGTACATAAACTACATATACAACAGAACAAATAGGCAAAACTCCTGAAATAAATCAGTAAACTCTTACCCCAGTATCTTAGCACAATCATCATAGTATTTCATGGAGTTTTTCACAAAACTGAAGCCATTCACATCACAGACATAGGACTGTCCATTTGCACGCAGCAAATCAAAGCCACAAACTGTCTGCTGTTTTTAAGAATAAAGTTCAAGTCATTGATCACCTTCCTTAGGATTGCTTATTCTAAATAAACTTTATATTTTAACATGGTATTCATCTGAAAACATGACAAAAATGACAGATTTCATACTTAGTACCTTTTGCCAGTTCCATGTTAGGTTCACTCATGTCATGTAAACATCTTCCCATTTTTAACTTTATATCCCCAACTTGATTTTACCCTTCCTACATATCCCTAGCAGTATCAGTGTTGAAGGGCAAGTTCACATGTGCACAAACTGAACCTTCAAGATTTACAGCATAAGCAATGACAGGCCTACAAACTCCCCATTCTGATAGTGGTTTCCCCCTACACATAGTTTTTAAGGGTGGCAGGCAAGAAATGAAAAATATCGATAAAACCATTTTTGTCCAAATTTAAATTTGACAGGATAGTTTTGACATTGATGTCATAGTGACATTATTAGTACAGGATACTAGATGCTATTTCAACAAATTACTTTTTTAGATCTCAAAGCCCTCTTTGCTAGGTGATGGAGGTTCACACCCTACAGGCTACAGAATGCCATCATAGTTACACAGAGGTAATGAGACAGAGTGAAAGACAGCATTTAATAAGACAGGTGAAAGGAAGGTACAAGATTGAATGAAGTTTTGAACAAAGGAATCTTAAAACTAGACAAAAATAGAAACTATAAGACACTTAAAATAATGACCTAGTCATAACAGTTCCAAATTAAAATTTAATTGGGCCCAATGTAAATACTAGGTAATGAAAGTTACAAAAACTTCACTGAAAATGTGTTTTGCTAACTTGGAAACCATTAACAAAATGTGTGAACACATTATGCACAGAACAGATACACTGGGGACTAGCAAAGCACAATAGCAACATGCGAAGTCAGGAAACTTACGCAACATAAGCAACCCATCCAGAACTTCTCAATGCATTAAAGGAAGAATTCTTCCAGATTAAAAAAAGTTGTGGATGTGGAAGTTTAACTTTTCACCTTCCTAGGAGTTCTGCAGCAATTATCACTGCTGGGTCTGTGCACTAAAACCCTAAGGAAGTTTCATGTAATAAATAATTAATTAACACTAAATGTTTGATCAGATAGGAAAGTAATCAGCTTACTTTAAAGGCAAGGCATACTTTCCAAGCAATTAACTTCTCTCTTGCATTCAGGATGACTGGATACCTCACTTCTTTTCCTTCACTATCTCGTTCTACCTTGCCATCCAGGGCTGGAGACTTCCGGGCCTCAGCATGAGCATAGTCTGGACCTACTGTGTACACCTTTATTGAAAAACAGGAACTCTTTATTCAGGGTAATTAAATTACACTACTTATATGCATATATTTTGCTAAACTTATCTCAAATGTGATAACGACTTCAAAAGATACTAGCTGCTTTCATCATTGAAAAGGTCACTCTAAAGTACCTTACTCAATGGCGTTCTCTGCCTTCAGAGAACACCCATCATTTACTGACAACCTAGGATAAAGTAAGAGGAGAAAACAGCTGGAGCACAGGTAATGAAAAATAGTGATTATAAAACTTGATGAACAAAAATTAATGTCTTCATTATAGTGGTACAGAGGTAAAAAATAATGTTTTCCTCTCCAAAACATCTGCAGAACTTGGAGAGCAGATTAATTTGAGAATTATTTCAGTTTACTTGATAATAGAAATCTGGCTGCAGGATTAAGTGATTCCCTTCCCTTAAAAAATATTTTTGTATTTTAGGCAGGACTAAACAAAGCAAAGATCTGCCCAGTTTTAGCATGACAAGGCAGGGTCTTGAGAGAATGATTGTGCTATCTACTCTGCCACAGTTTCGATTCTCACTGAAAGGATAGGGGCATATGCTAGAAGAGTCTTGTCAGCAGCTTTCAAAAATGGGCTACTGTCACTTTAATTAAAAACAAAACTCTAAACTTTGATAAAAAAAGCATTCAACAAGTTGGGTGAAGCTGCCTAATATAAACCTGACAGTCTTGTTACTTGAAGAAAATCCATTATTTATTTGGGGTGTTAGAAGTCCACAGCTGCTGCTTGATGACCACACTACAAGTAGTCAAAACAGTCCCCACCCCCCAAGTCATTTGTATCTCTTCGGGTTGCAAGGAATTTTTCTTTTTGGAAGCAGTTTGTAAAGCTCTTAACACAGACATCTGTAAACTCAGATTAACCTATTGCAAAGTGTTGCACAGTATAACCATCTGAAGAGTACAGCTCAAGAAAACATAGTAACTTAAAAAACCAGGAATTTGTTTGAGACCACAAAATGAGCATTCCCCTCATGTATCACCAAGTGGAAGAAGTTGACTGCTATTGATAAAGGGTTCTTTGGCCTAAGATTGGATTAGATCTCACATTCTCTAAACCTCTATTTTTTGTATAAATATGGTGAGCTCTCATGCATATTGTAAAACATCTGTTTCATATGTTTTGTGATGGGCTTAAAATAGCCAAACTAACACAAAGGGAAAGAAAGTAATCTCCATACCTGGATGACTTAACACCTATTCTGTTATTGCTCTATTTTAGCATTCTTTTATGATACCTAATCTTTACAGCTGTTAAGAAAATAAATGAACAAGAGTGAAAATAATTACAGATAAGGTCAATGCATTATTTTTCCGCAACTTCATATAATTTTAGTAAGTAACTTTTGTTTATTAATCAGAATACTAAGATAGTTGGTAAAATCTACTACAATTACAGGTTTCTTTGTAACCTTCAGACAAAATATCTAGGCAGCATCTGTTTACACAGGAAAGTATACGCTGTTCTGGCACTAATACAATACAAAAAAGAAAGACAATGTGTTGGGTAATAAGCCTCCAGCGCTCGATTCTAACATAAGCAAAGCTGCTCTACATTACAAGTACCGTGTTTAGCTAGAATAAGAATTACATTCTGTACTTATGAGCTGTATCAAAACTTCATTAAAATTAATCCTTGACATAAAGCTATACTTTCATCTTTAAAACTGACAAGCTCTTGGAGCACTTGATTGTTCTAAATATAACTAAGAATGCGCAGTTGTCATACCTTCACATCAGTGCCATCTGTAGGCATGAATTCCTCATAAATATAGGAGCCTGTTTTTCTCACACTGCTTTCAGGGGAATAAACACTGCTTCTGCTGCCGATCTGGAATGAATATTTTTCTATTAATAAACTTATAGGCTACTGCCTGAGAAACTTTAAAACTCTTTAAAGTAACACACTTTTACTGAGGAAATACTTCCTGTACCAAATGAACCAAGTAGATTTTGATCGTTCCCAAAAGATTTTTGTAAGATTCTAAAAGTGCACTCACAGCATGTGCTTTCTTTTACCTATAAGAATCTGCAGTGGCTGACAGTCTACTGCAAGGAACAAAGGTCTTCATCCAATCCACATGTTCTGAAATGAATTTCTCTGATCTGCCATTATTCCTACACAAGCAGGACGTGACAAAACAGGTCCCAGCTAACATATGCATAGGACAGAATTACTCTGCAATTCTGTTAGACATCTACAGCTTTTCAATAGCTTCAGTACAATACCCTCACCTTTCGAAAGAGCCTCTGGCTTCCACCCCCAGCAGATGTTGGATAATAAATGTAAACATTGTGGTCCTCAGCACTAACAGGCTTTTCTACAAAAGGCTTTTGGAAAATTTCTCCATTCACTTCCACGTGATCTTCTCCTTCAATCAAGTTGCATTCTGAAGAAACAGTGCAAACAACAGAGATGTAATAATATATTCATGGAATGAAATGATAGGGATTTGGGGTAATGTTGTAGGTTGAATTAAAATGATTATATTACATTTTTGGTTCACTGATTTGTTACTGACTGCACAAAGACTTGATCATGCGCTGAACATGTCTGCTGTACCATGTCTATGTCATGTTACTTCAATACTATGTTCCAGGATTTCTGTTGATTCCCTCAGTGTCAGACAGGAAATTGTCTCCTACAAATGCATAAGCTTGCATGGGTGGTAGTTTTTTGGAAATGTTTTGAAGACAGGGGGTAGGGCTGTTTGTCTCTTTCTTCAGTGCCTTTCCCTGAAATATCAGGGGGATGGCAGATGGATAGTGAACATGGTGTGGTGCCAGACGCAACAGTACTTTTAACTGGCTAAGAATGGTCTCATACTGTGTGATTGATGCACCTTGCACAGAGGATTATGTCCTCTGGAATCAGGGGACAGGAATGCCTTTACTACTAGTGGGCTGCCTGCAGTAGCTTTTATTTGACTTTTGTAGCATAAATTAGTCCTTTTTGCCCTGGATTATGCAGACATTTAAACCTAAAATTCCCTACCTCTTAAGAGCTTTACTACAGTAATACTTCAATTTTCTTTATTTTTTCTTATCTCTTACTCTTGTGCCTTGACCTGTCATTGCAATCTCCCATTGTTGCTGTAAGTTTTCATTTTAGTAGAAAAAGCTTTTAAGTTTGTTTTCAGGTACAGAAAAAATTAATTCCAATTTATATTCAGAGTATATCATCTGCAGATCTGCCTGGACTAGTTTTCCCTTACACGTAAGTTGCTTGTGCTTAGAAGGGAAAGTATTCAATAGCCTGACTTGTTTCTGTCAATATTACTTTCTTAAATAAAATTTCTAATTATTGTGGGTAATGTAACATCATGAATGGTGCTCTCTGGTGACATATTAGAATCTCAGTTTGAGTTTGGAGGCCCTTATATTCTAGGTGTTCTATGACGGCTGTAAGAGGATTGTGACCCCAAGCTTCAGAATCATGCTTTTTGGAAGCATACTTGTACTGTCTTTGGCTGGGATGGAGTTAATTTCCTTCACAGCAGCTGGTATGGTGTTATGTTTTGAATTTGTGACCAAAACAATCTTGCTGTTTTAGTTATTGCTGAACAGTGCTTATACAGCCTCAAAGCCTTTTCTGTTTCATATACTGCCTCACAGCCAGCAGGGGTTAATCCACAACAATACTTCAAATACTGGAGGAGAAGCCAACCTCTGCACAGATGAATTAATTGTCTAGCAAGTGAGATATAGCTTTCTGCTATCATGTACTGTTCTCTGGTGGAAATAAAGAGATGCCAATGGTTGATATTTCAGTCACCAGTTTTTACCTTGGGGATTGTTTGGATCGCGGTTCAGAACTGCATAGCGAGGAAGTAAAATGCCTTCAGCTTTAAGAATACCATATACTTCTCTCCTAGAAGAAAAGAACAAAAGTTGCACAATAAGACAGCAAATCCTGCCAATATTTGTATTTTACAGTCCATGAGTAAGGGAGGAGAAAAATACATATAATTTTGTTTTCAAAATCACACAGGATAAGATTACCTATATAATACTCTACTTATTAAAATAATGCTTTAAAGGTCACTGACACAGCTGTACCTTTGCAGTGAGCTCATCGATATCAATAAAAATGTAATTTGCTATGCCAAGTCCTGTCCTCCCCACTCTGGCAGTGCAACAGCAATTTACACACATAGAACAATTATCTTCTTAAAGGAGATTATTAACATGAAGGGTTGAAAAAGTTTATACAGGACAGCAGCCGAAGGCATCCAAAATAGCAAGTCTACTCACTGTTTAGAAGGCTCCAGTGTTTATGTATTTTGCTCACTACTGTTTTGTTAATATTTGCTATGCATGATTGCAGTTCCAGAAGAAAATTCACTTTGAATAACCACATGATCTTTAAATACCAACAAATTCCGTTAAATATCCACTTAACAGAAAAAAAGACCTTTGGTAATCCACATGACTTCTAAAATTACATGAGGTTCTACAGTTGCTACACATACCTATGCTATACATATTTTCAGAGTTTAAACTTTTTTAATTGCTAAGCTTTAGACAAATGTATCACCAAATTTCTACTGTGGTAAATCTTCAGATGTATCAATATAAAAGCAGTAAAAGAAAAAACACTCCTAAAGACGTATCCCAGAAAACTATGCATACATTAATAAAGCATAAGATTCACTGTAATTTTATTTAGACTACTGTACAATACACTCAAACTTTTGCTATGCAATAACAACAGATTCTCCAACTTAAAAGCAGTTTGCTATTAGTGTTACTTACCTGTCTTGTATGTGATACTGCATATTCAAGTCATTGATTATGAATGGATTCCTGAGTTTTGCATAGGCAACTGCTTTGTCCAGTGGAAATCCTAAAATATTTATTAAGGCAAATAAATTAAAACTACAAGACACAACATCAGTAAATTGTTTGGAATCTTCATATTCAAGCTTTAAAGTACAACCAGAGATATGGCTTGAGTTGAGAGGATGCTCCCTCAGCTACAGACACACATAACATCAGCTTAAGACAACCATGAAACTACAGCCTAATTTCAGTATAGGCTGCCAAAAGTAGTGGTCCTGTTTCCAATTCCCTCCTCCTCGCTCTGCATGCCCTCCACTTCCATAAGACCAGAACTAAAGCTTTTATTACCTCTGCCTGAAAATATAATTTTTAACTTCAGCCTACTCATCTTTGCTTCACTGCCCAGCCCAACAAAAAAATCTAGGTATTAGCAGAGATACGTGAACAAGTGGTCAGAGACCTAACACTTCCATTGAGAAAGTATGCCTTCACAGTTACTGGACCAATTAAGTATTAGATCACCATTTCCGCTGGCTCCACAAATATTTACCAATGGAACAGCTATTTTAAATACTATGTTAGACAGGACTTTCTCAAGCAATGAAAAAGCTTGTATTTCAAAAGTCTGTTGTATTATATTAAACAAGATAAATGAATCACTTCCTAAGAAAATCCAATAAAACTACAAGACAAAAAAAACCCCAAACCAAAACAAAACAAAAAAACCCCCTCAAACTGGTTGAAGTATTTATATGTCAAAAATATTAATGGTATTATTGGAAGATTTACCTTTAGAATGAAAAGAAATGAGACAGTCACATAAAGGCCAGTTTTCTACTGGCTCATTCAAAATAACATCCTCTTCAAATATTACCACAGTTATGTACTTAAACATGGAGAGGCGTTCAAGAATTTCTTTCATTGGTTTGGACTTAGACTTCTTAGCCATTGAACAAATCCCAACTGCAATTTGTCTTTCTGGTGGCTGAAGAGGAGGCCAAAAAAGCAATTATTATTTTTAAGCTTTCTCAGAACACAAAAGTTTTCTCAGAACACATTTAGCAGCACAATAATAGAGCAGATATTTTCTGTTAAAATTCACGTACTACCTTCAATGTAGTGTTTAATCAGGGAAATTGCTAGCAAGTAACAAAATGCAGCATGACAGCATGGCACACTGCATCCTTATGAAAAACGCCTCAAAAAATGAAACTGTTCAATAGCTCTACACTACTTTTTGTGAGTATCTTATCAGGAACAAATACAAAGGATCAAAATCTAAGTCAGAAATGTCAAATCTGAATGAAATCATACTTATGGCTTACTCTGAAATTAACTACCAACTCCTTTTTAAACTATAATTTTTGTAACTATAAATTTAAACTAAATTTTTAAACTATAAATTCGTAATTTTTTTACATCTACTTAGTAGTCACAAGGCTTCTCATCTCATCACCTAATATTACAACTGCATTATGAAAAGGAAAACCAGTAAACCAGAAAATACCATTCTAGATTTCTGAGCTATTTTGTGCATAGACAGTTTTACTTTTCTTCTGTATACTCTATATTTTCTTTCACGTTAAAACCTTTAAAAATTTATTTCCCTCAGTGGTATTCTTAAGTGCAACAGCCAACCCACTCCTCTGTTTAAAAAGAAACAAACAACTACAACAACAACAAAAACCAAAGCCCCAGAACAATCCTTTATTTCATCTTACTGTTCTATTCAAACATAGCCAATTACCTTCCCTTGCTAAAATACAGTGACTCAGCTGAGCTGAGCTGCTAATTTTGCACTACTTCTCTACATTTCCAAGTTGCTTTTAATGATTGTTTTATTAACACTTCCTTGCATTTAAATATTTTAGACATGCTTGCAATCAGTGAAAACTCAATCTGACTATTCCCTAAAGTGAAATGTTACAGACTAAAAGAACAGTAAAATACAGCTAAAAAAAATGACGACATGACGATTCATGCATAATAAAATTAAGTTTGTCTTAAACAAACTAAAAATTGGTAAGCACAGTGCTAAAATACAATTCAGAACACTCTGCGAGGATAATAAACTAAGGTATAACTTAAGATTAATTTAGCATGCACTTGCTATACACCAACACATCAACATCAGCTGCCCTGAAACTCTGTATTAAGGTCAAGCACATCTACTTCAAAGTTCATGGTATACTTACTTTTCAAGTGTGTTGCATTTCCAAACATAACTGACAGATCATTATCTGAATATGAACAATTTTGCAATTCAGAACACCATTTCAGTATTAATTCTGTGATCTAACACCATTTCAAAGCACAATAATGCTAGAAAACACACAGAATAGTACACATATGCCCCTACAGTACATACAGAGTCATACTCTTCCTCCTCTTCCTCCCCATGGTCATAGAAGTGTTCATAATCTGTAGATCTGGCTGAATCCAATAATTCTTCTCCATCTTCTCCACCCACGAAGAATCTAGGAGGATCATTCACTGTTGCGTTAACAGACATGGTTACAAGATCTATAGAGATCTATGTAGAAATTGCAGCCACTTTGGCAGCTGAGATACTGGGCATGTTTCCCACTGACTTGGGAACACAAAAGTCCCCCGCTCTTTGATGTTGCTTGTGCGGTGTTGCCACAGTGATGACGTTGTCTGCCACACACGATTTAACTGGTATCATCTGCTCATTATTGGTCTGAGTTGCTGCTCCAAGAAACTCACAATAGGCTATTGCTTCCCTGAGATGATAGAACTTTTTAACCTAAAAGAAAAATCCAAACAGACAACAAAAAGAAAAAACACACTTGATAATCAAGGCACATAAAACCAAAGCCTTCTCATTTAGAAAAACTGTTTGGACATTTACATACCTCTGAGAAAAGCATCAGAAATAAAATTGTGCACACTACACACAGTCTACACTTTCACATGTATGTTTAGAGCAGGGGGAAAAATTTCAAGATATTTTCAAACTGCTGATGCAGACATTTTACATATAGATGATATAACTCAGTAAAGTAAAAACTGTCAAATGCATTTTTTTTTTCCTAACTTAAGAAGGGTAATGTGCAGAGTATATCTTTTATACAAAAAATGAAACAACAAAAATCTTCTCCAATATTTGCGATATTTAACTCACCATCCCTGTCACCAGCTGTTTTTTCCCCAAAAGTTTCTTGATCAAATGGCAATGGCACACAGACAAAAATGCTCATGAAAACCACAAAGCCTCCATTAAGACTATTCTTAAATAGAAACCTATTCTTTCAAAAACTGAGTGAACCTTCAGTGTGAAAGCAGAATGTATGTGCCAACTTGATGTTTGCTTATTTATTTCCAACAAAGCATTGCTTTATTTTCACACTGAAAAATTAATATTTACAGAGATGTACACTAGCACTGCCTTCTGTCAAAAGTACTTCTAAGCACTAACATACCAGTGAAGTAAACACATATGGTACCCTTTTAACCAGTCACGTGAAAATAATATCTTGGCCAAATAACTTGCATAAAGAAACAGAGACTCAGAGCTTAGTTTTCTGTTGTTTTACCTAGGTAACTGTTCTTGCTGTAAATTGTGCATGGCTTTATACCATTAATTATAATCCATTATTACTAAGAAAATTAATAAGCAGTTACTTGTTCAGAAGCTCATCTGATCAAACGCTTTAGGTTAAGTTGGTTTTTAGTCAGATTATTACGTAAGCGCCATTCAACAATGATGTGTCAGCAGAACTGAATTTGTCTTTAAATATCTGTCAGAATAAGTTTGGCTGTTCTATGAACGAAGTGAAGCAATAGTAAATTCCCAGTGGAGAACAACCATTGAGCTTCCTGTGAAATAGGATGGTAAACAGAGCAAAAGTTACCCTGAAAGAATCTGTCCTAAGTCAGAGAGCAATAGGTTAAGCATGGGTAAACAATACACCTGTTTCAGATCCAGAAGCTGAAGCTGAGGTCCGAGCAACCGACGTGTAAGGATCCTGGAGTGACAGCAGAAGATAAAAAAGATTCATTTCTTAAGTGTATTTGTTATGTACCTGCTCTCCTTCAATTGCACTAATGAAAAATTACCTTCTCTTAGAATGTGAAATTGCAGCCATTTGTCCTTCAAGCAACAAGAACAAAATGAAATTTCAAACACCTAATTCCTCTTTCTCTCATGAGAGTTAGAAATTAGGTATTGAGATAAAACAATCCTGTTTATGATAGGGTTAAGAAAGCAAGCTTTCCAAATCCTATTTCTAGCAAGCTTCAGAAAGGCAGAGGTTATTGCTAACATATACTGGTAAAGCCTGAAAATGAAGTTTAACAGCTCCTCTTGCATCAGCTTCCTCTCCCACCACCAAAATTCTGTAAATCAGAAACAAGTGTCTTAACAGCTTTTTAAAACCTATGGTTTTCACATAAAGAAGGAAAAGCAAGCACTTGAAGCAGATAAGCAGGAGGTCATCAAAAGAGGTTTTCTAAACTTTCTTTCCCCTACCTATTCCTGTAGTGTAATTTGTGAGAGGAGCAGCAGCAGTTGTGAAGTTTATGTGCAATTAATGACTAGTTATTTCATGAGGATCTCTGGCACTACCTGAGTCTCTCTAACCCAAAGTGATTACTTCTCAAAGCAAGCAGAAACCATACAAATAAAGACTGAAGGGAAAGCATAACATATTTGTCTACAAATGACACAAAGGTATAACCTGACAAGCTTAATTCCCTAGCAAACCTATCTGAAACTTAGTGTTTTTCTACCTTCCTAATTCAAGAATATGGAGAGTGTTGGTGTTATTGGCAGCAAGTAGACCTGTCAAGTGGAGTTTCACTTGTGGAAAACAGACTTGGAGCAGTCACATAGTCTGCTTGGAGTTAACAGATTATTTTCTGCAAGATTTATTACGTTGTTCACCTGTCTGAAGGTTGATGAATTGCTACATTGCCACTCCATGCTATTGTTGCTGGGCCCCAGAGTTTTCAGGCAGTTTGTAAAAATAAGACCAAAGACACAGGATCAAGAAAAGTTATTCACAATTTTCAGGCTTGCAAACTACTGCATGGACTCATAGAATTGCATATGAATTGGTGTTCTGACTGCTGATGGTTACCAGCTTATCTCCCAGCCAGCAGATGCTGTAAGCTACTGTCATTAGCATAAATTTGAGTCAGGATATAAGGAATAAATGATTTATTTTTTAGAATAAATGCTTTCAGGGATGGGAACTAAAATTCGTTCCCTCCAAACCCTTTGGCTACTATATAAACTGAGGAATCTCCTTCTTTCTTGTGGTGTGTGAAATAAAAAGAGTCCAAGAAAAGAGACATGGAATGAAAAATATGAGAGTGACTGCAACTACAGTAAACAACTTACACAAGTCTCCTAAAAACATGTACAGTTATCTGACATAAAAAATGCAGCAAGACCATTCTTAGATAAAAACATAGTTCTCAAGTTGTACATGAAAGAGAAATAGTAAGTGGCAGAGCAAGAAGATGGAGCTGTCTTTCTCCCATCAGCATTGACTACTTCTGGGGCAGGAACTTCTAACACATGGTACCCTATGTAGAATTCCATCTTGCTGCCCCTGGAGCAGGGAGGAGTCTTCCCAGAACCATTTTTTTGTATTAAGAAGTGAGCAGCAGCAGCAGCAATATAGGGGCAGAGATGCTCTTTGTTAGATCCTCTTGTACTTGGTGCATGACCACAAACCTCATCAGACAGTAAAGATTAGAAGGTTACATGCATGCCTCAGCCATGGAAGATTGCAGTGTAAGCAAGACAAACCCCAAAGCTTTGTGTTGGAATATACACTGACCCATTTCAAAAGAGATAGCATCAAGAATATCCAGGCAACAATCTCCTACTGTGCAATGACCTTTCCAGGTAAAATTAATTAGACTATGTTCCCTCAGCTGTTACACAAGGCTTCTGTTTTACAGCTTACAGATAAAAAAATCTCCGCTAATTTTGAAAAATACAATTTAAAAAGACCTTCAACCAAACGTATGGCCTGTTCATTCTGCCTGTCCTAAAACTTCCTATTCATGACCACCACATATGTCTTGGCCAAAAAAAAAGGGGGAAAAAATGTTTAAAGACAACAGACAAATCTGCTAATTTTACATTCTCATCTTAAAATAAACTCACCTCAGTTTTTCCCTAATAAGTCAGATAGCACTAAAATAGTGCACTGCAAAGGAGAAGTAAAAATCCTTAAGCTTAACTGATAATATTATCACTTAGTAGTGGAAGGTGTACAAAACAACATTCTAAATACATAAAATGACACACAGACGATATTAACATACAAATAGGGCTGTATTTGAATCATAGCTTTTGGTAGCCTGTTAAGGACTCCAAGTCCAGTGTTCACTCCAGTGGCACACTACAGACATTTTTTCTAACAGAACATTTCTCCACTTCCACAAGTATATTCTAAAAGAATTCCATAAGTATATTCCAAAAGAATAAGCCAAAATGTAGACCTCACTAAGTGTTAACAGATATTCCCACAGTCTTTCTGTCCCCATTCCACATGTTTCAGCAGCTCAGGAATTCAGCCCTGGTGTTTCCCATATTTACTTAGACCATAAAGATTAGCATTCCAGTAACTGTCAGCAACAAATCAGCTCAACTTAATAGCAGTGGTCTGAACAATCATGCAAAAGGGACTCAAAGTTTTAACAGCCATATTCTGAATACTAATAAAAACATATACAACTCCTGTATAAACAGAAGCATTTCACCAGGTGTTCTTCTGTGTTGCCACAGCTATCAGAAGAACAAATACACACTGCCTCTACAGCACTCTGATGGAAACTAATGGAACAAAACTAGAGTAGAAATGCTTCTCATCTGTTATCTCAAGGAAAAAAAAAAAAAACACATCACACATTAAATAGCTATAAAATATTTCTAAATCACGAATCTCTCAGGAAGACAACTTTTGGAAATGCCATTCTAACAAAACAACTACAAAACACTTTGTGACATTTACATTGTGGAATTTAGCAAACAGGTAACTGTACAAGAAGCGTAAGTAGTGCTAATCTGTTACATGATTCTGTACATATATATACCTAACAATAACAAAACAACCCACTCCCCTGCACCCTCCCTCTACATTGCTCCTTTTAAAGTTTCAGTTCTTACTGCTGTAGGTAAATTCAAACTGCATCTGTTACCAGCTTCCTCCAATCCAAATTAAGTAGTTAAAACCCAAATGATTTTAATAGCAATTTTTCAGGTAGTCTCAATGAGATGACAAAAAGCTTTCAACATCTTCCTGCTCGAACCGCTATACCTAACATTTTCATTAACAGTACATTTAACAGCAAAAAAGTTTGCCTCACTCCTGCTGAGGCATTTTACCTGTTTTGAAATTCCAATTCTGCAACATGATTTATGGTGTAAAAAACCACGAAAGACAGCCAGTTTGTTGGGTTGCTGGTGGAGCAGAGAGTATGGGGAGGGGGCAAGGGTGAAGCAAAGGGGAGATGCAAAGAAGAAAGAATCAGCAGAGTCTCAACTCTGAGAGAGCCAACAGCAGCAACTGCAATCCCAAGTGCTCTGTGTGAACGTGCAACACCTTTCCACAGATAATTCAAAGAAACTTGGTAATACTTTGGATTTAAATGTGAGACTCTAGAACTACTAACAGGGCTCATGCTCAAGAATAGCATTTCCTCAGGTCTGACAGATAACCAGGAAGAGAAAGGAGACAGGCCAGGCAGAAGGCAGAAAGAGGGAAAGGATGTCCACACAGAAGCTGCTGAAGACAATAAATACTGTGAGCAAACCATACGGGACTTGTTTATTGCTGTACCTCACACGGCAAAAGATACATATCCTCTGCAATTTACTTAAATAGTCAATGTTTACTGTGTCATGTAGTCAGTAATACAAAACATTAATAATTACACGCAGCTGTTGTTCTGTTCTACCATACATCCTGTGAGGTGGTAGGTAGCAGCTGTCAGCCCATTACTGAGATGGACTAAATCTAAAAAAAATGTAGAGCAGCTCTATCCCAATATCCTTCAACCACAAAGAATATTACAGTTTTAGCCTGATAATACCTTGTGCACAACAACAACAACAAAAAAACAAAACCCAAACCAAACCAAAGGAAACAATAATCACAGAAAATACAAAGGGATATAAAGGCTTCCAGTAATTACCGGAATTTACAAGGTCCAGTGGTACAACAGGCTGATGAACAAACATGAAACTGAGAAAAGCCTTTAGCTCTCCTTATCAAATACAAACTTCAACTACTTAAGAAGTTTATCATCATATTCTGTAACTCAGCTCTGCTCAATAACAGGAGGTAAGGAATTGTGCTGATGTACAACAGAACAGACAAGAAATAGGCTAAAAAAGGTAGCAAAGGAAAAAGGTGCAATTACAAAAGCTCTACGACACAGCATTACAGGAACTAAGTCACCCGCTACGATCTTGCATTAAACTAACTCTAGATTTCACAATACACTAACAACTTCCCCCATCACAAATAACCTACACAAGCTTTTCCAAAGCTCCTTTTTCATTCTCTAAGTATTTTCACAGAAAATCAGATGCAAGATTTAGTCTGCTCTTCCCCCCCAAATCAAGATAGGTAATCTGCAAAGTATCAGAAGAAGGCAGAGCAGACCACTGCACATTCCCCTCTCCACTGGCAGGCACTAGGCATCTACGTAGGGATTGAATAAAATAAAAACAACCCCTCTTTCTCCCTCTACTCCATTCAAAGGCAGCTGACTTGATCTGCTCCAGCCAGGAGGCTGCAACCCACTCGCTCTCCTCCCAGATTCTTCCAGGACTCCACTACGACTTGCTCCACTGCACTCCAGCACAGGGACAGCCACGCCTTTACTACCTTACTCTTCCCACACCAAGAACTCTGCACCGTTTTGTCCCATCTAGACTCCCAGTCCAGTGTGTCACCACAATGAGCTCTATCTGCTAGTCTCAATCTCCTCCATTACAGACAATGGGGTAGGGCAGTATCCAAAATCTGTCAGGAAATGATGACATGACAAGAACTTCCCAAAAGAGAAGATGAAAAACAGCCTTTATTTGTTGCTTTTAGCCATTCACTTGATTGTGCCTACAAGCCAAGCACAGCTCTCAGACTGTCAGATGAAGAGCCATAATCTACGCTGAATGACAACCATGAACATGCTAAGTACTTTCTGTTTGCAGGAACACTGCAAATATTTTGTATGGTGTTCCAAAAGCATTGCTGTGTAGTATTTTATGCATTACTGCGCCAGAAAAATTATAGCAGCTCCCATCCCAAAACAGACTCACCTTTCAGTTTTGCTCTGCCGAGACCTGCAAAAACTTTCTGAAGAATGAAGAGAAGCCGTAAGGTAAGTGCTTGTACTGGGTTTACGTAGCAAGGCTTTGCTAGGTAGGCTAGCCAACTAACTGCAACTGCCTAAATCTTCTCCCACGGACCTGAATTATTTTCCAAGAACTATGCCACCTAAATATTTGTGCCTAATTTAAGACTTCAGTCTGATCCTCCATATTACAGTAGGTTAGCTCAGGAGACTAAAAACTCAAGAGTTGTACTGTGCCATGTGCAAAGCTGAACCGGCTTTGCAGTGAGGAAAGACATGCCTTTTAGGTTGTTGATGTATGAAATTTCTAGTCTCAAAGCCCAACTGTTAATAGTTTTCAAACAGTAATTACTTGGCTGATTTCCCTACATTTGGTTTCTTTCCTAGTAAGTATACAGTTAGTTAAGTAAAATATTTCCAGTAATTTAGAATTACCAAACTTAAATAACTTCTTGATGCTTCTTTCCCTTACCAAATTCTTTGCTCACAGGACTTATCTTTCTCCAATATCTCACCAGCAGGAATGTGACTTTTCAGCACATGTAATGACATCTGCTAAAACTCTGAGTTTTAGCCCCAAACATTGCACTATCACAGGGCATCTTCCAACACTTTAGCAGTCATAGAGTACAAACTGCAAAAGGAACCATTACCATCCTTCAACAGAAGTGTCAGAACAACGTTAAAAGTCTAGAAAAACCTGTCGGGTAAGTGTCACTGTCTTCCCTTCAAGACAGAAAGGTAGTATTTTTTTTAAACTGGCAAACACTACTATAAACGGACATCTGGCATGCGTTACAAGTGTCTCCTGCACAGCCACAGAACAGATAACATTCACATTCATTAACCTGTAAGTTCCTTTCTAAATCAAACCTTGTCAAACACATCACATAAAGACATTTTTATTTGTGGCAAGCTTGAATGTTTCAAGAACAGCTGGCTTTCAAAGTTTTAGAGATCCCACTCAAAGATGTCAAAACAGCTTCTCCAAATTCTCACAAAGAACTTGTTACTTCAGCTTTGTAGAGATAAGAAAGTTTTTGCACATATCAGAAAGTTTTTGCAAAAAATTTTGTACCAAAATTAATTAGGCTCAGCTTCCGGAAGCCTGATCTGTTCTAACCACAACTGCCATAAGGACAAAACTCTCTTCCACAGAAAGAATCAGCCAATCAAGGCAAGCCAACAAGTATAAAAACTCCTATTTCTCACATAAGCATAAAAGAGGCCAAATTACATCAGCCAAATCCTTATGCCAACACCAGTTCTACATAGCAAGAATAGCTGTGTTATTGGTTGAATCAAAACTTGGGCACCAAAACAAAGGAAGATTCTATGGGAATTTTGATACCCTAGACAAAAAAAAAGTTTGGCTTGCTACCAGAGTACAAAAATGATGCAGAAGGGATGCGGAAAAAATGGAAATGGAGCAGCTTAAATAGATGAAGGTAAACAACACTTGGAAAGAAAGATGCAACATAATGCAGAAATACTGTAACAGACAAGCCTAAAGAGTAGCTTTTCAGCTTAGGGCAGTAGATAGGAGTGGTTTGGATGAGAAAGGAAACCACTTATTTCACTGTGGTTGTGATACTGATCTGCCCCAGTCTTCCCGCTTGTGTGAGGAGAGTGGCTAACTATGAAATCAACTACTACAGGGCAACAATAAAAGTGCCAGAAAACCCCCATGTTCAAAGCTTACCAGTACTCAGTGAAGTCCCCGGGTTCAGGAGAACACCACTACAACAAAGAGCAGGCCACTCTACCTACACACCTGGCCCACCTCAGCTCCCCACAGGTTATTTTCTGGTTACCGATTCTCAGCTCTGGGACTGGGGTTGCTTTTCTTCCCTGGCTTGATTACACTGTAGATGGCAATCTCCCTTGCCTCAACTAATTTTGCACTGCATTTATCACCAGCTTTCGGGATGTTAAACGGAGTGCCTTGAACGCAGTGGTTTAAGAGGTGTCCTATCACCACGCCTCCCCCCACACCCCATTTAGGAGCACTGCCTTTCACCGCATGTACTTCTTTGTAGTAGGAATGTGTCACCTGCCTTTCAGAGAGCACAGCAGGCTGCAAACTCACGTCACTGCTATTTCAGTAAAACCGTCTCCGAGATCAGAATAAGCCACAAAACGAGGCAGAAAGCTAGATGTGCTTACTGGCCGTGCCCACCACGTTTTACTGGTGGTTGCAGCTTCCCGAGCAGCACGATTTGGGTCTGCGCGGAAGACAAAAGAGGACGAGAAGCGTTTTGCCCGCCCGGCCGTCAGGCGCTGGCGCCGGAGCCGGCCACGCGACTCCCACCCACCGCAGGAGGAAGCTGCCGCCCGGCCCGACTCCGCTTCTCACGGCGGCTCCCGCTCGCCGCGGAGCCGG
>JAOBAS010000072.1:26786853-26800130 GCA_025311575.1 Elanoides forficatus
GATCTGCCTGGCCCGCGGGGGCCAGGCCTGCGCGCCTCTCCCGTCCGCCTGTGGTGGTCGCAGTAAACGGTGAAGGCGTGTTTGCGAGGCGGCGGTCAGGGCTTAGGGCAGTGGTTTAATTTGCTGGCCCGCGCCTCTGAGGCAGCGCTGTTGTCATCTGCGGTGCAGCTTCCACCCGGACCGAGGCCTGCGTGTGGTCTCATGGTGCCAGCGGCCTGTTAGGTGGTGTCAAGCTTGAAGGCGGTGGTACCCAAGAAGTGAGGGTGTTCTGAAATGGCAGGGGTCTCTGTCAAAAACGGCTCGGGCTTGCAAAAGCCAGGGAGGGACATAGGCGAGTGTGTCTGTCTTATTTACAGGAAGCACTTCGGTAAGAACAGGTGTATTCAGGGTGCCATGGGGAATTCCTCTTTCTGGTAGGAATTGCAAGTAGAGGTAGGGGAAGTAATCAAAAACTGGACTTAAAAACAGTTTTGCAGTTAGGATTGTGGTTGGGGGGGGAGGGGCGCATTAAAAAGTAAGATAGGTAAGTGTTAGCAGATATGACTGTTTTGGCTAAGACACTAAAGCGAAAAGAGCCCTGGTTATATGGAAGTTTCATTCTCTTTGCCGAAATACTTTCCTTTACTGTCAAGCAGTGTATTCTTTTCCAGCTTCAAAGTATTAAGAATTGATTAGTCATTGTAAAAGTCTTTGATTTTTACAGACTACCAGATACGAGTTTATAGTGACAGCATAATAATTATCTGGAGTAATATGGTTTATTTGAAATAATAAACCCAGAAGATTTTGTAACTTGTTATTTTCAGTTGTGTTTTTTTTTTTTAAAGATTAGGCCAAACAAACTATATTATGAGTAGTGACACAGGAAACTAAATATCCAGGAAAGAGGCTCGTTTAATGTTGTCCTCTTAGGCACCAGTCCAGCAGAACATTGAAGCACTTAGGTTTGCTGGATCAGGATCCTACTAAATATATTAAATGTATATGGATACTAAATAATGCATTCTTTCTTCATTGGCTTATGTAGGTTCTTCCAAACCTTTATAGTAGAAACTGCCATTGCAGGTATGAGGATAGAATTTCTGTTTGGCTAAGTATAAGCTGTGTTCGTGCTCAGAGGTATCTTACTGCTATGCAACTTCGTTTTGTTAGAATTGATAACCGTGTATTACATGAAGAATGTTCACTGTTTCAGGCAAGAGTTTCATAAGCAAAAAGTACTGGAAGAATAAAGATTGTTCTGGAATGTCTTTTCTTGTCATGTGTGAAAGTCTGTGTTGAGCCAAAATGGTCCATCCTCCCAGTGGTTAAGTGATAAATCATACCTGGCTAGTTTTGACTTCCAGCCATGTTTGGGTAACTGCAGCGCTGGCCTGCAGAAAAGCCTTGAATGAAGCTTAAATGCATGCCCCTGGCAGACAGGATATTTTAATTGCCCTTCACCAGTACTCTGTTTACTGTCAGAAATGCTAGTTAATTCACTTCTTCAAAACAGAAACACAAATTTTATTGCGATAGCCTCACCTTCCTTTCTGCTGTTAGTTATTCAGTTTACCAACTCGGTGAGTGCTTTGGCTTGTGCTATCAGATGTAAATTTACAAGAAAATGCTGTGCCAGCCAAGATCACTAGAAACATTACTCTGTTCTGGCTTCACTCCTTCCTCGCAGACAGGATTGTAGTGGTGAAAAGTTTATCTGTCCTAGTTCTCTCAAGTGTGAGAATTTTACTTTAAACCAATAACGTGGTATGGCTGGAGACTTGGCTGTTTTTGAAAGCCGGCTTTAGGTTGTGCAAAATGAAGTATTCAGTGGGGCAAAGGTCTTGTCACTATTTGAATGCGAGTTTCCTGGCATGCATTTGACATTGATAACACAGCAATGTTTAGCCCAGCTGTATATGTAGAATATGATATTCTATAAATAACATACAGCATTTTATTTTCTGGGAGCAATGGGGTGAATAAAAGCAGGCATAATCGCTCTTTACCTCCTTCCCACCCTCAGTATAGTAAACGTAGGTGAGAATCTATAAATTGAAAAATAAACATCCTGACGCACACATTTGGCTTTCAAATAGCATCACCATATAATGCGATAACATGAATTCCACAATGACTGAATACTGTCACTTCCCCATAATTACATGCCACTTAGCAGATATGGTAGACAAACCGATTACTCTTTTTAGAAGGCTATGTGTTGTCACATTGTCTAGTCTTTGGACTCTGGCAGGATAAGGAAGAAATTTGCTTAATGATGTGGATAACCACCATTCATTAAAAAATTATGACATGGCAGACCCCAAGCCTGATCCTGCCCTTGTAGACATCAATTAGAGCAGGATCAAACTGCTGTTCCAGCTACATCTTATTTGCTGCTGGAACAGATCTGGAAAAAAAGTAATCACTGAAATCACATAGATCCTGCATGAATATTTCTGCCTGTGAATATTTCTGCTTGTCATTAATTGCTAATTATTTTGATGCTATTTTTGCTAGACCCAAACTTTTCCTGTACCAATGACGCATTTTACTAATGATATTTTAGTTTATTAATGTGAACAGAGAAGTCAGCCTGTGTCAGGGAATGAATTGCTACCTTACATGCAGAGTCTGGTTTGAGACTTCAGAATCTAATTGTCAGATGAATTAATGAACAAAATAAACTTCTGTCAGTTTCTGTCTGAGGAGTTGTTTTTTCCTATTTGTCTATGGTTTTTTCTCCATCTAGGGTGGCTCTTTGGACACATCTGATCTCCAGCACACCTGCATTTGAGAGCTGTCCAAATGTTTAATAATGAGAAAAGCAATTTCTTTCTCTCTGGTCTCATTTTTACCCTCTGCCCAGTGAATATAGTGGAAGTCCCCACTGTTTAGGTGTTTTAAAATACAGGTTGACAAAAACAACTTTGCATAGAACAAAGTTAGTGTTTCAAGCAGTGTTCCTTATTGCTTAAGTTGATAGCATGGGGCTATCAAGAGCAGTGCAGTAGGTGGTGTAACATTCTCTGAGGTGCTACATTATCAGGATACCTCTGAACTACGAAGAAACCAGTAAAAACTGAAGATGTGCTTCTTTGACAGTTACTCCATCTAACAAATACTGTGCATTTTGTTCAGGTTAGCAATGGTCCGTAGTGGAAAAAATGGTGGGCTCCACCTGAAGCAGATTGCATACTACAAACGAACAGGGGAGTATCATCCCACAACATTATCAAGTGAAAGAAGTGGAATCAGGAGAGCAGCCAAAAAATTCATTTTCAAAGGTAAAAATATTCTCTGAAACTGCTCTGAAAATAGATTTTTGGGTGAAGGTCTGCTGATGCAAATAAAAGAAAATGGGATCTTGCTCTGCAGCATACTGTGATTTTAATATAAGTTCTCTATGAAACAAACACTCTGCTTAACCCTTGTTAATATGTAACAGGATGTTTACAGAAATGCAAACTCAATCTGCTTTAGTCCTTTCCAGGAGGCATTGATATATCTATCTAAAAGCCAAACCTTGTTCTAGATACTGCAGAAATGCATAGGCATTGCAATCCGTAATTCAAAGGACTATAGAAAGGGAAATCCAGATCTGCAGCTGTAGACAAGAAGTGCTCGGAACCATCTGGAAGACGCTGTGTGTGGCTGGGCAGAAGTGCAAGGATGGCTTTACCATCTGTCCCCATAGAGCCTCCCAGCCCTTCCCAGCTTTATTGCATCGCTGTGAGGAGGTATATGAGCCTTTGTAGTGTGCTGTGCTCTCTCAATCCCATCAAACCTGCCAAGTCTATGTATAGAGGAGGCAGGGAGGAGTTAAAGCTGCGAATCGCAATGTCAGGTTGCTGGCAGGCAGACAATAAGTCTCATAACATGTCCTACCTCCCCTTCCCACCCCTGGCATTAGCTTGTGTTTCAGTCAGGCTTCCTGTGGGAACATTATTTGCATTCTGACTTGCCCTTGTAAGGTCTCATGTCCAGATTAATAAATAGACATAGGTGAACAATTGGCTCTGTGGAGGAAATAATTAACGTATTTGTAAACAAAAAGCTACATTTACACAGAAGTGGATTGAAGTTGATTTAATAAATTCTGTACCAAATCGTGCCCAGTAGTTCAGTAAACTAAACAAAAGACAAAGCACTTGCATATAATTTGCTTGTACTTTTCTTCTTTCAGAAAATAAATTGTTCTATGTTGGAAAAGACAGAAAACAAATGCGCCTGGTAATTGTTTCAGATGAAGAGAAGAAAAAGGTGCTTGAGAAATGCCACGAAAATGCTGCTGGTACTCATCATGGCATATCAAGGACGCTGACTTTAGTGGAATCTAATTACTACTGGACCTCTGTAACAAATGATGTCAAACAGTGGGTATGGTCTCATAGCTGCAGGATATTTTTTTTAATGTAGTCTGTTACAAACGTTTTGTAATCATATGACTATGCTACAGCAAGCACCTGTAGTGCTTCATGATGAGGAAGCGTAAGCTTATAATCAAACTGTAAAGGTCTTCTTGGCAAAGCATAGTGTTTCCTTTTTTCTTTTACTACTGACCATGTGGCTTGCATATTGCTGTATGTTACCCAGTGGTGGGGAGCCATGCTGCCTTTAAGTATGCAGGGCACATCTGGTCTTTGAAAGGGATTTCTTTTACAAGGAGTCTTGGATATCTTTGTTAGGATGCAGTGTACCATCCCAAGGATACATGACCAGAGTGGCTGCTGGCAGATAAGAATATGAAAATGGTACCTCTGCCTTACAATTAGGTGTGTTCAGGAAATAGTTAAACAAATCACTGCTTGGGAAAGTTTCTTCACCTTCACCATACATGGACATGATCCCTAGGCAGAATGGGATCCTGGAGGAAACTATGTAAATGTCCTTTACGGCCAAATTACTGTTGCTATCAGCTTGCTGCATCACCTGAATACATTGGGTCCATGTGCAACTGTAACATGAACTGAAAATGACTCATTGCTTTCAATTCAGACTTGGACAAAGGGGCTCTGTTCTGTAGATAAAGCTGATCCATGTTAGACATGAAAGATTATGTATACTGCCAATGTTTTTGTGCCACAGCATACACAGTAGAACCAAAAGGGGAATGACTGGACTTTCTTTCAATCCGAGCTGCTTCATACTTCCTTCAGTATTTACAGATGGTAACAGATATTAAAATTTATACTGTGGACTTGAAAAAGCACAGTGCTTCCGGGTTGGGGAGAGTTCAGCTATGAATTCCTGCACATGTCCTTCTCCTAGCCTTCATTGTGTTTGGTTTTGTTCTGGTTTTATGCTGGGACTGAAAAATTGAAGGGTAAAAAATGATAAGAAAGATGATAAAATGAATTTGTTTCACATCGCTTGGTCTGACCTAACTTATAGAGGTATAGTAGAGATATATGATCCTGCTGATTGTCTTAAACCTTCACCATTGCTTTTTACTGATGGCATCTTCCCTGATTTTTGCACTAGGTGTATGCTTGCCAGCATTGCCAAGTGGCAAAGAACACAATCACCACAGCACCCAAAACACACCCTATCAAAGCAGAGGACCCATGGACAGCAGTCACTATAGACTTAATGGGACCTTTTAATGTTACCAACAGAAGTCACAAGTACATCATAATTATGACAGATTTGTTTACAAGATGGACTGTTATCCTGCCCCTGCATGACACTTCAGCAGCTGAAATTGCTAAGGCAATCATAAATGTGTTTTTCTTATATGGGCCACCTCAAAAAATGCCTATTGATCAAGGGAAGGAGCTTGTTTATCAGGTAAGTATTTACATGGCTGGTAAAAAGAAGTTAGCACCTACAGAAAATGACATACCAATTATTTGCAATTGTAACATTATGCAACGTTTCCCAGGGTTTTATTCTTTGGATAAAGAACACAGCAAAATGATTTCCTGGCAGTCATAACACAGGTTTTGTCACTCAGTTGAACTGGCACAAGCTTTCACGCTCCAACGTGCTGTATTTCATTCATCCATATTGTCCAGTATAGCAGATAGCTAAGAGTATTTTTGACATTAGCCTGTAGTGATTATGAAGAACTTCTGACACTTTGGTCCCCTCGAAAGTGATGAAATCATGAGACTGTCATATGGAGGAAATGACACATTGAGTTAGTGGCAGAAATGTGTTTAGAAACCATCAATTACTGACTCTTTTAAGCTGTACTGATTCCGTTAGCTCTCACTTTCAACCCTGGACTGTTTGGTGGAAATGTGTATGTAAGACTTTTGCTCAGTCACCATCATATCAACAAAAGGGATGGAAAACTGAGTTTGTTTACTTGAACTGTGGTACAGAAGAGGGAAACCTTCAGTAATTGTGTTCTTTTTCTTTTGAAGATAAATGAAGAACTGTTTGCACTGTTTGGAATGAAACAAATTGTATTGTCTTATCGTCAGACAGATGATGTAAATGAAACAACATGCAAGACAATCAAAGCTTTCCTTAACAAATACTGTGCTGACCATCCAGATGATTGGGATGAACATTTGTCTGCTATTGCCTATACTTTCAATTTGACAAATTTGGTATGTGAAGGTTCTTCCTCTTTTGATTGAAGTCCCCCAAAATATCTGCAAAGCTGTATGCTAAATTTGCTTGCTTTTT
Organism: Elanoides forficatus; assembly: GCA_025311575.1. NCBI lineage: Eukaryota > Metazoa > Chordata > Aves > Accipitriformes > Accipitridae > Elanoides > Elanoides forficatus. The sequence continues at coordinate 26,793,472 of JAOBAS010000072.1, forward strand.
GCTCCCCATTTAAATAGGAGCCAGATCAAAACACCCCATATTTCCAAATGTTTAATCGTAACCCACATGTTGTTGAGCCAATGAATATATGTGTAGAAGGAGAATACAGTATGTTTGCCAAAATATTTGAAGCGACTAAAAAAGCCAGTCAAGCACTGGAAGAAGAGAAAACCTCAGATTGCCAGGTAAAAGTCATATATTCAAATTTTACTATAAGAAGACTGAAGATAAAAAAAAAAAAGGAAAAGCTTGAAGTATAAAGTATAACTGATCTTTTACAGCAATGTGGGGGTTTGTGTGTTTTTTTGGGGGTTGTTTGTTGTTTTTTGGTTTTTTTTCCCCCTTCACCTGTGATTCCTAGACTCCAGTGTAATGATTCTCATATGTATTTGGAGGCTGTAACCTTAAGAGACCTATTACCAAGAGATTCATATCTGACTTGGAGGGCTGCATATCTATGGAAGCTGAAAACCATTGCCTATGGAATATTGATTTATGAAGATAAAATCAATTTCTTCAAGAACTCTCCAGTCCTACATATTGTGAATTACACACATCCAAACCCACTTAATGTTATGCTTCTGTATTATTAACCAGTGTTAGGAAAAGACGTGATTACCTTTGGAAAAAGAAAATGTAATTCATATGTCTCTTTCTACAGGTGGAGAAAAACACATCAGATGAACAAAAAATCAGAAACAAAATCACCGTCAAAAGGAAGCCAAAGCAATTAAATACCCTTCGACTTAGGGTTGGTCATGAAGTCCTCAGGCAAAGAAAAAACTGGTGGAAAGATGGTCGTTTCCAGTCAGAATGGGTTGGTCCTTGTATTATAGATTATATCACAGATAATGGCTGTGCAATATTAAGAGATGCCACAGGATCCAGGCTGAAAAGACCCATCAAGATGTCTCACCTCAAGCCATATATAAGAGGGTCCAATGAAAAAGGTTTGTATATGTGTGTGTGTGTATTTTATATATATAAAAAATTTTGTTTTTTTAAATTTTCTGTCATGTCTTGGTGTTAGGTTAGGTTATCAGAGTGAACAAGTATCATTCACTCACCAGCATGAATTAAACTAACACTGGGTAATAATTTAATAACTGCAGTTTTCAGTATGGAGAACAGTGAGTGTGAGTGGCTTCAAACCTATGCAGAGCATGGAACTGAGCTAATGAATCATGTTTAAAGTCTGTTTAAAAATAGCTTCCATTAAAATTGCTTCTAATCTGTGGTTTGGCCCTGTTCATGCTGGCTGGAGAAAACATACCAGAAGTACAATCAGGCTGAACTGTATTCAAAAAGCATTTTCTGACTATGTTTCTGTTTTGATGTAGACAGGATTCACATTTATTTTGCTTGTGCAATGGAATCATGGAATTTTTTTTTTTTTTCCTTAGTCTGACTAGTGCAGATGGTACATATTAAACTTTTTTTTTTTTTTTAAACAACAAAAGAGTGTCCTCTAAAGCCTTAAAATAGGACTACGTCAGAGAACTGATTTTCTGGAGAGTTTATTTTAGATTGTGCTACTGAAGAAGTAAATGTGTTTCTCGCACCAGAGCAAATAAAATTGTCATGCTTTACAGTAGGCCTGCTAGAAATTCCCAAAGACTCATGTAATCAACTGCCACTCTTGCTCTTACACATTCAGCGTCTCCTTTTGCAATGCTGCTGTATTAATCGAACAGTGGCAGCTGGTTCTGTTCTGTTGTTGCTGCCTTCAAGTCACCACAGGCATTTTAAGGAAAATGAATACTCGGTGTTTAGAAGACTTCTGTCACAGAACAAGCTGCTTTTTGGTTCAGGATTCTTGAAAAGTAGAACAATTCCCACCCTATTGGCATGTGTGGCTAAGCTTTGGTTCTTGAAAATGCATAAACTGCGTTGAGATGGTAGTTTCTTCCATCACCTCTTCAAGCTGAGGGATTTGCAAAGCTGAAACTAATTCTGGAATTTCATGTGAGAAGCTGGTACTTATGCCAGTTGTCAGTTACAGATTTCATAACCAAGATACTGATTTCATGTCATGTCTCCAGGACGCTACTTTTACTGTTGGATAATCACTCTGTGGCTTCCAGTTCCTCATTAAATTGCTGATCCATAAGGATCCATAAAGGATCACATGCATGTCAAGCATGCAGATAATCTCCAGCTATTATAATGACCTTGGTAAAATGTGTCATGGTATAAGTAGTTAAATGTAGTTGTCTTTGTAGGATCAGAGCTTAATATGTTTACCACTAAATACTGCAGAAGCAGTATGTAAGCATAATTTCTTCCCTTTCCCAGGAAGTGACTAAAGATTCGTTGTCTGGCACAGGCAAAAAATTCAATGGATTACAAATACTTACAAATCTTAAAATTATAGACTGATATTCATACATATTTATATTGTGTAGAGAGGTAAACCAGACTTTGCCAAAATAATTGCCAGCCTTTATCAAGCAGCCTAACAGCCATCAAGAAAGAGTATTTTCTTCTGTTGGATAAGAGCAATGAAACTGGGCAGTGAATGACACCTTTTTAATCCGAAATTAAACACGTGCATCTTTGTAACAAAGGACTTCTCTTTATTAGCAGGGGTGGACTTTTTTATCTGCAACTTATTTATTATTCCTACTGCTGTAGTGTAAGTCTGGTGGCTGTCCCACCAGACTGGTGGCATAACCTTGGATGGAAACAAAGCATTTGCAGTGTTCTCTCTGAAATAAATGTGAAAAAAGTACATCTTTCGTGAGGATATTTGTGGCCTTGCCTACCAACTTTGTAAGTGTTATTAAGTGTTTTGGTTACCTTGCTCCAAAAATATGAAGTGTATCTTGTGTGTATCACACTTTAGACGTGTGAGTTTGGGAGCTTTAAAGAGGAAAGGCAAAGCCTGAAAATGGAGCACTTTTTTTTTTTTTTTTTTTATGTGAGGAAAAAATCTTTTGCAGGTAAGAATGGGCAATCAGAAGCAAGGTATTTTTTCATAACCTTTTGTAACACTCTTGGTCTAAGGATAAATCCTGGGTCATTGCATTGATAGAGCCCTTGCTACAGGCATCACAGATTCACAGTCTGGATGTAGCTGGGTTGCTTGCTACCGGAGTGTCTTTGCAGTAAGGTGGAGGGTCCAGGACACCTTATGGATACATACATTTATGTGTCTGAAGCAATGTTTTATTTTCCTTGTTTGAGTGTAGTTTAAGTATTAAACTCAAGAGAATGCCTCTGGTTCCAGTGCTCATATGATTCAGGAATGCAAACAGGCAGATTTAGGTCACATCTGTGGAGAAACATGTCCAGAAAAGTGCAGTTTTACCTCCACAGTAGCTCCTACAAAGGTCCCTCTCTGGACTTACACCTCACAAAGGAATTTGTAGCCCCCTATATAGACATACTTACCTGTTGAAGAGCTCTTCTGATTTAACAGAACAACTGATTTCACATTAGGGTCCTCATGTAAGCAGGAAGATAGGCCCCAACCTCATCTTCCAAACCAGAAGTATTAACACCATGTCGACAGTTATACTTCTAATTTATCTGGTCAGACTGTTTTCATTTTATTTGAACTCATCTGGAAAAGTCAAACACTGTAACCATGTATTGGGTAGAAGAAAAGCTCAATAGTACTATTCAGTAGCAATCACCATTTGTCTTTAAATTCTATAAAACTGTTGTAGTTCTTTTTTTACTTAAAAAACCCTGTTGTGTTGCATTAAGATTTCCCAGCAGAGCTTGGAGCAGCCACATTTCTTTGTGTGTGTGCACAAAATGGAAGAATCTGCGTGTCCATTCATTTAAGGTATTAGTTCAGTAGGTGACTGACAGACATCAAGATAGTCATTGACCTAGCAAAGAAAAACTCTTAATGTGGAGCACTGCAAGCATTATTTTGTGGTTGGAATGAGATGCAGCCAAATATTTGATGCTCAGTGAAATTAGGAAATTCACCTTATCAGGGTGCTGTCACTGAAGCATTCTTGTCCTCTTATGGAAATTGTTTTGAAAAGCAAATTAGCACCTCACTAACATTTTAAGTATGGCGTGTGGGATCTGATTTAATGGCTACTTTTCTTTTACAGGCAACCATTACTTTTTACAAGGTGCAGTAGTTGTAGACCATGACTATATTGGCTTATCGGAAAGATCCTGGAATCCAAGCCAACACGACTCTGTTGCTGAAGAGGAAATAAATGCCTACACAAGAGATGTCATGTCTGCTGTACAAATGGCACCTGCAGCCTGCAAAGACCAAGAATCAACAGATGGTAAACATCAGTCTGAGCTGACAGAAGAGCGTTGCATTCAATCAAACACTGCAAAGCCAGAGCAATGGCCTTCACCTTGTTGGACACTTCATACCAAGATAGAGGATACTTAGGCATATTCTGATGTCACATTTCATTGCCAAACAGTTTGGAACGTCTGTGGCAGACTGAAAAAAAAAATGTAATAGCTCCAAATTCCTTAGCCAAATCCACTTTACTACTTTATGAATATAAAAGTACTGCAGGTGTCCACTGGTTAATTTGTATGGGCATTAAGAAGGAATTGCTCTGCTACCAGAAACATAGGCACAACCTAGTAAAAGCACATGTTCTACTACTGTATGACTTTAAGAACATTGTAGGTGTCCAGTGGTTAATTTATGTGGGCGTTAAGAAGCACTCACTCAGTGACCAAAAGTACAGGCACAACCTAGTAAAAGCACATGTTCTCCTCATGCATTTGAATTTCAGATTTTGTTAGTAGAATGGCAGAGTGGCTGTACCTTACTGCTATCCACTCAGGACACAATGCATCATTTCATTGTAATGACCTTTTCATTAATCCTTAGATGACACATTCCTTATGTGCAGAGGTACTGTGGAATGAATATAATCTAAGCAACTTGATGTAAATTTTGCCTCCACTGTAGAGAAGCTTATGTCCTCCTTTTCCTGTTATAAAACAGTTTTCTTTCTGAGAAGCTGCAAACTGACTTTTACAGCTTTTACTTTCTAGTCTAACCCACAGCTCTAAGATCTCACAAAACAGTAAAGTTGCCAAAACTAAGCAAATGTTTCATGTGCAGAACATTACAAGGAGGCCTTCAGCTGCTACCCACTCATCAAAACTCTGCTAGGGTGAGCAATTTTAATCTCTCAGGTGTGTCAAGATCTTAAGAGCTTTCAGCGTTCATTTGTGCTTTATTCACAATCATCTGGTTTCTCGTATGGTTACAAGAGCCAGTACAAGTTTGGAGATTTCTGTTGACAGTGGTCTAGGAAAGGTGAAGCACTGGTATTACTTATTCTCTGAATTTCTTGGCTAAGTTGTTACTGGCCTGGACTTACTGCTGAGAAGACTATATTTCAGAGTCAGCTGAACAGGAATTATTTCATGTGCAAAACTGGTGAGTGCAAGTAACTTCTTTTTATAGGGGACTGACATGAAGAGGAAGAAAACTAGCAGAAAACTGAATTTAGAAGAATTTAGACATTTTATCTGATATTGCGGAAGATTTGCTTATATTGCTCTTGAATGTGTGCTTCCCCTCTCATCTGTGCTTCTGGATGTTGTGTGACTTGTAGCACAGGTGGAGGAAAGTACTATTTATTAGCCTTTTCAGTTAATCTTGGGTAACAAGATGTGGTCCGCAAGGCCGATGAGGTACCTAACTCATACAGAAATTCATACATAATGTACAGTGTGTCTTTGATGTCATGGGCTGCAGCTGCAGCTGTGTAAGAAAAGAGCTCAGCACTATGACAGGATCCTATCTTAAAATTCAAATGAAAAATGCTTAATACTCAAAGTATTTTTTGTCTTCTGAAAATCCAGCCCTGCAAATATACTTTTCTCCACTGAGACTGTTTCAGAAGGAGGGTACTGGGAGGCAGCTGGGGATGCTGGCTTAACAGGCTCCTTCCTCCTCTATGCCAGCTCCGTGGAACACTTGGAGAGGAACAAGCTTTGCGTTGGCGTTGACAAACATGCACAAGCTGAGAAGCCCATTTTTCTGTTAGCTGCTGTTACCCCCCAAGCCATGCAGTCCCCTAGAACAGCTGACCTTTACAGTTATCAGTCTAGTGCAGTCAAGAAGTAAATAAAGTGGGCTTGGTGAAATACATTTGCCTTGTTTAAAAGAAAAAAAAGCTAGGAAATCCAGTTAAACTAGTTACAGCAGAAAAAAACCCACGTGTAAATAGTAATCGTGAACAATGGCCTGCCTTTGATTTAATTGTTTTCCTCCAGTAATGAGCACTGTGGTCATACTGTATTTTTTTCCCTGGAATAGTAGTTTAAAGACAATAATCTGTCTGGGTGCTGTGTGCCATGGGCACTGCAAGTTCATGTCATCATAATGATGTGGCAGCCTAAATTGTTCCTATGTTAATCCTTAACAGAGGGTCAGGCTCTTTAAGGTAACCCCTCCTACTCCGTATGTACCTTTGTTTCTTTCACTATGATTATTGACTAAAGTGACAACTTCCGCTAGGATGGATTTGTTATATTGTTAGATAGATGGCATGTGTGCACACATGAAATTATGTATATAGTGCGTGCAAAAAACCCCCAAACTAGTGTCAGGGAAAAAATCGGAGAATAAGGGAACTCTCTGCAAAATTCCTTTGTGCTTTGTTAGGTGCAAAAGAAAAGCAGTCCCTCTTCCCACCCCCCCACCC
>JAOBAS010000072.1:26822690-26862118 GCA_025311575.1 Elanoides forficatus
ACGGAGAAGTTGGCTATTGCTCTAACCTGTTGAAATATATGTTCAGTATTTAGTGAAGGTAAATAGAGTGTAAAGTATTTTGAACAAAATTTGCTTTTAAGCAGTTTTATTTAAAAATGAGTCTAATACTCCTAAGGACTTACTTGCCCTAGGTATGGATGACTACAAGTGGAGAACCAACACTGGACAGACTGAACTAATATTATTAATGTTATTATTAACCAGCACAGCTAATCACAGAAGTGAATCTTAGTGATGGTAGGTGTTGTACAAAAAAAACCACAGAAAAAAAGATTGTATCTTTGGAAAACTCACTATCTAGACAACTTAGTTTCCTTTCCAGCGTTTGAGACCAATTTCCCAGGTAGACAATGTTCCTTTGTTTCAACTGATAAATAAGGACACTAACAATGCTGACTACTGCTAGCTTAAAAGAAGCAAGACCAAAACCAGCCAAACAAAACAACTGAACACCTTGCTATTATATGTCATGTTGCTCTGCAGCATGGTTTTCTAATAGGTTCTGCAGTTTGATATCAAAGGACAACTAAAATGCTGCATATGTCACTACTTCTGATTTCAAACCCCAATGTAATTCCACAGCTATTTTTCTACTTTTCAGCTGGCGACTTCACATTAATACAAACAATTTATTGCTAAATCTAGCATCCTTCTGGTGGGCTACATGTTAAATTTAGACAGACCACCTGATCTCATAACCCCTGAAGGCACAACCCTGAGCTCTATTCTTGATCAATATCCATGACCATTGGGGTACTGAGCTCAGCCTAAATTAACCTGCCTAGCTTGTTAAGAATGCAGTAACAAGAATGCAGTTTATATTCTTTATTATGTCTTTCATAAATTGCATGAATAGTATACATTTTTTGTCACAAAATGCTAAATTACTTCCAGCTGATTCATTGCTTAGGCAGCTGAATAGTTCTAATTTTTTTCATTCTGAACAGCATACACTGCATATAGCGAAGACTGTTCTGAAACTGAGACGATGATGTGGTAGAAGAACCTGACTTATTTAAAAGGATTTGTTTTTTTCTTAAATCATGCACAGAAGGAATGCTACAGCCACTGAAAAGCCGCTACTGTATTATAGGGCTTGTCATTGCATAACTGCTTTTGCATTCTAAAGCAGACTGAAGTTGCTGTATAAAACAGCCCAGTCCATTCATCCAGCCATATTTAGTTGAATGAGGATCCAGCTTTTATGGCATATATTAATAATGCATTGGAAACATTTGTGCATTGCCTAACAGCACAGACAATTTTTGTTTAATTTTTTTCTATACTATGCTGGTGAAGCATTGAAACAGAGAAAATAAATTCTAGGCTTTCAGGCTTGATTGATTCATCATGTTTACGATTTCATAAGGAATATTATACTCAAGTAATTGTGTATTTGCAGCTAATGATAAACATTAACTTGAAAGTCTGATAACTTCTTATACCTCCAGCACACAATAGTAATGATAAACCTCTCTCAAATACTCATTTTTTATTCCTTTTTATTGAAAAATGAGAACACATACACTCCTTCCTTTATAGCACAACCCATGAAAGGGTCCCCAGACTATTTCATATGCCCATGACATACCCAAAGATAAAAAGGGAAGGCTGACTGGTTGAGCACACGTCTGTGTGCCTCTTCTCTGTGCCACAAATATGGAACAACAGCTTAACCACAGGCATGTTTTCCAAATATATTGTTTTAAAGTCACAATACTCTACATACACAGGCCTACAGAAGTTTTAGCCTGTCTGATTTAAGGGTTCCTACCAACACTGTCTTTCCTATACATTGATTAACCATGCTCCACAAGAAGAAAAAAAAGCCAACAACCCCAAAATTGTGAACAAAACCCCTCTGAAATGAATTAGGATTTCATGTGTAGTTGTCTTTAAGGAAGGCCCATAACAAGCTTCAGTTAACAGCAGCTCATCTTACATCTTGGTTACATACCTGGGACTGAATGCTTCTAATATTTATAAGCCCAGGCAGTTTCACTTTGTCCCAACTTCAATCTCCACATGATGGCAAATATGGCAAACTCCCATACAGGTCTGATGTACAGATTAACACTACTAATACTAAATATAAGACAAAGCATTTTTCTGGGAAGTCTGATAATCACAGGCTGGAAATACTCAGAATATGAACAATGTCTGCTATCAAGGACAGGGATGAGTTAAGTGAACCTGTAGTGTTACGCAGCACAGCTGGTAGGTATGTGGATTCCAGACCACAGCTCCAATCTTCTGCACCCACACCATAAGAAAATTGAAGTTCAATCTGTCTCTCAACGTGGTTGATTTGTTATGCTCACTTGCTATTTTAGGGAATGTTAATGTTTTCCTGTTTTATTTAAGATCTGGAGGCTCTCCAAATACTGCTTGGACTCAAACTCCAGTTTTGTGCTCTGGGTTGTGGGTATAACTGAGTTGCCAGACACTTGCAAATACACATTCCAGAAATAAGAAATTACTACAACTGCCAGCCTATTTTCAAATATTTTTCAATTCTTTCTTCAATAATACAAAGAACAGCACTTATGTTCATGTGTAGGAGGATGAAAAAAAGCAAATCAATATCAGCTTTTACTTGAAGTTCGAGTAATACAAGTTCCAGCATGCATCATCCTTTCAAATTTTATAGTCTATATTTATTTACACTTGAGCTGGAGAGATCACTGATATAATGCACAAGACATAAATGACAGCCTTATCTGCTGCATTATGTTATTTAGCTAAAAACCCAAAGAACTTACTTTCCTTCATAAAAAAGTATTCTAAGCATAATTTGTAATTATAAGGTTGAGAAAACTCCCCCCTCTAATTTTCAGAAACTATGTTATCTTAAAATGAATTCATCGGAAGTTGAAAAAAACCCTACTGTTTAGCCTTATAGTTATATACATGGAGAACAGATGCTTAGAAAGAAGATAAACAAAGCACATTATAGAAAGGTTACTACATAATACTCTTTTACAGGTGGATACTATTTCCTCCCACTCTTTTGTAAAAAATTTCATGGATTTTCTTCCAAAGTGTCCATCTAAACAGTTAGACATACTATTTTAAAGTTCAAAGGCATAAGGAGACTGTACAAATAAGGACACTATACTTTATTTGGAATGTTCTGTTCTTAAAATAATACACCTTTGAGTATATTACTTTACAAACACTAGAAAAATGGTCATTATAAAGCTGGACTTTTGTTTTGAGTGACACTAAATATAGTAAATTTTATTCAATATAGTAAATTTTATCAAATGAGTAAAACAAAGCCTGTTTTGAGAGAGTGACTTGTAACAATCCAATTTTGTTCAGTGGACATAAACACAAAAAAGAATGAAGATACACTGGAGTTAGCTTTGCACGTCTTAAACCCAGGTGCTAATAGTAGTACACCATACTAAAACGTCATTCTCCCAGGCTAATTAGTTCTGCTAAAAACATGGAGAAGCAGAGATAATTAATCTCAGTGAACAGCATACTAACATGGTCATACTGTTTAATGACCTAATGTACTATGTTCTTTTTCTCTGGAGACACATTCTTACTGTCTAAAGACCTAGTAACCCCATCATCTTGAACTGTCAGTCACCACTTCCATTGTGAGTCTCCCAAAGCCACATTCAGCCAAAGAACTGAATTTGAAATGGAAAAGGAACTGCAATCCATCTTGTCTTTTCTTGAGAAGATATACAAACAGCACACACCAATTTGACCTTCTAACATGCCATTCAGCAGAGTATCTACTTACTTTTCATCCCAAACATGATCACCTCTGTGGAAGATAACTAGGTTATTTTCAGAGTCCAGAGCCAACCCAGAAACTTGGCCTAGTTTGAGGTCTAACCCAGGCCACTCCACAGCCTCTTCTATGTGGAATTCTGATCAAAGAAACAAATAAACAAAAGACAGACAGTCATGTAGCATATTTATAAAAAAATATGGTTAACTGGCACTTGGTACAGACTGCTGTGAATTACAAGGACATTTTCTTACATGCAGTATTTCCATTAATGCATTGCAATTTAATTCCACGCATAGTTTTATTATAGTAAAGCATGCACAAGCACTGGCATCCTGCTACATATAGGATGACAGAAACTTCAAAGCTGCTTTTGACTCCATTCTTTTCTCCATCTTATAAGGATATAGGTAGACAGACACTAGAATTTTTAGGAGCTCTTTGAATACTTTCTGCATTGAAAGATTAAGGAAATATACAACTATGATCCAAAATCAGCAAGCAAATGTAAACATTAACCCGTGTTTTATTTAAAAATGCGTAACAAAGACTATGAATCACTAAACCAACTACATATCAGAAGTGGTTGATTCATGACTTTTTTTCAAAAAAGTTTTTAACACCAATAAAAAAATACAGGGAAGGAAGAAAAACAGCAACAAGAAGCAAATAAAACAGTAATTCTGTGAAGTTTGCCTATGACATTTTTTCAGCCAACATATGCATTAGTTCTGGATAATGTTCATATTTCAATCCAAGTATTATAGGCATGAATAGGAAACAGATGTCTAAATCTGATGAAAGAGATGAAGAAGGGTAGAATATCTGTCATTGTTTATGCCGTAACACAACTGTTTTCAAGATTAAATACTGGATATTTTTTTGAGCAACACAAATCTGATTTTCACACCAGATCAACAACACAGGATTTAGCAAGTGAACTGCTACTAAAAAACTGGATACTTCTTGTGTTTGTCTTAAGTTGTAAAACTCCTCAACTAAGGGAGACAAATTTAGTTTCAACTTAAAGATTAAAATTAAAAATATAAAAAGATCCATCGTTCAATCTCTGTTTTATGTAAAAATAGACTTAAACTGATTAAAGGCATGATCAGTCCAAAATTTGAAAAAGTTGCAGAGCATTAGCTACAGGATTAATTTCTCACAAATAGAGTGCTTAATGCTATTTGGTCTGGGTTGCTCTGGCAGTATTAAGAGACAATTGAACTATATTCCGAAAAATAAAAAATATAATGGCAAGACAAATGTCACCAATTCTGATTAAAAAAACCCCAAACCCCAAAAACCCAGAAATCCTAAAATGCCTTCTGTATGTTAGGAAATCCATCACTCCTTCTGTTCAGAAATTAATTTGTTCAGCATAATTCAGGCATTTCTAACATGCAGACTTTGTACGTAGGTATGCATAGGCAAACTGAAGGTGAACAGAAGGCCATTTGTTTGCAGCTACATGAAGCTGGAGCTGTTTCACAAGTATTCAATGCGTGTGACAGCATTATGCTGTACTTCAAACTTTCAGTTCACCCGAAGTTTGTGTGTTTTGCTGTGATCCAAAACACCAATCACTGGAGTACCATCGAGGCAGGTGTAACACATACCCTCTTTCACAAGTGCCAGGGCATCAGTGCTTTGACACAAGGCAGATCACAGACCTTAACACACAGCACCCAAGGAGTTTGAGAGGGTTCAGCTGGAAGTGATCTTCTAATGAAAGGAAAAATGAAGAGGGAAACAATGTCCAGAATCTTCAGGTCACCTGTGCAACCCAGCTGTTCTGATAAGCATACTCCCCCCTCCCCCTTCCATTTCACTTGGAAGAAACGTAGTCTGAGGAGTAACAGCAAGAATGGGGTAGAGGGAAAGCCATTTTCTACAACCTACATAGGGGAAAGATAAAACCGGTGCTGAAAACTCCTACTACAGACTAGGAGATATTTTACCTTTGTAGTTTTAGACACCACAGCTAGAGAAGGTGATAGAGAAACTCTTTAGGCTAACACAAACTTAAGACAAACCTAAGGCAATCAGCAACCGCACTGAATCCAAGACAGTAATCAGAAACTTCTAAAACAAGAAATTCTACTCTGTAGCAAATTTAGCTGAACAAATGTTCCAAGCTAAAAGAGAAGCTGTTAAGAAAAAAATTATACATATTTATAATTCTGTACAGTTCAGTTGGTCACAGCATGTGCAGTATCAGGTATATTCATGGATGTTAGGATTTTGAAAGGAATAAAAGCATGGAAATCCAGTGTCAGCTTCCTCACTTGCTCATTCTATATTAGTCTAAGTTAACTTGCAGAAAGCTTATGTATGTTTAATGTTACAGTGCCCCTTGGCCTCTGAGCTTTTTGGAAAAAAGCTAGAAAAATTAAAAGGCTAAACATAGAAAGCCTAAATTTAGGCCTCTGTAAAATTAAGTTTCTCAAAAGGCATGCACTATAAAATACAAAATGTTTAAGCTAGACTTAAAGGAATAAAAGATTTCTGATAGATCAAAACAATAAAATTAATGTACAGTGAAATACAGTCTAATCAGAAGAACTCCAGCCTCTATACAACCTTTAAATTTTCTCACACTTTTCCAAAATTGGTTTATTATTGTTATCTTTTCTTTTCCCTTTGCAAGTCTCATACTGAAAGTCCTTTGATATAGGTTTATCTTAATGCAACTAGCTTTTTACAAAAACTTACTTACTAAAATTAGACTTCATTTATCTAGACTGATTATTAATTCCTTACAAAACTAAATGGCCCATGGAACAGTTACACAGGAAACCAAAGAAAATTACTTTTCCCCATTAAATTAATTTACAATTACTTTTTAAAAAAAATACATAATCACCAGTTTTGTTGTAAATGAGATTTCTAAACTAAGTACCAGATCTTCTACCTTGTAATTTAGAGTAATTCCTTTCATCAGTAAAACTATAAACAATTACATAGATTTAAAACAAGCAAATCAGCATCTAATCTCTCTACAAGTGAAAGAATAACTCCTTATTTATTGGCAAAATTGCTATTTACTGTTCAGAAATCCCTTGCTAGCTTTTAACATTACGCATTTTAGTCATGTTGCATTTACTCCCTGCCATCAGAGTAGTCATTTAAATCTTGACAAATAAAAGTAAGCACTGCACAAAGGAGTTTTAAAAATTGAAAAATTACAGTGTTTGCCTTAATTAGGAGGTATAATTGTACTGGTTGCAGTGATGCTGAATAACCTGACTGATTAGTGACCAGTCTCGAGGTAACAAGGTAACAACAGTGCAGGAAGAGCAGTAGTGTAAAGTTATGAATGTAACATTCATAATAACCTTACTATTGGTCACTTGCTATTTCAGGCCAGTTACATGTTTAAAATTGGAATACTTGCAAGACTAAAAATATTAAACTATTTTAATTCTAATAATTTTTAAACAGTTAAATAAAAATAATTTAACAGCAACCAGAATCTTGTCCTAAGAAATACTGAGAATTTTTTAAATTCAATATAGTAAAGAATTTTATGAAGGGTGCAAATTTTTTTATTAACCCCAGACAAGTTAAAACACTTTATGTTCCACTTCTTCCTCTGAAGAGGAAAATTCTGTTATGGAAGGTTTTGTTCTTCTAATACATAAATACTTCCCAAACAGAAACTAAACATGTGCTTAAAGGTTTTATTGCTATAAAAGTTCTTTTGCCAAAAGATGGCGCTGATAGCTTCTGCAGTTCAGAATTTCCATAGCAGTATCACAAACATTAAAAAAAAAGAATTAAAAAAATCAATGCTAATTAAGAACATTTCAGTCTTCCTTTTTGCTGTAACTCAAAATTGCATCATTTCAAACCCGTTTATTAATTAGTCCTCCACCACCAAATTCCCCCAAAATGAATATACAGCTACTAAAGTAACTGAGCAAATGCTTTCTGTAGTTAGAATCCATGCCATATGGTGTGCCAACTAAGCCGTTTATTCAGTTCACTGACACTCCCTCCTCCGGATCAGTTAAAACAGAAAGGAAATTTCTTTTATCCCCTCTACACACCACATGCTATTAGTCTGAACTGAACAAACTGGTTTTGCAGAAATGTTATGCACATTACTCTTCCAAGCATTTAATTCCAGCGTCACTTACGGAATTATGGTTTACACTGATGTCAGGTACATGGTAACATCGCACCTGTTTTTTGCCACTATACGAATAACTTGACAGGCTCTCATTTAACTGACTAGCATAACATAACATTGGAAAGTCCTCATCTTTGGTTTTCTGTTAAATACAAACTCAGAATTTTGCTTAATTTGAATACTATAACAGAATCTCACGTAAGTGGAGACAATACATGTTAACATTTTGAACTGAGATAAAAATCAAATAGATGATGAATGATGTATATTTGTGCACAACAGCACTTGGAAACATCAAGCTGGCTGGTTGCAACATAAAAGCAAGCATGTGCTGCTACAGCTTATGCATACAGATGACTTTCATGCACACCAGTTTCTTTTATGAGATTCTCGTCACATGCTGCATTATCTGGCTTTCCACATTAGCAAGTAAGACTAAGCACAATCAATATCACAGAGACCAAAATGCAAGTAAAACAAACACAACACTTCCATGGTTTCTGCTGTCATAGAAACCTGAAGGGAACAAATTATAATCCCAGTACGATAAAACAGCCTGTCCAAGAATATTTGGATAGCCAAGCCCAATTTGAAATAAATATGCAGAAAATTTTACTTCTCAAGAATTTTTCAGGATTAACTACCACTCTTTCTGCATGAGAGAAAAAACGTCTGATAGAATTACAGCAATAAATTTTATAAAATACTGTATCTGACAAACCAAGGTAATCAGGAAACTCATAAAATGCATCGATTATCCCAGTGACCATTTTATAGTAGTTACTTGTATTAGGAAAATTCTTCACTTCCCATGACTACTATCTCCTGTCTTTACCTTGTTTTAGCATAATTGATATCAGATCATTAAGTAAAAGTCTTGAGAGTAGACAAAATACTCTATGTTCCAAAAAGCAGTGGTATTGTGCCATTAGTATATATGTTCTTTCTTCACACATGGAGGGGGAAAGAACCCCACTGAAATACCTCTAAAATAGGGGGAGAACATTTCCATAATTAGGAAAATTGTCACGTAAAATACTTCCAAGCATAAATTGATATTCCCTTCAGATTTTGCTAATGTGGATCACAGCTCTTACATTGCATTTCATTGTATAAAATTAACCCCTAACCCACCTCCTGTATGTCCTTTTTCCCAGCTTCCCTCACCATGTTTAGGCTGTCGTAAAGAGAAATGTCTGTTCTCTGGTGGCCTCAGGGTAGACTCTAGTCTGTGAAATTTGTGAATTCTGTCTCTGACAAGAATAGTATTGTCCCTCTCATCATGATTTGTGATCTGTCTGGCAAGATCCTTCTTTTGGACTACATTAGCAATCTCAGCTACAAAATCTGATTCTGCCTTTTCTGTAGGGTTATGCTTATGCACATGCACAACATCTTCCCTTTCTCCTAGCAGCTTGGAAAGGAGTGAATAGAAATCACCTGTACAGAAAAGAGAAAAGATAAGAGGAAAGGAGGGAAAAAAAAAATTATAACAGATCGTGTAGTTTTAGAAAGCTTCAGCAAAGTATAATGTAACAAAGTTATTCAAACACTCATTGTCAAAAGCAGTGTAAGAGGGAACTGTTTCAGCCTCAGGGATCGAATGAGCCAAGTCTCCGGTTTGAAAAGATAATGTCAAATCTTTATCAACTTTAATTTACATACAAATGTCCACTTTTACCTGACACTCTGGCATCAAAAAATCATCACCTCTGCACAGATGTTCTCGGGAACAAGGGAAAAAAAAAAAAGGAAAAAGAAAAAACTGTGCAAATTTTGGTAAAAGAATATTTGTGATGGAATTATCTGGATTTGCCAGGTTACTGCAGACATACTATTTCTATAAAACAAAAAGGTAAAAATTCTAGTTTTATCAATTTGTTCACTTAAAAAGACAATAGGATAGTGATGACGCATTTCAAAATATATTTCTTTGAAATCTGCCATGGCATCAGAAACTTAGGCTGTAAGAAAACGAACTTTCACATTTGCAAACAGATTCCATAGAACATACTGTAGAAAGAAGACACACTAGTAAAATAGTGATCCATTAAATTTTCAATTATTAATTCAGTCTGGTCCTGTTCCTCCTCTTCCTCCAAATACTAACACCCCTTAGTCACAGTATCATCTGGCAATGAAGGGAACAGTATTTTCTCAAGCTACTTGCTAGCAATGCAGTTATCACTATAGCTTTCTTAGACACTAACAAGCATTTCAGTAAATTCCACAACAATATCTCAAAGCAGACAAACGAAAATTAGGTATGCAAATTCCAGAACCACAGCTTTCTTCACAAAATATTCAAACCATCCAAACAGGTTTTGATGACGTCAGTGCTGAATTCTTTTTGCAGGATTAAATAAAGTGATGACATCATGACAAGTATATCCCTCTCCTGGGATTCTCTGCTAACCAGCAGGTACCCAGCTTGTCAGAATTTATTAACCAAATACCTTGGCTGCCTGAAACTATTACCGGTTCTGTTAAATACAACTGCACCATTTGAATGGAAAGAGACATCCAATATGCTTTAAGATTTAATGCAAGTAGGTATACTTTATTTTAAGTACAAATCCTTCATTATTAAGAATTTATATTATTTTACGACAGGCTATACAAGACATTTTTTAGAAAAGCAAAACTATAAGTAAGGAAGCTTTCACCAAAAAAACCCCCATTCAGAACAAGAAACCAGCACTTGCCACCTGGGACACAAGAAACTAAGTCTTTTGGAAATGACCCTAAGAGAATCTGTCATGTTTATAAACAGTCCTAGTTCAATGATTTTGAGTAGGATTCCATTCCTTGTCCTTGGAAAAGAAATATCCCTGATGAAATCATCTGTCAGAAAATAATTACTCAAGTAACAAGGCCAATTTCAATGAAATTAACAAAGCAAATTAAATAAGAGAGAAAATTGTTAAGCTATATAACAAATATGAATTATTTGCTTCAAATACAATTGTGAAGCTAGAATGCTTCATAATCCTAATACAGTCATTCAACTAGTCCAACTCCTGATTCAGAACAAATATAAATATTCAAAAGGTATGAAATAATAGAAGTTTTGGATACAAACCACATTTATTCTGAGAAAAGTTTATAATTACATTAATCATGTTCAGCAGTCTCTACTTAAAGCATCCAAGAATTGGTGCTGATATAGTAACACATCTGGAATTTCCTTTATTTAGGAAACATTTGGTATTAAAACACTCTCCATTGGCCTTATCTGTATTTTTGCACCATTT
Organism: Elanoides forficatus; assembly: GCA_025311575.1. Taxonomy (NCBI): domain Eukaryota; kingdom Metazoa; phylum Chordata; class Aves; order Accipitriformes; family Accipitridae; genus Elanoides; species Elanoides forficatus. The sequence goes on from JAOBAS010000072.1 coordinate 26,833,852, forward strand.
TAAAAAGTAAACAAAGTTCATATGTACAAATGTTTTGGGGTTATCCATGGCTGGAAACCCACAGATTAGCAAAGCCCGCTGACTTCTCTATATGCAATCATTTCCAATGGAAAGGTCTGAATGGTAAAAGCAGTGTTCTGTCTAATGTAACTGTGTAAGGCAAGCCTGGTGCTATTTTAAACTACAGACCTTTTCAAAGCCACTTTAGTTCATTCTTTCCTAGTTCTGTATCAACAGTCTGATCAATTTACTTGTAATTCTTGGTCACAAAAAGAACAACATGCTACAGTTTGTATAAAGGTTTCAGCTCCAACTCACAACCCATATGCTCATTCTATTTGAAGAAAGAAGTTTGCCAGCTTTCTGCTTCAGGCAGAGACATTGCATTCTACCTCTGTTGTGTAATGGTTGCCACAGAATAATTAACTCACCCTCTAAAATAGATATTGCTTGTTGATTTAAAAAAAAAAACAAACAAAAAAGTGCTTCAGTTTACCTGTCTCAAATTAGCTTCTCTTATTACAAAAGAAACTGCTAAGGGATAGGACTCAGTGAAGGATGAGAAGAAAAGAAAGCAGGGGAATCTAGCTTGAAAACAAGAGAAGGACAGGGAACAATTTCTAGGACAAGGTGCTTTCACATAAATTCCAGGAACTATTAATCAGGGACTCAATTCCAAGTAGGCTGATCAGTTTTGGTTTTCTCCTAGCACTAAGCCTATGTTCACAAGATACATGAGGAACTTTCAAGCAGTGGAGTACAGAGTAAGGTGGTTTGAGTACATCACCATCAGTGCCTACAGATGAGATATTTTCCAAGTTGAGCTTGTCCTATTAGTGCTTTCAATAAGCAGGGGTGTTGTAAACACAACAGTTAAGAATATTTAGGAACTGTATGAATGTATGAAAAAAGGTGTGCTTCGGAGAGTGAAAATGGTCTGAAATGTAGCTGGTCTGAAACTGTGATCTTTACCTTAAGTAAATGTGTTTGAGAAAATGATATGTAATCTCTACATCTTAAGTTCAGACGACATCCATGAAGCCTACATATCTGCCCAGCATCTCCATATGCTTGGCATAAACAGTAGGCTGAAGTCTTCTGTCAATTTCTTGGCATCTTGACACGACTCGAGTATTTACAAAGCAGAAAAGATGTGTGCAGATGTGAAAGGGAAGAACTCAAGTTTCCTGACTACTCAATGTATGCAACTGTTCCCTAAATGCCACACATTGAATGGAGGCCCATATTATTTGGGATCAACCTTTTTCAGCTTTGTTTGTGGATCCCCAAGGAGATTCCAATAAATTTGTAAGCAGCACATTTTTAAGAAGTAGTTCAGAATTCACTACAGGTAACTAGCAAAGAGCAGACTTGTGTTGTTTCTGATTAACAGTAGCTCTCTGCAAAGCAATATCCAGCAAACATCAAAGCACAATCTCATGTTGCTTGCTTTACAGTTGTCTTGTACTAGCTGGAACAGTTGAAGGACATTGCTTGTCTGAAGATACTCAGTGGGAAAGGAACACCAGCAAGATGCACCATGTTACTTGTTTGGCCTTTTGCAAGATGAGACAGCTTGGCCTTTAGGATGCCTGGGTATGGCTAGAAGAAGACATGGGTGAATGAACAACTTGCTCTTGTTGAAATAACTGAAGCCTAGCAGTGCAGTGTCAGGGAAGCTGACTGATTAGGTTAGTTTCAGAAAGGATACTTACGTGCACTTCTTATGTGTAAGCTACTAGGGTGCTTCCCTCTACATAATACAGTAAAAGATGATTGGCTACAAAACCCTACAGTTTATTCTGTTCTGGAGGAAGTGCCAGCTGTCAAGACCAACATCTCCAGAATGAAACAATGCACAAGCATATTCCAGTAAGTTCAAACTTAATTACTACGGCAGTTCTACACTATGAAAATTCTTTTACATAACAGTGTTTCAGAAAACAGTCATACAAACAAATAAAATTGTAACAAGGGTGACTTCATTGCAAACCGTGAGCTGAACCTCACCTGATCTCAATAAAAGACCAGACTGGTTTAAGGTTAATAAAACAGTTTATTGTGTTGACCACCAAGGTCTGCGTAGAATCCCAGCAGTTTTGAACTATCCATGTCTAAAAGCAGTCCTTTTTTTTCATCGCTAGAACATGACTGCCCCAACTTGCAGCGAGCAGTCGCTGTCCATGGTCCCTACACAGCACATCACTACGCTGTTGGACATAACAATTTCCAGTCTGGACAAAGTATCTAGCCATGGTGCTGCAGGATCAAGCTATGAGGTAGATGGGAAATTCAACCACAGTAAGCCTGTCCAGAGAGCTTGAATATGTATCTGTTAAGATACATACGTGAAAACTCATTTTTACTGCATTTTAGAAAAAAGGCAAAACCACCCTGGTGGTGTCTGAGAATTCTCATCTCCAGAACATGTATTTGTGTCATAATGCCTGTGCAGTTTCACTGAGAAAGTTCCAGTAAGCTCCCCAGTCTGTCACTGGCATTCCAGACTTTTGTTAGGAATCAGACTCAATAGGATTTCAAACACAAAGCCACTACTGCAGCCTTCTGACAAAATTATGTCTTACCAGGAAATAACCAGAACGGAGGGATTAAGACGAAAAATCTAGCAAGCAGCCCTCTGTTGACAGGGGACTGATACTGCAAAGTTTATTTATGTATTGCTGCAGCTCAGTTGCTGTGAATGCTTGTATTGAAAGTCTCCTGTTCTTGAACATGTCTGATCTGACACAGAGCCAGTATGTTGGTCCTTCCAAACTCATATCTCCATCCTATTATGGCTGTATTAAGAGACAAGTTTTCATAGCTGACTTTGGGTTTCCTAATTATCTCTGAATAAAATGGAGTGTATTCTGAGACTGCATGTTTCTGTCTTATCAGGATGTGCTTCTGTTCAGTATGTACATCTGTCAAAAATAGTCAGTGCTTTGCCTTTTCAGAAGTGCTGAAATCAGGATCCAAATGATATGGGCTTCAGCTATGACATATACACCATCTACGACTTCGTCTCATCTTAAACCTCAGGTAATGTTTACGTATTATGTTAAGAGTCGTATGTGTACTAATGTGTACTTCAGCTGAAGAACTATCTTCTTGATGAAGATACGGAAATTGGGCTGCAAGTATCACCTTTCAGACTGTGCCATCATGAATAAATGCCTTCCAAATAAACATTTATCAAAATCAGGTTTAATTTTCTTTGCTTTCTTCGGCTCCTAGATGAAGCTACTAAGCTCATTCTCACAGGCATACATAAGATAACATTGCTGGTAGTAAAGAAGGGGAGAAAGGCATGGAAACACATTACAGAAGTGAACAAAATCTAGTATTTATTTATTTGAAGTGACATTGGACATAGTTTGACATAACAGGCCAAAACAACTTTAAAAATGGCTTCCATTCTGCTATTATTTTTCATGCGAGTCCTATCATACTGATTTAATCTGTTGCTTGATGAAAGTATTAGAAAGATTCCCAAGAACTAAAAAATATTACATAAAGCTGTTTTCTTTTTGAAGAGAGTTGAGGGGCTGGGGGAAGGAAGAGTAGATATAAGGAAATGAAAAGGGTTAAGCTGCTTTAGAGATTCTTGGTCACCGTCACTGTGCCCTAAGTGATGTTCTCTTATAGCATAGCCAAACTGACATGTTTGAAGAACAGGAACTGTATCTGCTCTTAGGGCATTTCTAAGCAGCTTACAGAGCTAAAAAAAGATGGAAAAAAAAGGTTAAAAAATAAAAGAATTAGCTGTTTTCTTCTATGTCTGCATGTTCCTAAGAAGGGCTTTTACTACTATTGCAATGTAAACACACTTTCTTTGTTTTTAATTCATTCTTTCTTTGTTTTCTTTAACTGTCAAAATGTTTCAATGACCAAATGTTTTGAGAGTTCAAGCATAGTTTATAAAATCACTAGGTTAAAGGAGTTTGTAACTGGGAAAGAGAGTGTTAAAGGTAAGAGAAAGTATGAAAGAAGATGAAAGAATTTTCACTGAGGATTACATTTTGTTACAGACTCATGCTCTTCATCAACAAATCAGAACCTGAGACTCGAAACCCAAGCTGGTTGCAGTTTCCTAATTATCCTATTCTTTCCTTTCCTTCTTGACCAGTAATAAGTTCCTGACAAGGACCAATTATGTTGTTACAATAAAATATATTTATCAGCTACTGCTAAATGATGAGCCATAAACACAATGGTTTTACTACATAGGACTTTGCTGTGCTCAGTCAGATATATTACACACATTTGTAACTCAGGCACACAGTATGCCAGTTCCATCTCGAATTTCTATTTCATGCAGTACATAATTGTAAATACATGTCTTCTCACAAAACGACATATATGAGACTATGTTTATTAAAAAGTATTTCTGCTATCTTCAAATTATTTAAGCATCATCATGCTTTAGTTTAAAAAAAAAGACATGAAAATTATAAACAAGGAAAACATTTTGCCAATAATAATAACAACAACAACAACAACAATAATAAAAAAATCATTTTCGGTGTGTTTTATATTTGTGCTATGACTTCATCATTTCTCTGAATTCTTCCTATACTAATACAATGCCTACTTTTCATTCCTTCAGACATGTTAATGGTATTATAAGCATTTTTTGCAGTTCTTCATTAATAAGTAATCTTTTACATTACAGAAGATACCTAGGGGAAAGTTCCTCTATAACTTTAAGAATCAGAGAACATAAACCAAGTGTCAAACAGTGGACACTGAAACACTCAATTTAAAATGGCTTCTTTCCATGCTTGTTACGTTCTTTTCCTGCTTAGGAAAACCCTATACCAGTTGCAATTTTTTTGCTTAGATCTGATGCTCCTTTCCTTCTTGTGCTGAATGAAGATGCTTTTGTAAAGATTATGAATAACCTTATTCTAACCAAATCAAAGGCTCATCTTTTATTTACAATTTTGAGCAGGATCTTTCAGTGTTGAAACAATAAGAAAATCCTCTGCAATTTTGAATCTTCCTAATTATACTTCTCTAACTGTAAATATTGCTTTTAATACCTTTCAGTAGCATTTTCTTCCAAGGTTTAATTCAGTCTCTTTTCTCTTATTTTTGTACTCTATTTAAGGGATCTTATATAATCTCTGAGCACCAAACATGCATCCCAAGCCTGAAAACATCTAAAGATTTTCTCCTATGTCTGGCCTTAATCTAAAAATGTCTCTAACACTTCATTGTAGGCATCCCACATCAATACTGGAAAGTGAATTTTTCTTCTGTTTCAAGCCTCATCCTTTCTCCATCAACCTAAGATATTTTAACCACCTACCAAATTGAAGTCCTCTCTTTTCTTACAAACACAAATGAGCAAAGGTAAATTATGACAAACTGATTTTAGATAGGAATGTAACTCGTGACTACATGTGCTGGCATAAAAATAGATTAAGTCTTATTGGTTGACTTTGCTGCCATAGGTTTGCCATGTAATACTATCATAGAAATACACTACTTCATTACCTGAAAAATCAAGGACCTGTCTACATGCTGATTCTCCTTTCCTCTTCCTTTCAACACTTATCCCGCAAGAAGGCCTCCCTTCACATTTCCCCCTCCCTTCCTTTTTTTTTTTTTTAAGAAGGAAACAAAAGAGAGATGAGGTGGAAAGAGGAGCTATACCAGTCAGAGAGTGCTATCCCAGATACAAAAAGCCTAGTTGAGTACATATTTATTATAATGAGTTTTTCACAGAAACTCACAAGTAAACAGCAAAATATGCAATACTGAACAGACATTTCAGTTTCTCAATTCACACATTCAGCTACAACCTAGCAAAATATTTCCAGCAGTGTACCAAATAAGTTTTGTGTAAGTTTTTATCTGTCTGTGTGTGTGTGCATGCACTCATGTGCAAAGAGAGCATACAACTGAAAATAATTAAAAGATGTGATAGGCATCCAACAGGTAATAAACAGCAGAATTATGTGTAAACTTAATTCAGCCCCCATTTTGTATGGATTATGATGTTAATGTTTCTTACAAAGAAATCTCCTCAGTCAATGTGCCATCACTACATATTTATATTTAACTTCATTCAAAGAATCGCCCTCCAAGCACTCCTGAACATGCATTCTAACTGAACAGAAAGACTTCTCTTAACATTTCTATTCCATCATCTCTGTTTATGAAACACTTACACTACATTACTTCATTATCACAGCCTCTCCTATGAAATTAAGGTCCGTAATTACTGCTACTAGAGATTACAGTCAGAACTGTCATTTAGCATCCATTCATTCTGGGTGTCCACCTATAAACATCTCAAAATGTGATTTTACAGGGTAGTTAACATATTTTGTTCTTATGTTTAAGATACATTTCCAGTCAGTTTCAGTAGGAGCTGTGTATACCCAAGACTTAGCTTCAGTTGTTTGTTCTGTCCATCCTCAAAGACTAGGAAAACAGATCAGGAAGTCAGACTTCACAAAGGTAGCCAGCTACCTAGAACCATTCAGCAACTCTGATAAGAGTCTAGAGTAAAACATACTTGTGCCGGTTTTGGCTGGAATAGAGTAAATTTTCTTCATAGTAGCTGATACGGGGCTATGTTTTAGATTTGTGCTGAAAACAATGTTGATAATACAGGGATGTTTTCCTTACTGCTGAGCAGTGCTTACACAGAGTGCATGCCTTTTCTGCTCCCCACCCCACCAGCGAGGAGGCTGGGGGTGCACAAGAAGTTGGGAGGGGACACGGCTGGGACAGCTGACTCCAACTGACTACAGGGATATTCCAGACCATATGACAACCTGTTCAGCATATAAAGCTGGGGGAAGAAGAAGGAAGGTCATTTGGAGTTATGGCGTTTAACCATTACACGTGATGGAGCCCTGCTTTCCTGGAAATGGCTGAACACCTGCCTGCTGATGGGAAGTACTGAGTGAATTCCTTGTTTTGCTTTGCTTGTGTGGTTTTTGCTTTACTTATTAAACTGTCTTTGTCTCCACAAGTTTTCTCACTTTTACCCTCCTGATTCTCTGCCCCAACCCACTGTGAGGGAGGTGATTGAGGAGTGAGTAGCTGTGTGGTGACTGGTTGCCACCTGGGGTTAAACCATAACAACACTTTAATCAGAGAGCATCAAATTGCCTTAGACCATGAAGTCATATTCTTTTCTTTATGTTGTTTTCTATTTCACTCACTATACACATCTTAATCCCTACAACAACACGGTAGAAGTCCAGTGAGGTGTTTTTCTGTGCAACCTATCTCACCACCAAGGCAGCAATTCTGTGATCGCAGACTTAAAAGCCCGACTTTATAAAAGCTCACTTCTGAATGCTGGACTTAAGCTGTAATATTACTTTAAATGTAGGAGTTTTAATGGGTTTTCAGTTAAAACACTCAGCTGTGAAAAAGGGACCTCACATGAGTCTAGCTGGGACATCCAAAGAGAGATCTTAAGTACACTTGTATTGAACTTCACCATTTGAGCTCCTGGAATAACTCATGCTCATGATAACCATGAAGTAATGGGGGATGAGAGAAAAAAAAAAAATATTGGCAGGACATCTGACCAATACTGACAGCAAAAGAATCACAACTTTGACTCTCACTTCAGATTCCACCATCAGAGGGAAAAAAACATGTTACTTTTTCAGTACTAACTTCTAAATTCCCTAAGATAAACACAAGAAAACATGTACTTTTGTAAGTGTCACATTAAACATTAATACCAGAAGTAAGGTGAAAATCCCATCTCTTTTCTCTCCCATGCATGTGTAAGTAATGTATACATGTGTACACACATGCCCTTCTAAAACAAAAAATCAAATCTAATTTTTGGTTTACATGCTGCGAGTGAATTTTCAGCTCAAGCCAGCCTTGAATTTTTTCTTTTAAACCACTTAAACATAATTATATGGGCTTTACTAGGAAAAAAAATTGTCCTTTCTGCTTCAAAAGAAAGTTTATGATTACATCTAATGCACACAAAATGAGATATCAAATCATGAGCCACAGGTTAACAAATTAAATATTGCATGTCTGATTAATCATCACCTGTATATTCCTTCCTTGTTATTAAGAAACTAATCCTGCTATTCGGTCTATACAGCCCTCAGCTACAGCAGCAGCTGACTTTCTTAATAGTAAAGGCTGCTTCACTGCTCGCATCCCAAAACAAACCTAAACTATATTATAAGACACCACAGACTACAGCCAGGAAAGTGCTGAACAAACTTTTAGGCCTTTTTTCCACAGGTAAAGAAGAGACATCTAGCAGACATGTTGAATGCTATGAACAGATAATAGTTTTTTCACTACTGTATCTACTGAATACAATTTAAGCAAACTTCTAATGATGAACAAAAAATAAACAAATAATATTTGTTTTGCTAGGGACTTTGTGCTTCAGCAGGAACAGGAAACATTCCAATGTGCACAAATGTCTAAATCAATTGCATTTCCTATAATAATTAACTTCCTATGAATAGTTTCCAAACAGTGACACTGCTGTTTCAGAAACAATATAATGAGGTCAGTTTCCTTAAGATACATTCCGTTTAATTTTAACACTACAGGGATTTAGCTTTGTCTTCACGATGAGTGGTGGTTCACTTTGTGATGGTTACTACTTATTTCAACATTGTTTATTAATGTGCTTCTGATGAGTGAAGGTGATGAAATTGAAAATTTGACATAAAAGCAGTGATAACTCCTGCAGGTGCCGATATAACGAACTGCTACATGTAGGAGGAAGTACATATTCTAAACTTATGCCTAGGCAATCATGTGATATACATATTATTAGCAGGCAGATACTTTCACATGGTGGGCTTTTTTGTTTTCCCCTTTTGAGGCAAATGCTTAGATTTAATACTAGTCACATCAAAATTTGTCTCTTTGACTATGCCTCTACCCTCCAGATTTGTAAGTATCTCTAGGGCAATATAACAATTTAACAACTATCTCAGTTTTAGTGAAGTAACAGTGTTTACTTCAGTTACTTGAAAATAAGGAGGGAAAATTAAGTTGCTACAACATAATGAGTCATCGAGAAAAAAACATGCAAGATAAACCACAGAATTATGGAAAAATCATTGAAGTACTATCTTCAGAGCAAATCAAAGGCTAAATTTACTGAGCAACAGCTCAGCAGCAATAGAACTAATTTGGTGGATCTGTATTTTGTAGATAAGCTTATCATACAAAGTATGTCATGCCAGACCATAAAGGGAAAAATTTATGTTATAACCTTTACCTCAGTGGAAGTATGTATTTGCTTCTCTGAAGCCTGCTCCCTCCAAACTGTAGAATTTTCCTGTCCTTAAGACCTTGTTCAAATTTGGTTATATTGGCTAATTCACTAAAGTCATTTGAGGAGATGGACAAATTGGCAACGTGTCCTGGCTTTGGCTGGGATAGAGTTAATTTTCTTTCTAGTAGCTGGTACAGTGCTATGTGTTTGAGTTAGGTATGAGAAGAATGTTGATAACACACTGATGTTTTCAGCTGTTGCGAAGTAATGTTTAGTCTAAAGTCAAGGATCTTCAGCTTCTCGTGCCCAGCCAGCAAGAAGGCTGGAGGGGCACAAGAAGTTGGGAGGGGACACAGCCAGGGCAGCTGACCCAGACTGGCCAAAGGGATATTCCATACCATGTGACATCATGCCCAGTATATAAACTGGGGGGAGTTGGCCTAGGGGATCACTGCTCGGGAACTAACTGAGCATTAGTCGGCAAGTGGTGAGCAATTGCATTGTGCGTCGCTTATTTTGTGTATTCCAATACTTTTATTATTATTGCCATTTTACTATTAACTTTATTAGTTTCTTCCTTTCTCTTCTATTAAACCGTTCTTATCTCAACCCATGAGTTTTACCTTTTTCCTTACGATTTTTTCCCCCATCCCACTCAGTGGGGGGGAGTAAGTGAGTGGCTGAGTGGTGCTTAGTTGCTGGCTGGGGTTAAACTATGATACAACACAATTACATAAAACCACTCCACCCCACAAAACCAGACTCCAATTTGTATTTAATTTTTACAGCCACATTTTAGCAGACCACTTTTGGCTGCTGGTTTTCGCAGTGTATTTTACCAGGTGCTCATGTGCTTGTAGGATCAAAACCCACTTTCTAAAACAGCTACCCAATTTTCCCTCTTTGGAGACAAAAATAAAACCAAACCTGATCTGATTTTTCCTTTTGCCTTTTTTGCTTACACACACATAATTCAACTGAAGTTAGAGCTGTATCAATGTAAATTTGAAGCTAGGCTCCTGTAAATGATGGGAGAATTTATCTTAAACTAACAGTTAAAAACATGAAGCAAAATTCTCTCATGGCAACTACTGTGTTTTCATATTTCACATCATGAACTGAACTAATTTCAAATGGACAAAACAATGAAGTGCGTTTCCATAGAAACATGTTAGATGAGGATGTATACTAAATAGTGGTCTCAGCAAATGAGACTGCATTGCAGAAAAGTAGCTTTGAAATACATTTCAAAGACAAAAGAAAACGATTTTAATACAAGGCCTTGTTTCAGCATTTTGTTTCAAACATTAACAAATTCAATAAACACACAGATAACAAGATCTGCAACCAAATGCTAATGCACTTATTAGTAACATAAGGGTGAAGCAGCTTGTCAGCATAAATCTTGATATAAATTTGTAAGCAGCTAGCTCATTCTGCTCTGGAATAGGCTTAAAAAAGTTAGAATTGTATTTCTTTCCAAAAAAGTCCATCTTAAATTGACTGAGATAAGTTTCAGATATGAAATTGTAAATATTGTCTCTAGTAGTTTAAAGTACTTTCAGTCAAGATACTCTTACACTCTTACACAGTTTTTATGTAACTGTAGCTTAATTATTTGAGTTATCTCTGCAAAATGGCTGAGTATATAGAAATTCTAACCCTTCTGGGAGATGTTATCAAAACCTCTAAATGCTGGCCTAATCTTTGCTCTCATTAAAGGCAAAAGGAAATTTGCCTTTAATGTATTTAGTCCTTGAACCTCAACACCGTTCAGTGAAAACAGTATGAAACTGTAGCTGCCGAGATCTTTTCCTCAGAATCAAGAAAAATCTTGAACAATATTTATCTAATAGCATATGAGCCACAAGGACTTTAAAGTAGTCTTATTTTAATATATCTCTGAAACATAAATAACATTCAGAATATTTCTAGAAGCTTTATAATAGTCATGGATTTTTTCCTGCAACGAAGTACTGCACAAATTTTTGCATGAGTTGTTGTGCATATATGCACATATACACAAATGCACTGAAAAATAATTTAGTATAAAACATCACCTGCACTCAAGCCACTGCATGTATAACCAATATTGCAGCATAAGAACACATTATTCCCTAATACATACATAGTAATACAAACTGAGAAATAGGCAAAGAGCTAATAGCAGATAGCTACATAAAGAATATAGAATAGTTACATACATAGGACTACTCTTTGTGTCTATTCTTTAGGATTGCACTTATAGATAAATTACAACCATCTTTAGCAAGTTAAACCAAGAGCAGGAAAATCTGATGAGATTAAAATGCACTAATAAATTTTACCTACAAGGCTAGAGATCAGCATTACACTGATTTTTTTAATTATTTCTTATACAGCATTCAATCATATTAGCTGTACAGAACATTGCAAATCAGATCAATTAAAGATAAAGAGATTAAAACCTTCATAACTCAGTAACAAGCAGGATATAATATATCAGTATTTTACATCAGTGAGTCCTTTACTTGACATAGAAATAAACAAGTACATACCCTGATCCAAAATCTCTTCTTCTTTTTTGGCCTGCTGCAGCAAAGAACTTTTATCAGTACCCTTGGTTTCTGAAAAAAGGATTTAGGATATGAAGTTAACCTCTGTGTGTGAATGGAATTGAGTATCTTCCTACTCAAGAAAGAAAGCCCTTCTGAAACGAACATTTGGTATTTTTATGTATCTATAGTAGTTGTACCAAACAGTGCAGCAGTAAAACAACTGGAATAAAAAATTAAGATTTGTACTTTGCTACAGACCTATCAGTCAGATTACTTTGGATAATACTGCTGCTGCAACTTACATGCCTACTAGTGTTCAATATAAACAATTGATTCCTTCCATAACAAGGCAGTGGGAACCAGAAAACTATGGAAAAGTTGTGGTTCAACTTTGTAGGAAATAGAAGATAAAGCAAATATTAAGAAACTGTTAATATAAAGTACTGATATTTAGCATATCAAAGAGGTCAATCTTTTGGGTATACAGAGCATGTAGCTATAAAAATATGTTGGAAATTGAAAGATGACAATAAGAAGAAATGGACAAAAGACTATGGCACACATTTCCACCAAAAACAAGAGCAGAATGGTCTATAATTAGCGATTTGAATTTTATCCAGAATTGCATTTCCTTTTTGTGAAAATTTAGCCAATCAAAGCAACATGGACAAACACATCAGTGAACATGAAAAGACTTGAATAAAATGAATCACAAGTTTTTTTCACCTTCATGATGTCCATGCGTCACCTTTAGCATATCAGACTTGACTGGAATAGGAATATTTGCCTCCTGCGGTATATTTCTGAACATCTCAGGGTTTGCATTCTGTGTGCAGGTCATATATGAGACAGCATGCTTGGCTTCCATATAGTACATAATGTAAAAATTACACATTTCATCATTGGCTGTTCCCCTACACAACACAGAAAAGATGCGGCAGTTAGGAAAAAATGAGCTGAATATAGCTGTTATTCAATTAATCTAACTTGTTTAACAGAAAATTAAAAAGTTGCAATGAAATGTTTAGAAGTCCTACACTAAAACATTTAATGGCTTCATTGCAGTGAATATAAAAAGATTCTCTCAGTTTATACTAGAGAACATCAGTTTGCACAAACTCCCCAGGCATCTCAGAAATTCCTAACATTTTGGTTTTGATTCTACAGAAAATTGCATCAACTATTTAAACTGCTCTTCCTCCTCATTTTCCCAGTATACTCCTCATAGTCCCCAATGTGTCATCAACTATGCACATGGTCTGATGAAATACGACGGAACTGTATAATTCATTACATCACCATTCATATACTTTTCTGTCAATCTGGGGCAAACCTAATTTAAAATCATTGCAAATGACATCTATGTTTCATTTCAGCAGCTATCTTTTATGACAGTTTTTTTTCCCCCCATGTTCAAATGCATCCATTTATTGGGCAATCACACTGGTTCTAATGCAGAAAAACTTAATTTCATTACATATTAAGATACCATAAATATATCTTAAAGAGAAGATAGCACTGCCATCTTGAGAATAACTTGATCACAAGCTTCTGTAAGTAAAACATGAGTGCAAGAGGAATGATTAAACACTCGAAAAATACAGTTCTTTGATAAATGTTGTGCACGTACTTGAAACAGAAGAGGTTCTTCTGTACTGCTACATAAGCCTGTCTTCAATAGAAAAAACAGCTGGTACGAGAAATAATTTGTTCTGAAAAATATTACTTTGTAAAGCAGACAATACAGGGCCTCTTTGCAGCTGTGATCTGTTTCTGGTTTTTTTTCCTCTGCCACATAGGTTGATATCTTTTATTTATAGCTACAATCCTGACAATCAAATAAGCTAGGACTTATAAAGAAAGGTTCATAAAAAAAAGGGGTTTATATTAAGATTTTTTAATTACCTTTCAAAATTAACCAAGGAGCCCACACTCATAAAAAGATATGGGGGTGGCCTATTAGCTGTTTGCAAAAGACGTCAGCACTGACTTTTCCAGCAGCATCCTGCAGCATTCATTTATTCACCATAGCAACAATAATGACACCAGCCAGAGGGGAGACAGCGGGAACATGGGAGAAGAGACTGTTTCAAAAGGGGAATTGGTATTTTTCCATGCCTTGAAAATTTAGCATCCCTTGGAGACCACAAAAATCAGACTCTGACTTGGCAAGCTCAGCTTAAGCTTTTAGAAAGCATTAACTTCACTGCTGAACTCCCAATATCTGTCACTGTAATTGCCACCTCTTTAAAACTCGAGTAGAAAAGGGTATGTGGAACCCACATGAACTCTGGTTCACCTGACATGTTAATGTGTCGAAACATTTCAAAGTTGATAATTTTAAATATTTACAGCTAAAAAAAAAAGAAAAAAATACTCTGTCAACTACAGTTTTAGTAAATTCACAGAAAACCCAGAATTCTTCCATTAGATATTTGAACACCTGAGAAACCCTGTTTTGTGAATGAGTTTAACAAGTAGAAATGCTCATGCACAAGTTAAAAAGAAATAAAATTTAAAAATTCCTGCTAAGTATCTTCACACCACTGCCACAGCTATCTAGAACTGTATCCAGATCTTGGTATATTAACAGTACACAGTGAAGCATAATGAAACAGAGGATTTAGCATCGAAAAGCAAGATAATGCAGTTAAAGAATCTTAAATACTGAATGGGAACATTTTGCTACAGGCACATAAACCTTCTCTCGAATGGTACAATACTTGTTAAATATACTTTGAAAGGGAAAGACAGAGGTTGCATTATTTTCTGCCTGTTAAGAGCTTTAAACAATACATTACATTGCAACTCGAAAAACAAGCAGCCACCATGGCCAATGGCACTTTCCTTTACAAAGATAGGATCTTTACACTGAATGGGCTCCACTTCTTAGATAACCCTTAAACTGGTAAGCTATATACTTGCCACTGTATCACCTCTAACATTTACTCCGAACGTCATTAAGTTATCTGTTATAAAACTGCAGTGGCTGCTTGCATGAAGTACTTACTGGTCTGTAGCAAAAATTAAAAGAAATCATTCTTTATAAATTAGGAATAGTTGATGTCCTTATTTGACAAAGGATAATTCAACCCTTTAATTTGCAAAAAATTTGAGCTTGAGGAGAAATCCAGCTAACTGAAATGGACTATTTATTAAATTTTTGAAGAGATGACTCCTGCCTCACCTTTTTACACCAGAGATATCAAGTCTGTGCTCATGTAATTACCCTGAACTTGTATGTAGTCAACTGCACAAGCAAAATCAGGTTTCACTTCTGAACCTTGGTTTGTCAAACTCCAGGCATTTAAAGGGCATGCTTCAATACATAATTTAATTTCTCAGACTAGGATAGGAAGCAGGATGAAAAAGGTTAGTGTGAATCACAGGGGTCATTAGATAATGTAAGATACTGGAAAGCAGTTAGTGTAACTAAAGAACATGAAAAAAAACCAAGAGCAAATGTGTAAAGAAACAAACAGCACAGTAAGGAAGGTATAAAACCAAACCAAGAACATCTATCCTCCCTCCTCAAGTTAGATACTAAGTAATAGACTTGGCCAAAAATGACACTTGATTCATATGAAAGGGACTAGCTGACTATCACAGAAATTATTACACAGTTAGGAAAGTATAACATTGAGAATATGTCACATTTTAACTACAGTCAGCATATATTATGAATGGTTAAGCTTTAACTGATCAGCTTTGGAAAGTTGAATGGACAAAGTGAAGCCTGAGTTTGTTTTAGCTCTGCCTCCTATGCATATTAAAGATAAATCACATAAGGAATCAAGATCTTTTTTTCAGATAGTTTAAGAAAAAACAAAAACACAGGCAGAAAATTAAATACAGAGACCGGGAAAGTGAGCAAGCAGACTTGATCTGATCCTTGTCAGATATGTATTATTTCACAGCCTTCCTTTCACTTTTGCATTTCCCATTTTTTCAGTGTTTGTATTTGGAACTCAAAGTTTCTTTTAATATTTCTTTTGGACCAATGAGTCATTCTGAATGCGAGCAAGACAACTGCAACATCAGGGCAACATTTTCCAAGATTTAAACAAATGTCATTTAATTTATTTTAGCTGTATATCTTTCCATATACCCAGCATTATTGTGAATGCATTCCTTTTCATCCATTCATTTCACATTATGATGATAAATATTTTCCAACCAGACACAATTCCATATTATGCATCAGTTTTTGTGTAACATTTTTGCATAAAATGCTTATGAATTTTGAAAAACAATGCATAGGTAGAAATTACATAATAAAAATGTAAAGGTCTGCTTCTTTCTTTAATTTCTGTTCCTATTACTTCTCCGTTGAAAGCATGTTAGTACATTGAAAGAAAAGACCATAATTGTGCTAGGACTGTTTCTTAAACTGTAAGGATTATTCAACAAACAGGAACTACTTTGGGGAATGTTACAGAAATGTGACAGAAACTTTAACAACTTGCAAAAAAAAGTTGAATTAAGGTTTTGGATATATTTTTGTTAGTGTTATGACCTTTGTAAAAACCTCCTCCCAAACAATTAATTTTGCTTCAGCTGCTACTCATCAGTATTTTAACTACCCACTGAAAGTTGATAAATTTGTGTTGAATCTTTAAACTCTACTGAGATGCAATCTTTTATTGTTTTCATAAAAGCCTGTATATTTTTATATCAAAAAAAGGTAACTGGTATATTTTTCTGGATTTTTAAGATTAGATGCTACAATGGGTCAAAATTTATCAGAATGTTATAAGCTTCCATAACTTTTCTTTCTGAAACAATGAGAAATAGTGAAGCTTCATTATTTTGTTTTAAAAAAGTCAATAGCTTAAATTTATTAAAAAATAAATTTTTTATAATTGATATTCTGAATCCTTCTCTAAGTGCAGAACAGCCCAACATCTGAGTAAGGTGTTTGGCAGTACAGCTTCACCTAAGAAATTTGCTGAACAGTTCAGCAAAATGATTATTCACATAATTAAAGGCAATGAACACTGTGTAGAGTTAAATCTTTAGCTGACTCGACAGCAAAACAGACCATTGTGGCAGAATTTAAAGTTGTTAGAATTATCTCGGAAGAAGACATGAAACGAATACATTTCTACACGTAATGAATGCCTTGGAAAAAAATGATTAGGAAATGGAGCAAATAGAGAAAATTTACCCTATGCGTGTCTCTGTAGTTCTGCCTTCACCACTGAACACACATCTAGCTGCTAGGATATCGTCATAGTTAACATCTACAGGATGTTCTACTGGATAGAATGCCTGAAAGAGAGGATGATTCACCACAATCAGTGAAAGCGCCTCATGCTATTTACATCAATATACACACATACAAGAATGACAGTGCTACACATCTGGAGAGTAATTTCAGAATGGTTTTTGCATCATGTTATCCTAATAATACTTGGCAGTATTCACTTCCAGTGGCACAACAACACATACCAGTGGAAAAACCATGATGCAAATCTGTGGGCACATCACGGCCACTTCAGCTTCTCAGTTTTAAACAAAGATAATTAAAACTTAGAGTTAGAATTAAAAAAACAACCAACCTGTGGTAGTTGTGGACTCTGTCTACCAATCAATGTCCACTGACCATTTCTCACTCTGTATCCACTCACTACTTTACCTATAACATATCAATACATATGTGAACATGAGACATACTTCTAAAAACAATGTTGTAGTGTCAGCATTTTTCTGTTCATTATTTGACATTCCTACGTTGCAATAAAACTCTTACCTAGTCTGTGTGTATGAACTCTGTAGGCAAAAAGGTGCATTGGAAACCTTTTGTAATGACAGGCAATGTCTGCATCAACCACTGTTAAAATATGACGGCAATAAACAAAGAAAAACACATTATTTATCAAACAGAGAAAAGTTATACTACTGTACTTCATTCAGTGTGGTTTACAAAAGGTATACCTACACTGGACAACAGATAATTTCAAAAGATACTGGATAATATCTTATATTTCTGCAGTGTCTATCTCAAGACATCTGTAAAGAAAAATTAATAAAATATAGTACAAGTCACTTGAAAATTACTTTCTGTGATGATGTACATACAGAATGGGGCTGAAACTCAGTAGTTTTTTCCAGTGTACACTGCTGCTATTTAACAAAGTAATACATTTGCTTACAAACTATGTTGAGGGACACTTAAACATAGCTATGGTAAATAAGTCTACTCAGGAGAAAATTAAAATAAACTGATATAATTCTAAGCTGACAAAATTTATAATGAAGGCTTGATTTTAAGATTGTATAGTTCTAGGCTCAGTCTTAAAGATTTAGTGTTAGATACAGACTTTGGCAGAGAAGTGCTGTACAGACAATGTCTGCAGGCTAGTACTTGTGTTAGGTGCAGTAACAGTAGATAAGGAAGAGCCTACAGAGAAATGCCTCTGCTGATGCCTCTCTGAGAGGTATCTGGGGATTGCCTGCGTATTTCCTGTTATAACAAACTTCATGCTTCACTTAAGAACTGCAAATTTGATTGAACACAAGAATGCAGTTATCAACAGGCACAGAACTGTTTTTATTCCCCTTTCCCTCACCCTTCCAGCTGAAAAAGTAAGTATCTGCATTGATCAAATATTTCAGGAGCAGGGATTAATTTGATATGTTTTCATATTGAAGATCAAAATATGTTTACTTTCAATTCAAATCAAAAAAGACTTCAAGTTGATGAATTCACCAAATAGTTGGGAGTCAGCTGAGCATTTGACCACCTCATCCTATTTAGCCAGCGAACTGTAACTGGGACAAATGGTATTCTCAGATATCTAATATAAAATTCCAGTATAGCATAGGAAAATGTAAAGTCAGTGTTCAACTTCCTTAAAACAGAACATTCCATGCTAGCTTGAAGAAATGATATTGGGACTATCCAAGCTGAATTTCACATAAAATCCATTGAGTAAGATTTTGGATAGAAACTGTTTGGAAACTTTGTTTTACAATGTTTTTTTCAGGATTTTGACCTTTTAACCAACTAGGAACATAAGAATAAAATCTTTAAAGAGCAGCTCCTTACTGATGGAAATTCATTTATTAAAACTGAACTCTTAGTAAATCACAAATAGCATGAATGACAAACGCAAATGAAGAATAGTAAAAAACATTTATGTTTTTTGGTGGGATGAAGGAATAAGAAAATAGGTAGGGTTTTTTTGGTAAAATATTAAGACAAAAATAAATCAAAGAAATACTCTTAAGAATCCCAGAAACTTCAGTATTGCACAGATAATTTTTTTTTTTTTAACATTGTTTTCTACAACACTGATCGCCTTTGCCAACATAGTCATTGGGAAATATGATACAATTTTAAAATTATAGCTATTTTTTTCATCATTTGTTTAATTAAGCAATTAATTTCTTCACCTACAATTCAGCAAGTCTCTGCTAAATTTTCTTCCACAATAAGCAATAAAAATAAATCAGATGCTGAAATTATATAATCACTTCGTAGAATTATGACTCACCTTTCTCGCCTGGTGGTATTACAGTGTTCACAGACATCATAAGATACATTCCAGCAATCAAAGGCTGCCTGTAATTCAAAACCCAAGCTCTGCTAAACATGTCCTTTGTAAAACCCAACTGCAAGTGACACGATATGCAATATCATTTAACACCACTAATTTCTAACTGTTGGTCTACTGAGAAAGTAGCTGTTACACAGCACTTCCTTTTCTGTCCTTTTTTTTCATACTGACCTAAAATTTTTAAAGTATCTTCTACAACCTACGTGAAATAGGACAAAACGATCTTCTATATAGTTGTTCTCCTTGTCCAAGATTTTTAAATACGAACCTCTTAAGCTGGATTAACTCAGTACTGATAGCACTGTTTTATCAAGTTTCTTAGCAGAAATGAAAATTTTTGCCAACAGATGACACATTGCTTCAAAATTCTTAATATTGCAAAGTATGTATTATTTTTATTTCAAATGTTTTCAAAAGAATCTAAAAGGGGAGTTTCCATGCCTTCTGTTCCAATGAAAAAATCGTAATAAGTAAGTATTTTTAAAGATACTTACTTTTGATGTGTGAGATGTAGACTTACACCAGAGCAGTCCTTGTGTTTGTCTGTACAGATCACAAAACAGTTTAATCATTAGCAATTGAACCCATGCAAAATTATTCCACATTAACAACATTCTTCTGCTGTATAAATATACCAGAAGACAAAGTTAAGTTTTAATCTCACTGTTCACAGTAAAACTTTCATACTGTGGAAACATTACCCCAATTTGCACCAACTTGAACATCACAGTGCTGCATTTGTAGCAAAATCCTTATATAAAGCAAAACTGTGGTGGATGAAAAACAATAGCAGAAAAGGTTGGTTTGCTTCAAACAAATCTGTATTTTGAAAAAAGTTAGAAAAATGAAAGATTTGTGGAAAAACAATTATTTTAGCCATTAATAACGGAGCAGCCAGAAATCCTTGTAATAAAGTCAACAGGTGAACTTGAGATACCAGTACAGACAGTGGTTCTGTTTAACATTAGATATCCTAGAAGGACAGTAAAAGTAGTTAATTCATTTGTTAATGTACTGTATCAGCATTATCTAATATGTTTCATATTTTAATTTAAAGATATTATTATCTTGATAGTTACATAATTTTAGTTGGTGATCTGGGAGTTTAATCTTCATTCTTTTTCAATAAAGTTTCATTTTCTTATGTTCATATAAAAAATAGTGGTAGTTAGAAGATGGATATAACTCCAAAGTAAGTGAACAGAAAATGCTGAAAAAATACCGTCTAACAAATATGCTTCAGGTAAGAAAGACACCAGAGTAGCTGTGGATCTGCTAACAAGTGGTAACTTGGGAGAGATTCTCCTCCCATCAGTAGCCAGATTCCGAACTGAAAAAAGCAGTGCTTTTGAACAGAAGAAAGGATAGTGAGTAGAGTGGAACAAAACAGGGAGACTTTACAAATTAAGAAGTATCAGTTTAGTTTTTCAAACATTAGCTATTTTAGTCACACCACATTTCATTATTAAGGGATAATATGCAGTTTGTTTTTTACCACCATTGATACTAGAACTCATTTTCAGTATGTTCACAAAGTAAACAGTCACTGTTTTTACAAAATGTATAAATTAGTACATATGTTATGCAAGTGAAAAAGTTGCTAACCCAATTTCACTAGGTTCTCATAATGCTCATCATCATGGCATCTGAGAATTCTTAGTTTCTGCAGCTCTGTGTGCCACAACACTTCTGTAATTAAAAATCTGAATCAGAAAATCACAGTTGTACATTTACAAATAACAAAAAAAAAGGAGTCTTCACTGTATTTGCAGAAGAAAAATTAGAACAGTAGCTCTTTCATCAAGACTACCCACCACTGTATTGCATTGAATGTTTGGAAACCATGTGTCATGAGAATGTTTGAAACCAAGTGTGATGAATCAGAAGGAAAGCAGCTGAAAATTCTATTGGTTATCTAGAAACAAAAGCATACCCATTCAATGCAGATGGAATTTCTGACTGTCTGTGTCAAGCTACATGTAATATTGCCTCAAACAGAGAGAGTTCGGGACCTATAGTCTGTATAAAAGATTGAATATGGGTTTGGCAGGGTACTGACAAAGTTCACTTGCAATTACAGTACAAGTATTTTAAAACTATGTACATGTGCATGAAAACGCTAAGCTAGTCAGCCAGTTATTGCTGCTGTATCACCCACATTTTCTCTGTTCTACAAAACAGCCAAATAAACAATGTATTGTAGAAAATATAAATTTTCAGTATAATAACATAAATTCTTCTATATAATTTTTATGTGAACATGCATGTTTGTACAGCAAAATAGTAGACATTGAAAAATTAATCTAAAATTTGAGATAAAAATTCTCCAATTTAAAGAACAGTCTTTAAAGTACATTTAAAATACAGTCTTCAAATGTTTTTCTAAAGTTACTTCTAAAAAATGGAATAAAACCCAAAAAACCAAACCCACAACTTTCCATAAATACACGCACTGCATGGTAAGTCATTGCAGGGGGTGGCAGAAAGAGACGTAAAGGAAGAGGATAAAAGGTTAAAGGAGGGAGAAAGGATAGGACCAAATAAAAGACTGACTAAGAGTAGATAAGGGAAAAATGACAAAGTCAAGATATGGTCAGCACTGGCTAAAGACGGAAAGAAAAACTGAAGTTATGCCATGCCAGAATAAGCACTAGTTTTCAATGACAGATAACAAATGTTGCTTCCAAATGGCCAAGTCATGAATACAAAAGCACCAGAAAGACTAAGCTATTAGGACAAAAGCAGGAGAATGGTAGGAAAACATTCAAGAGACAGAGAAATTAAATTCTTTGTCCATGGTTTTACAAGAAGTTCAAGATATGCATATACCGGTCATTCTCCTCTACTCTTCACTGTAGGAAGCTTCACTCACAATCTCAAAACCTCTATGTTTGCTATAAAGGTCTTTGTGAAGTCTCTTCTGCCTCACCTTCCCTGTTTCAAACTAAATTTTTTTACTAAATTTTTGGCTATTCATATAACACAGGTGGTGCTGCAGAACTCAGCTTTAATAAGTTTAACATTGTTAGAAAGTTTGCACTACATTAATTTTAATGGAAGTTGGGAAATGGTTGCTTCCTCTCAGAACATTTTACTTTATTACTTAGAGTAATAAAATTTAAAATGCAATTGGTAGTTTTGTGGCTCTCAGTTTTGCAATTTGCAGTTGAAAACATCACCATCCTGTCTTTTAAACACTGCTGAAAAACTATCCCAAAACAATAAAACCAAACCTGCCATATGCCAAACATGAGTCATGTTTGAAAAATTTAACCCTTCCTATGTCATTGTGTCTCTTTTAAAAGTAGTGCGGTGGGAGGAGGGAAATGACTCCAGTATATTTCAGTTTGCCAATATTAAAGTGTTTACACACTATTTAAATTTTCAGAGTATTGAAAAGATTTTCATTCAGTATTTTCATCCAAATTAAGGAATTTCAAAAATGAACTGAAGACAGCGGGAAAGTTATTATTGCTACTATACAATGTAATCATATTAATCAGTATTGGGAAAAACATAAATCAACTTCTGGCACAGAATCTGGATGCATACATTGGTCTAGACTTTTAAGAAATTCCTACAGCACATTATAATTTTGTCTCTGGTTATATTTAGTCATGACTGAGCTAAACATTTTTCTAACAACTACAGAGGTATGCTGGAAATGCTCTTTCCTTGCTTCTCCTTCCTACAGCTCACCTCCTTGAAACACTCAAAGCTGCTGACCCCTCCACCCAAGAACACTGACAGCAGTGAGGCCACATCGGTTACCGGTGCAAAATCTTTTCGAGCTTTGCTGTGTGACCTAAGCAAAAATATCCTTAAACAATGCACAAACCAAACAAAACCTTAAAGTCTCGTTTCCAGTCTGCAAGTCCAGCTGATCTAACTACGGTGATTTCTTTGTTTCAGCTATTCAGCAATTATGCACTGCTCTGGGACAAAGAAGTTACTAGTTACTACTTGCCATGTGGCAAAGACAGGAAAATGCATTTTTATATACAACAGAAACAGGTTCAAATGAAAGCCAATTTTCCATGCCAAGTTTCTAACTCAAATGAAAATACAAGCTGTGTTTATGACCTTATGACCGCCTTTTGTGTGGTGTGCAAATATAACAATCACATTAAGTAATACCTGCTTTTATGTACCTATATCAAAGTCAATGGTGCATGTTAAAGCCTAACACTGGCTTCAGATTTTAAATACATAATTTTTAAAAATGTTACATGACAAACTTGTAATGGAAATTCCAAGTTTAGCTGCCAATAAATGCTTAAATTAGTTAAAAAGAAGCACCTATGCTACTCCTGTTAATCATTTTTTCTAAGAGAAATATTTCAAATACTAGAAACACTCACAGTTTGTCAAATGAAACACTCATAACTGAAGAGAAGCCAAATTATCCTGCACAGAAACAATTCTCTTTCTGTAGGCTGATTTTGATAAAACTTCCAATGAGAGTCTGACAGGCTTCCTGCCAGTCTGTCTATCCAGATCTACAATCCTGAATTCATTAGTTACATATATGATAATCTGCCACAGAAGTTGAGACTTCTAAGGCTTCCTAGATACTTAAAATTCTGTGTTTTTTTACTCAGAATTAGAAAAATAAACACTCTTCAAAACCTATTTTCTTTGCATGCTGGGTACATGGATTACAAATTATAGAACACACTGTTCAAACTATTTATTTAGCTTCTTCATTGCTCTATTTCTAATATTTAATTGGAAGAGTATAGCACTCATATGTGGCTACTAGAATACTTAAAAGCTTTCACTCTAACAGAGTGGTGCTATTTATGAAGCTCCAAACCCCCCGTTATTTCAAAGTCAGCCCTTTGATTTGTACCAGAAACTCCACATATGGTCTCAGGATTGGCTTTGCCTCATTAAAGATAAGAAGTAGCCTCAAAGCTGGAGCGCAACCTCTGAGCAAGGCAATTCCAAAGCTAATGCCCACTGGGAATTACCTTTGTAGAAGTTATATTTAAAAAGACAAAGACGTGCAGCATAAAAATTAACTTGAAGCCTTGGTAAAGAAAGAGACAAATTCAGTATGGATAGCTAGTATTTGATACATAAAAGAACACTAGCTGAATTTCTTTTTTTCATGAGAGTCAAGGTGCTTGCCCTTGCTGATCTGTTCACTCATCCAAAATCAATTCAGCCACATGCTCTTTAAAAGTCAAGTAACCTGCAGAATGAGACTCTACCTTTATTCAGTTTGTGAAAAACAAAATGCAAGCACAGATTCCCCAGTGCCATCTTCACAACTTACTTTCCAAATAGAAAAGACACAAACAGTTGTTGATCCTGGTCCAGTATAAATTTTTTAACAAATAAATACCTTGTAAAGGTCACAGATGACTGATTTGTTAAAAGGGTATCATAATGTATCATAAACATGAACATCTGGGAATATGCAAAATTAATTTTATTCAAGACACCAATGTTAAGCCTTCTGGTTATCAAAGAGAAGCACACTGAATGCAGAGGTCAAATAAGACTAGAATTCAAATGACAGCTTACAATTCACAGTCTTATGAAGAAAACAGTTATTTTTAAGACATCTACCAGCTTGGTGGCCAAAATTAATTACTCTCCCCAACTAAAAAACCCCCAAACAAACCCAATACTAAGAACCCCACATCCCCCTCACAAATGCAGGTACGTCTGTGATATTATATGTAATGTGTGTAACATAATTCTTGTAGGAAATGATAGCGGGAAGAAATAAATCTATTCTCATTGAAGAAATGAGGGTTAGGAGAAGGAGCTGAGAACACAAGTATTATGCATGCCTTGTGCAAGAAAAGAGGGGGAACAAGAAAGGGAATGAGAAAGGAGCCAAGCTGAACAAAAATTAAAGAATTCCCCAAAAGTTTGCTCCAAGCACAGTGACAAAAATTAATTGCTTCAAAAAAAGCAACAGTAACACACAGAGAAAATGACAGAATGTCATTACCTTTCATACAGAACAAGTTAAAAGAGATTATTATTGATAACTTTTAATTACATTGATTCTTGGAGATAACATCTATCTTGTCTTATGTGCCGGAAAGGACAAAGATAATAGTATGGTCAGTTAGAAACAACATTAGTCTTTGTTTATAGGGAGGGCAGGAAAAAAGAAATTCTAAGGATTGTAAAAAACCCCACATTTTTTAAAATCAGATTTGAAGGCACTTATATGAAAGAATAAATCAAGAACAGTGTGACAACTGCATTGCATATCCCTACAGCCCAACTTGGAAGTTGACTGGGTGCCTTTATAGATCTACAGATGGCTAGATTTACTTGTATTTGAATCTGAACCCTAAATACTTATGAATATATAAAAAAGACAAATTTCTGATAACTTTTTACTTGTTACATAACTGTATATACTATCAACCATAACTCCAAACCAAAATAATTTTTGCTTTTAAATATAAAAAGTGAAGAAAGTAAAATACAGCAATTACTATCTTTCTAAGATGGTTCTTTGCACATAGCCCCAATTTTTTTTTAGAATTTATTTTTGGTTTTCCAGCTTATTTTTTAACTATGTGTATGTTAGACAAGATACAATAAGTTTTATTTTGATACCTGAGCATAAAGTGCATATCTAAATATGAATACTTAGCTCTGGATTATAGCTAAGGAGGGAAGGAAAGCAGAATTAGTTCAATAACCAGTTAATGAAATGAAGAAATATCCTTTTTACAAAGAGTTGAAAATGAGAGTTGATAAATTTTAATTATGACATTTTTTCCCCCCAAATTGGTAGGAAGTAGAATTGGGTGCTAATATATAAATAATTACTACCTCAAGCCAAATATTTTATATTTGCAATGACTTTTAAGTCAGAAAATTAAACTCTGAACAGTGCTTCTGAATCTTTGATGTGCTACTGAAAGCATCAGTTAACTGACTGTATTTCATCATTTGTCCTCTGTTCCAAATTGCAACAACTGCATGTGCTTACATATAAACTCTAATGACTGTATTCTTATACTTTGACAAGCCACAGTTATCAACAGACATCTCATTCATACAGAAAAGCTGCCTTTACATCATTCCTGAAGTTTAAAAATACCTGTAAGACTGGTCAAAGGTTATGTGTTCAATATCCTTGAACACCAGAATCAAGGTTTAGGACATTTAAATTATTAGGAGATTTAAATTATATTTTTCTCTACTGGAATTTTCACAGGCAGACTACACTGAAAACATTTTTTTCTCACAAAACCAGCAGAAAAGGTAGATTATTTTTCACTTTAAAAATAAGATATCAGACTACCTAGTAAAAGGCACTGAAACAAAACAGAGAGTATTCTGTCATACTCTTTTAACTGCTGAAACAGTATATGACACTAGTATTATCGCCCAAATTATAGTCCTATCAGTTCACACTTCTTAAACTTTCATAATTTTGCAGCCTTGTATCTATGACACTGGTTATTCTAAGTTGTGCACAGATTTCTAGACAAAAAATAAGGAACTCTGCTGCAGGGAGCATGTTGATGTAAAATTAAGTTTTAATTTCAGGTGCTAACTTATTTCACTGTTTTCTCTAAGTGGGCAAGTGGATTTTTTTAGTAGAAGCTTTGACTACCAAGTTAATTTACTAATAAAAATTTCTGAACACATCCTCAACTAATGTGCAATGGAGGTTACGCATCTCATTTGTTTCTTTTTTTTTTTTTTTTAATAACTACCTACACATAAATTATACTTAAAAGTGAAAACGAACAGTGAGAACTCTCACTGTCCCCAAGCAATAATGAAGAGCAGGCTCTTAACTAACATGCTTCTTTAGAGGTTTGTAACTTTAATTATTTGTGATTTTAGCAGGCAAAGAATCTCACAGGCTGTACGGGTCCATCAAACTGTCTCACAAAAATCAATTCTTTCAACTTCAGTTGCATATGTGCTCCATTTAAAAAGTGCTGGCACACTCAGTTTATTCCTTCCTCCTTCTCCTCCTCCTCCTCCTTCTCCTCAGTTACCATTATTGCCATTATGCTGCATTATATCTTCATGTCATGGTAGAAACCATACCTTCAGCTTCAGTGCTGCTGAAAATTCTGGATGAGTATTGCCCAAACCTTTCCAGAGGTGTACAGAAGAGAGGCTGCATGACACTGGGAAGCTGCCAGCTACAGGGTAACTTATCTGTTCAAAACCAATCATTTACCATGGTACCACAGAAGGATTCAGAGGCCATGAGCACAGCTCAAACTGTTGATGTAATACATATTCCACCCTTAATTTTTTGCTGTTATTCAGCTTACTTCCCCCTTCTTTCAAGTCCAAAATTTTGATTATCATTTACCCCATGAGGAACTTCACATTCTTGTTTAAATCCTATGCAGTAGTGTATCACAGCCAAGTTCCAAGAGAATGATGACCCACAGGTTTTTTGTTCTTAAAGCCCAGAGAGGCCTTAACCCAAGAACTCCACACAGGACATGATTCACAGAGTAAAAATAAGAATTGATGCATCTCAAAGGTGTCAGAACAAGACATTTCAGGTTTAAAGAACAAAGTACAACATGAAACACAAATAAATAAAAAAATTAATTTTGTCCCTAAAAATCTCAGATCACCAGTATCTCCACATGCATTAATCAAGTCCAAATTTCATTAATCCAAGCTTGTAATGTATGGGCTGGATTAGCAGACAGTAAGGTGGATTGAAAACTGGCTGAATGGTCAGGCCCAGAGCGTGTTGATCAGTGGTGTGAAGTCCAGTTGGAGGATGGCAACTGGCAATGTAGCCCAGGGTTCAATACTGGGTCCGGTCCTGTTCAACATCTTCATTAACGACCTGTATGATAGGGAAGACTGTATCCTCAGCAAGTTTGCTGATGACACCAGGCTGGGAGGAGTGGCTGATACACCAGAGGGTCATGCTGCCATCCAGAAGGACCTCAACAGGC
>JAOBAS010000072.1:26871169-26883890 GCA_025311575.1 Elanoides forficatus
ATTCTCCCCTCACCAGTAGGCTGGGGGTGGGCAAGATCTTGGGAGGGGACATAGCCAGGACAGCTGACCCAAACTGACGAAAGGGATATTCCATACCAAGTGACATCTGCTCAGCAATAAAAGCTAAGAGAAAGAAGAAGGAGAGGAGGGCATTCATTATTATGACTTTTGTCTTCTGGAGCAACCACTATGGGTACTGAAGCCCTACTTTCCAGCAAGTGCCTGGACATTGCCTGCTGATGGGAAGTAGAGAATAAATCTTTTGTTCTCCTTCACTTCCACACACAGCTTTCACTTTATTAAACTACCTTTATCTTGACCCACGAGTTTTTTTCCATCTTATTTTCTCTCCTCCCTGCCCTGCTGAGAAGGGGAGTGATAGAGCAGCTTGGTGGGCACCTGCCATCCAACCAAGGTCAACCCACCACAACTAATTACATGCTTCATCATTTGACAGCTACCTGATGAGTTTTCTGCTGGGCAATCGTTCTTCTCCAGGAAGTGATGGTACAGCCAGGGAGCTCAAACTACCTGAACCCTAGTCTCAAACCTAGGACTTGTGTCTGCTTCAGCTTTGAAGAACTTTATCACTTTCCAGCTTTTGATGCATCTCTTCATATTTGAAAGCTTAGGAACTAAATATTTCACCTACATCTTCAGAACATCAGCTAGGTGTGACTTAAGCATCATCTTGTGACTTCATCTCAATGCAAGCACCTGATCAATCTATAACAATATAATTCTTTCATGCACGGATTATTTCAAGGCTCTAATAAAACTACTGCCTGACATATGAAAGCAAAACGTATTACAAGTACAATCTACTCAGTTTTAAATAGGACACTCAAGATGTAAACTGGTTTTAACAGGCCACAATGGGAACAGTTTTACGTTGGTATATTTTTCCTATTAAACTATTCAGAAAACATATTCTAACATATAAGATACAATAAAAAGAACATAGAAAAGCTGTCTGCTGGGAAAAGAAATCAATAGAAATTCTGTGCTTTCACAGTTTTACTTTTATCCGAACTTTTTAAGCACCTGCTTTTCTTGCAAGACAAGATTACAACATTTTCAGTATTAGAACTGCTGGTTGATCGGTAGAAGGGAGATAAAACTTTTGATGAAAGTTTGTTGTATGTTTAAAATATTAATCAAATCATCACCCAAACCCATGCAGAGATTATTCAAAATGAAAAATTCCTATTTTTAGTGGAAAATACATTATACTATGCTATTAGCTCTAAACTCCAGCTTTAGTTACCTTTTTGGTAAGTACTTAAAAGATAAATAGTGATTACACAACTCTATCAGAAAAGCTGTATTAAAATTGTTCTACATATCAGAATAATTCATATAAGCTTTGCAGCGTCAGCAAAACTACCTTATCTGTTCTCTCTTGAAAACCTGGAGAAAACTTGCAAAATTACTGACAGACCATTAATTTCCACCCACCTTCACATTCTCTTCACTTTGGCTCCCCACACCTGTTTTAGTGGCATTGAGAGCTTCCCTCTGCCCTTACTGCTTAGGCATTTTGCAGGGCAAGTCAGCTACCAAACCACTTGACACAGAGAATCTTCTTCAGCTTACCCTTACAATACTTCTTCATACACAGAAAAGCAGCCAACTATAGAGGAAGCCTAGATTTCTTGGTATCCAATGGCACCCTGCCCACTATAGCTCCTGTTTCTGCCTCAGAGATAGTCAATTAGTCATGAAGAATCAGAAAATAGACCTTTTTCTCCACCTTACAGAGGAGTTAGTTAAAAAAAAATAAACACTTTAAGTGTAGAAAGACTGGAATGTTATATATTTCTTCTTCCTCACAAATTTTTCTACTTTTCCAATAAATGAAGACACTGGAAAAGGTTTATGTAGAAGCAATTAACACAAGAAAAGTTAGTACAATAACAAAAGCAAGTTGCAACTCTTACCAGTAATTATCAGTAGAAGAGGGTTCATTACATCCGAAAAGTAACATGTGATGGACAGTGTCCATGCTGGCATGAGGCTTAAAGTCAACTGAAAAACAAAATGATAAAACAAATAAGCTATCCTTACCCTCACCATTAGTTACATCAGCAAGAGCATTTTGTGCCATTTTTTCCCTGCAATACTAGGAACATGGCATGTATATCCCCACTCATTTACCTTCTGCATTCCACTTAAAAGCTTTACTTAAATTCCCATTCAAAAGCCTATCTCCCAGGCTAAAACATTGTACCTCACATAGTCATTAAGAAAAAGAAATTCCAAGTTCCCACTGAAAACTGCTGCGTTTTCCCCCAAAAGCTAAATATGACACTTAGTAAAAATATCCATGTATCCCAAACCACAAAATTTTACTGTAACCAGTCTAATTTCAATCTCGATTTGAAATTTGCACTTGCGATTTATTAATACTTTTCTACTTCTTTTGTACTTCATCAAAAATACAAACAGTAAGTTGCAGTTAAGAGTAACTAACATCTTATGTGTTAGTGATATCTTCTTCCAGTATTCCACCTGGTTTACGGTTTTGCTGCATCTTTCTTGGGACAACAGTTCCAAGATGGGATTATGATTTATTCTCAGTAATAATGTCCAATCTTTGGAGGGGTTATCAAACCTTATACTACAGCACAAATTCCAAACCAGTGGAATCAGTCCTGCCCTTACATGTACATAGACACTGAGGAACCTTCAAGGAAGGAAGGAACCTTTTAGCTCTTATAAGAGTCTTAACATGGGCAAATGGTGAAGCTGCAAATCGCTGAAACACTATTCTGCTCCCAAAGCTTGCAGATTTATGTGCAGTCTGAATTCAGTATTTTAACATGCGGCTGAAGCAGAGCTCCTGAAGTGAATGATGATGTGGATTATTGACTGAGTTTTATGAAGGAAAAAAACCTAATCAAATAGCTTCTAACCCTATTTTTGGAGCTGAGGCCTGTTGTGAAAAGGGAAGAAAACCAGCCAAAAGTTAAGGCACGCAAGTCAAATTCTAGCTTGAAGACATAAGGCATGAAGTCAGATTTTAAGGAAATGAGCACGCCAGAGCTGAGGGCTTGGTTTGGGAATTAAGAGATGCACACACATGCCCTGGGAGGGTACTTTTGAGTACCATGTATGAATTCAGAAGTGCTAAACTTGCCATCATGATTAAAGTCTAAAGACTACATAACACCTTTTTTTTCCTACAAGCAAATTATACTAATTTCATAGCTAAAAATCTAATTTGCGCTACAGAAAGACCTTCTGTTTTGACGTTTTTATCCATAACAATTAGTGAAATTATGGTTAACTCTTGCATGGGACAGACAATGTGCCATTTTATGTGGACTTCCTACCTAGTTTTCAGGTGTTTAAGGTGTTTTAAGCTGCTGCTACCAGTTTAAGTGAGAGATTAAATTTCTGAAGGACTTTATAAGCAGTTCACAGATGTGAAATCTAATGAAGTTTATTGTCGAACTTGATACCTGTACAAAACATACTGTAAATAACACCTAGAAGGGCAGACTTCAATAAAGGTAAAATTAAAGGCGAGTGCATGGACAGGACCTTTAAGCACTATTATGAAACTTATTACAAATAGCTTACTAAGTACTGCTCTTACTACTAGAAAATTATGTACCACAGTTAACAAACCAAAATCAGATTTCTGCGTAAGCCACTTGTATACACTGTTTTAGCTCACATATCTCATCATTGTTTCTGAAGGAAGAGTTGAAAAAACTCTCAGTCTGCCTGTGAGCTCAAGAGAGCTTTGTACAGTCGGTTACTCTGTTCCTGTATGGTTATTTTCTTAGCACCACACTGAGGCTTATACCCTTCCAAACAGAAGGTCAGAAAAAAGCCATTTAAAAAATCCTGTGTAAAAGTCATGCAAATTAGCATAAAATTCAAGCCAAATGCAGTACCTGTCACTACCAAAGGCTTAAGAAATATCAAACAAAAGCCTTATATTCCTAGGTGAGAGATTCCACATTTTACAATAATGATCAGAAGATTACTCAATAGTTAAATACTTTTTTATGCATGGAGAAGTGCTATAGAATGATTACTAAAATAACAGTTAACAGTTTTGGTATATAAACTAAATCTGAATAAAGTCTGACTTACTTTCTTGACTAAGTACTACTTTGAATTATAAACTCCAGGAAAAACAGGAATGAAGAGAACATGACATCAGTTTAATCTTAACAGTTTCAAGTTAAGGTATGTCTTTAAAAAATTACTTTCCAAGATGTTCACCTTTACAAATAACAACACCATATAAAGTTGATATTCTTTAAAAAAAAAAAAAAAAAAAAAAAAGCTGTCTTCCCTATAATGGAATTAACTTTAAAGAAATTTATCAACATATCGGTGTCCACATTTTAGCAGATTAGGGAGACATTAGAGGCCTTCAACACAGTGAAATCATCATTACTTGGCAATAGGGAAGTTTCTATATGCCATACTAGACTAACGAACCCACAGTGTCTCAGACTTATGTACGGACAGAGTAATAAATCATCTAATTACTTCAATTTGTGTTGCTGAATGTCATAGGCTCCATCTCATTTCTACAGCACAATCTGACAGGGACTTACCATGAGTCAGTAAGAAAAAGACACATTTATTTACTAGTTACCCATGTGAATGAATGTAAGAAGCTGAAGATGACAGTCAAATTTTTTGGCCGAGTGGCTTGCTGTCAGACTCAATTCTTATAAGTGTCTGTAGAGCACCCTTTAGCTATCACTACAGCTCAGTAAACAAAAAATTATTTTTATCAATGCCTGCACCATTAGACTCAATCTAGTTTCTGGTTTAGCTACTTATTGATAAACATTAAGCAAACATGAGGTGGAAGAAGAAAACCACAATATGTTTTTAAAATGCAACTGGAATGACACTTTCTTGAAAAATTACATATTAATCTCACTCATTAATATCTTTTACATATTAATCTCACAGCCATTTCATTTCACAGAATCAAAAGGTATGTTTCTAACATTAACTTAAATGTAAACCAACCCACCCCACAAACAAACAAACATTTGCCTCCCCCAGTTTGTCAGCATTTATAGCACTTTGGGACAGAAAAAAAACTGTTTCAAACAGAAATCTCAGCCTTCACAGTCTGACCCTCCACTAAAGCATATCACACAGAAAAATAACTGCATCTGCAAAAATACATAGATGTACCCTTGAAAAAGACCTCTAGGGCAAAACTTGCTCTACTCCCTCTTCTAGTTGGTAACATTTCCTAAGTAAGTTTCATCAGTTCCTTCTTTTGATAATGTCTGAGAACTGACTCTGATCAAGTTGGTAAATTCTGGTACAGTATCCTTCCAGCTTTGCATATGAAGTTATACCCATTGACTCTGTGCAAGCTGGACCATCTACTGGTTTTAAATCTTGAAGGGAATAGCAAAGCTGAAGTCTGAATTCAAAGTCCTCAAATACAAAATCAATAAAAAATACTGAAAAAAGTTACAGAAAATATTTTCTCCTTACTAAAAAGGTAGTGCTGCCCACATACAACACTAAAAAGGAAGTTCTCTCTTCCAAGGCCCTTATATTTTACCGGTATGCAAAAAACCTATCCTGCTGCAGCTTCTATATATAGAACCTCCTCTTCCACACAGTCTTGGAGGAGGGAAGAAAATGGGGTAAAAAATAGGAAAACAAAGTAAAAAAGGAATAAACAAGTAATTCTTGGTCAAAGTGTAAGGACACTTGGTCATAAAAGTGTCCTTTTAAAGTGTAAAAGGAAAAAAACCACAACAACACAGAAAAGAGAGAAGGCATTTAATTGGCAGCATTATGTGCAAAGCATCACTGAACAACCACCCAGAGTGACAGTTCATACATTAGTTTTTAGATACCTCTATCACAAAGTAAAACAGTAATTAATGAAAGTTAATTACACCATTTATTTGCAATGCAATGAATGCAGATTCTGCTTAAACCATAAAAATGTAGACACTATCATTTTAAAAAGAAGTATTTCATTCTCTGTGTGTCAATCTACTATGCTTATTTAAGCAACACAAAGTACACACATGCACATAAGTTATTAGCTTCACAACACTTCATGGTATTAAGAAGTATTTAAGTAAAAACTCCATTAAGCATCTAATTTTTTAGATGATGATACCAATTGTAAAAATCTCTTTCCTGAGATAAAGATTTAATTTGCTATCCAAGTATTTCATAAGATAGGTCAGTTTGCATTCTTTCTATTCTCTACAATTGGATATGTTTGAGTCTACTCAGACTTGTCAGTAGACAAGGCACTTCAGGACATGGTTTAGTGGGCATGGTTGATGGTTGGACTTGATGATCTTGAAGGTCTTTTCCAACCTAAATGACTCTATGATTCTACTCTTCCAATAATTAGGTAACTTCTGTTGATTGTGAAGGCTCCAATCTGACAAATCTTTTCCACTGAAACCACTTTCCAGCGACTTTACAGAAGTGAGAAGGAACTGATCACATGCTTAAGATTAACCACATGCCTACTCATTTTAGTGGAAGGGACCAAAGAGAAAAAAACAAAAGCAAGTAATTTTGTTTTATTTTCAAGGCATCCAGATACAAGAGGTTGCAAGCAATGCTATCATGGGAAAACTTCATGTTCACAGAACAAGGCGTTTTTTAAAATTTGCTCACCATGTTCCTCTTGCTCTTCAAAGCTCCACCTGACATCTAGAATGGTTTCTTTGTCCAGACCTTATTCTGCTTTGTAATCACACGTACTCAAGCACAGTGATAACTGGAAAGGTGACCAAATCCTATAAAAATCTGGTGAAGACCATGTAAATACCGAAAACCTAAAAGTTTCTCAGTCTTCAGAGAAAAAAATGGGTTGTCTTGCATGATTCACATTGAGACTTTGCATAAATACCACTTTTAAGCAAATTCTTCTTGTAGGTCCTTTTAAACATATACACCACTGAAAGAAGTTTATGTAGCTTTAACACATGTAAACACCAAAGTAGAGAACTAAATGTGCAGCAATCTAAGAATTGAACTACTCAATTTTGCAACTCAGTGAAGCACTACATAAAAATTGCTTATGCCACATGTTAGTATTATGCCTTTCTATATTTCACCTGAAAGCAGAAGAGTCTATTGCACACACTGCACAGCAAGTATAGTTTATCAGAGAATGAACACTTCCCTTTTATGCTCATTTTTCTTTCTGGGGTCAAACTCACAGCCAAAATGTGAGGTCAGGTTCTGACTTCTTTACAAAACAGATATACAAAGAAAGCAATGAAGAAAATTTACACAATTTTTGTAGTTACCATAATACAACATGAAAATCTAAACAGAATACTCTGTTTCTGAAGGATTTCCACATGGAAATCCACATAGAACAATAGTCTTATAATACACTACAACAAAATTGACATAGGATTCCCACCATATTTATTTTAAGTGCAGATATCCTAAAATGCAACAAAAGAGTAAGGGAAGAAAAATATAGAGGTTTTAACTTTTCATTGTTTTCTTTTATTTCCATTTATAGCATGTTCTCATAGTGAAACTATCTTCAGCCAAACCAATAAGCCTTCTCTCTACCTGAACAACTGTATGTTCACAAGCAGGGCAAAATAAAAAGTATCTCAAAGACTTTCTGAACAGATGGTGTTGTTTTGCTGATCTATATGATCCCAGTGTTTGTACATTACTACAGTATTTCCTTCTATTTGTCTGCCATCTTATTCATGCCACAACATAAAAAAAAAAAAAAAAGAGGCTAGAGGGCTTGGTTGGTTTTGGTTTTTTCCCCCAGATAAATAAAATCTTACTGCGGCCAACACTGACTGTAAGTAAAAGGATTTACAGCCTGTACCAGCAGGTAAATAAACAGTCTGCTCAGTGGAGCAGAATTAAGTATCCGGCCAGAGACAGAAAGCCAATACTTTACAAATGGGACTCTTTGGTACTGATTGCCAGAGGCATCTGCATGCAGCTCCCTAACTACTATTACTCATGAATCTCTCCAGATACAGTTTGTTATCTTGACTCTAAGTAGCTCTTTCTCGTTTGTCTCTGCATTAGACATGATGAATGCATTTTGGAAACTCTGACAGCCAAAGATTAAGTCAATATGAGTCAAACAAAAAAAGAAAATGCTGAGGTTCTTCAAAATGGCTTGCTTAGGTTCTTCCAGTCAACCAGTACTCACCTACATAGGCTTCATCATCCACTGGCAGGGGTACTGACATGCAGAGGTAGGTATCAGACTATTAAAAGACAAAAGAACAGAAATTACCTTTAAATTGGGAATACTCAGAATGAAGAGAATAGAAACAAAGCACCAAAATTCTCTATACTTTCTGAAGATCAATGTGAGAATGCTGAATAAACTAATACATAAAAATTACATACTTATAACCCTTAGCACTGAATTTATCTGCAGTGGTTAACAAACACTGCCCCCTCCCTGTCCACTAAAAATCTGAAGGGGTAACAGTGGCCTCCCAATGTCCAAATAAACAGCATGAATCAATGTGCTACATAAAGTGAAAAGAATTATTCAGCTTCTGACTCACTGTGTCCTTCGTATGCATTACTTTCTTAGTACTTATAAACTTACTATAATCTAAGAATTAATGGCACTTGAGTGGTGGGAGGGGTGCTGATCTCCTCTCTCTGGTGACCAGCGATAGGACACGAGGAGATGGAATGAAGTTGTGTCAGGGGAAGTTCAGATTGGACATTAGGAAATGGTTCTTCACTGACAGGGGGGTCAGTCACTGGAACAGGCTCCCTGGGGAAGTGGTCACGGCACTACGCCTGTCAGAGTTTAAGTAGGGTCTGGACAAAGCTCTTAGTCGTATGGTTTAGTTTTAGGTAGTCCTGCAAGCAGCAGGGAGTTGGACTCCATAGGTCCCTTCCACCTTGAGATATTCTAAAGCTAAACAGATTTCTACCTAAACCAGTATTTTACCCTGTCCCAAGATCTATCTAACCAGACCACAAAGTGTAAAAATGCTGTGCCATTGTAGCAGCAACCATAGAAATAAATTTGGTTTTGATTCAAGCACCTAATTCTATTATGATCAATGAAAATATTCTTCCCTGGGCATTCTAACAAACATCACATATCCCTTAAAACAAAGAAAAAGAACAGAATCAATTAAAAAACAAAGGAATTCCATACGTGATTTTCTTGCTTAAGCACTGTAAAGGACTACCATTTTCCTGGAGCAATTGGATGAACAATCTGCATAAGATACAGTGTAATGGGCACTCCAGGCAGAA
Source organism: Elanoides forficatus (assembly GCA_025311575.1). NCBI lineage: Eukaryota > Metazoa > Chordata > Aves > Accipitriformes > Accipitridae > Elanoides > Elanoides forficatus. The sequence continues at coordinate 26,880,422 of JAOBAS010000072.1, forward strand.
AATTTATCAAGAATGCCCTCTCCATGATGCTACAGTTGCCTTTGTTGCCTAAAAGACTTTTGGTTTGAGTTTAAAACGCTTAGCATGTAAGCCTTGAAAGTATGCCTGGATTAAAATATGAACCCAGTAAACTCAGAGCAATGGCCACAAACAAAATCCAGGTTTTCCATCTACAAGAACTTGGACTATAAAACAAAGTCCTTGAGAACAATATGGCAATCCTATTGAAAGGAAGGCTCTTACTTTGTACATCAAAAAAAGTCAGTAAATCATTGGAACAGCACAAAATTACATGTGAACTATGCAAACAAAAAAATGGAATCGGTCTCATCTTTGTCAGCTAGATGAAGGAAAGGTCCTACAAAAGCACCATCTATGAAAACACCACCTGCTTTACTGAGATATTTGGCCAAAGATGATGTAGAATATCTAGATTACTATTCCAAGAAATAAATTCATTGCCATGGTTTATTTACATGTAACAGAGATTAGGCTATAAGGTCAGCAATGTGGCTATTAGGTTGACAGCTACATGACTAACTATTTTAAACCTTTTTTGTTTTTTGCAACTTTTAAGACTGTTTAAGACAGGAAAGATGTCAGCTACTGGAATTTCACTACACTCATGAACTCAAAATCTGACAGGACTTTCATAAGGACTATACTAAACAGATGAAGACGAAATACCTGCTATGAAAAACTTCAAACCTAATTTAAAAGAAGACACTGCAAATAGGTGTAAACAATTAAATGAAACTAAGAAGGAAGGACAGGCACAATGGTGATAACAATATGTGATTATACAAAGCAGTGAAGTGCACAGCTAAGAAACCATTTTTGGTGTTTTTGCTAGATGGGAAGGGTGAACCGAGGTCAGCTGATACAACTGACGGGAATGTCTTTGTGTACTCTAGTTATATGCATTTACAGAATGAACATACTAAATAGAATAGAAATAGAGCCTTCTAGAACAGAAAAGGAAATATTCTACCTTTTCTATTCAACCTGGGTTCAGAAGTATTTTTTAAAAAAACCTTCATTTAGAACCTTATACCCAAATGCCAAACTTTGAAAGTCAATGGCAGCAATTCCCATTGTGGTAGAAATAAACAGTAGATTCTTTGTCTTTAAACACAAATTGAATTTAGAAACAGTGTGGACTAAAAATAAGGATGACGTATTTTTTGAAGGTATGATTTACCCAATTAAGAATTAAAATAGTTAAGAACAGAGTATTAGGACTTATCATGGATGCAATGGCTGAGATTTTAAAACTTGTGTCATAACATCTACAAAGATTATTAGAAGTCTAGATGTACTATTATTTTTGGCTCTTTTTTTAATCAAAGACTGTAAACTGGAAATTATAGATGTATTAAAACGGTAGTGTGATACTCATTATCTGAGCTGCTGCAGAACTCAGTCGTGCCTCTCTGTCTCAGTGGTATAATACATCTACAAGTAGCAACTGTCCCGGTTAAACATCTTTATTCCATATTCTTTGTCATCTCTGTTTAATACCAATGTACTCTACATTGTATAGTTTAGAGACATGCTCCTAGGTAATCTGATGTGCCTTTATGATTTTAATCGTAAAAAAGAGCAAAGGTTTTTTTAAGAGAAAAAAAAAAAATTTGCAAGACCCACTGCTTTGAAGAAGAAACGGAGGGGTGGAGAGGGGTGAGGGCAGAGACACGAAAGGGAACATTCCAAGTTTTTTATTTTTCATTTGTTTGTTATTGTTTGTGTTGCCTTACTTTAGCCACTTCAGATGGTCCCCCAAAGTAATCTGAAGGACTTCATTCCATTAACGAGAGATCCTGGCTGGCAGTTACTTTAACATGACAAGCCTATAGATGATCGGTACAGGTAAACCATTGAGTTGTTAAAATTCCATATTACTCACAGTGTAGTCTCATATCCCTTACCCCTTCCTACTGTTCCATCCTACTACCCACATTGTTTTTAAAGAATTTATCTCTTCTTCTTCTTCCCTATCAAAATGTATTTTTCAAAAGCAGAGAAACCAGGAAACAAACCCACAAAATTACCCTAACTACCACCCTTTTTAAAATGCTTCCAATAACTTCTTAAAAGGAAAGAAGCACATTTAAAAAAAAAAAAATTGTCTGTGGGTTAAAACACACAAAAGATTGTCTATAGGTTAAAATGTATATGATAAATTCATGACACAAAGAACTATCACTATCTATTAAATAAGACAGTCTGGACTAAAACTCCAAGCCAGCATTCTCTCATTATTGCTGTAAACAGGCAGGGTATGTTCTAATCTTTGCATTACTACTCTCCTATCCTATCTTTTATGGTCTTTCCGTAAATAACTCCTATGAGGTATAGTCAGAGAAGAGATTGCTTGGCCAAATGGATAATGCAGTCAATCAATGCGGTCATTCTGAAGTCTTTACCATTACTGGCACGAAAACTCATCCTGGCATAATCACAAAGGTTTTAAATTTTGATTCTGATGTACAAGCCAGGTTGTATTTAGCCAATAAGATAAAATGAGCAAATAAAAAAACAGCTACTGGATTCAACAAAACAGATTCTGGCGGCTTATCTCCAGTTGTCAATGTTCCCGACTTCAAACACAAGAAGAGTAGGAACATCCTGACACTAAAGCATTACAAAAGGCACGCTGCAGAATCCACAGTAATTCTGTCCTGTTTTCTCTACCTCACCACAAGCAGGTCTGTGAGCATGAGGATGCATATTTGATCCATCTTCAGAAGAAAATGATCATGTAAACTTCATCTCGTGTAAGAAACAAGCAGGGAGAAAAAAAAGCAAGATTGCTCCACTAGGCTCAACCCCATCAATTCAGATGTTTCCAAAAAAAGTGAAAAGACAAGACTGATAGAACTTTAGATGTGCAACAGGCTGCCTTTTGAAAGCATACTGGGGAGGGGGGAAGCGAAAAGCCCCACACTTTCCCTCCCACATCCTGCCTCCTCCCCTCTTTTTCTTTAAAGGAAGAATCTTCCTTATTAATAAGGGCCATTACTGACTAATAATTGCATCACTTCTCATAAATGTCTGGTATTGATATTCACTGTGCCAGGGTCCAGATTCATGTAAGTAACTAAATGGTACTTTTTACAGAATTTCACCCGAAGTTATTGCTTAGGAATTACCCTAAGTAATTCACACAACTTTGTCCAGAGTTAGGGCAAGTTTTGAGGGATCTTAGGTCATGATCGCAACTTGGTTGTCACAGTAACAGTAAAGAAAGAGGTGCCAGTAATTTATGGGTATCCAAATGATCAAATTTCCTTCTCCTTTACATATTTTTATCTTGTATAATATACCCAAGCAAACTGGAGACGAGAAGGGAAATTTTAACCAATACATTCAAACTGAGAAACTAAAGTTATTGATGTCCTGGTTTCAGCTGGGATAGAGTTAATTGTCTTCCTAGTAGCTGGTACAGTGCTATGTTTTGAGTTCAGTA
>JAOBAS010000072.1:26895544-26906640 GCA_025311575.1 Elanoides forficatus
GAGACATGGGCATACTGGAGAGAGTTCAAGGAAGGGCCATGAAGATGTTGAAGGGACTGCAGCATCTCTCTTAAGAGAAAGGCTGAGAGAGCTCGAACTGTTCAGCCTGCAGAAGAGAAGGATCAGGGGCATCTCAGAGTGTGCAAAGAGGATGAAGCCAAGTGACAGCTTGTTTAGTATCTTTATCAATGATCTGGATGAGGGGATGAAGCGCACCTTACCAAGTCTGCAGCCAACACCAAATTGGGTGGGATTATTGATCTGCTTGAGGGTAGGGAGGCTCTACGGAGGGATCTGGACAGGCTGGATCAATGGACCGAGGCCAATTGTATGAAGTTCAACAAGGCCAAGTGCCGGATCCTGCACTTGGGTCACAACGACCCTGTGCAATGCTACAGGCTTGGGCAAGAGTGGCTGTAAAGCTGCCTGGTGGAAAAAGACCTGGGGGTGCTGGTTGACAGCCAGCTGAATATGGGCCAGCAGTGTACCCAGGTGGCCCAGAAGGCCAACGGCATCCTGGCCTCTATCAGAAATAGTGTGGTCAGCAGGAGCAGGGAAGCAATTGTCCCTTTGTACTCGGCACTGGTGAGGCCGCATCTTGAGGATTGTGTTCAGTTTTGGGCCTCTCACTACAACCTTATTGCTCTCTACAACTACCTTAAAGGACGTTGTAGTGAGGTGGGTGTTGGTCTCTTCTCTCAAGTAACAAAAACAAGAGGAAACAGCCTGAAGTGGCACCAGGGGAGGTTTTGATTGGATATCAGGAAAAATTTCTTCACCAAAAGGGTTATCAAACATTGGAACAGGCTGTTTGGGGAAGTGCTTGTCACCATCTGTCATGGTTTCAGCCCAGCTGGTAAAAAAGCACCACGCAGCTGCTTGCTCACTTCACCCTGCCCCAGCCACAGTGGGATGAGGAGAAATATAAAGGCAGGCTCATGGGTCGAGATAAGGACCAGGAAGGATCACTCACCACTTATGGTCACGGGCAAAAGACAGGCTCAATTTGGCGAAGAAACAAAATCAATTTAATTTACTTGTCTCTGCTGCTCCTTCCTCCTCAGGGGGAGGACTCCTCATTCATCCCCTACTCCAGCATGGGGTCCCTCCCATGAAAGACAGTCCTTCACGAACTTCTCCAATGTGAGTCCTTTCTTGGGCTGCAGTTCTTCACGAACTTCCCTGGCATGGGTCCTTTCCGCAGGCTGATCTTCAGTCACAGATTGCTCCAGCGTGGGCTTTCCCATGGAGTCATGGCCATCTTCGGGGGCATCTGCTCCACCATTCACCTCCATGGGCTTGGAGGGACAGGCTGCCATCTCACCACGGGCTGCAGGGGCATCCCTCCTCTGGCGCACCTCCTCCCGCTCCTTCTTCACTGACCTTGCTGTCTGCAGAGGTGTTCCTCTCAAATTCCAATCTCCTCCTCCGCTGCAGGTTCCATTTCTTAAAAATGTCATCCCAGAGGTGCTACCACTGCCACTGATTGGCTCGGCCTTGGCCAGAGGTGGGTCCGACCTGGAGCCAGGGAAGCTTCTGGCAGCTTCTCACAGGAGCCACCCCTGCAGCCTCCTCCACCGCTACCAAAAAAACCGCACCACACAAACCCATAACACCATCTCTGGAGGTATTTAAAAGAAGTGTAGATGTGGCACTTAGGGACATAGTTTAGTGGTGGACTTTGTAGTGTTAGGTTAATGGTTGGACTCGGTGATCTTAAGGGTTTTTTCCAACCTAAATAATTCTATGATTCTATTCTGTGACAGAACCAGAGTCAATGGGCCCAAACTGAAATACAGGAGGTTCCCTCTGGGCATCAGGAAACACTTTTTCATTGTGAGGGTGACTGAGCACTGGGACGGATTGCCCAGAGAGGTTGTGGAGTCTCCATCCCTTGAGATACTCAAGAGCCATCTGGACATGGTCCTGGGCACCCAGCCGTAGGTGGCCGTAATTCAGCAGGGGTGGATGGACCAGACGATCTCTGGAGGTCCCTTAATCTCAACCATTCTGTGAGTCTGTGACAATAAATTCTTTCAACCTTTAAAAATAATACATAAGGCCAGTTCAGTATAGCAATTAAAAGTAGCAAACCAATTTGAGAGAAATAGATGGCAGGTGATGTGGATAAGGGGTTACAACCATGCAAGTTCTAGCATTCTCCATGATATGAAGAAGATAAAAGGCACCAAGGATAGATGATACCAAGGATTTTCCCTTTGGATTGTGGCAGCAGATGATGAAAACTTTCTATGTCCAAACTCAGATTTCTTGGTTACTTTTACAACTCCACTGCCCACACAGTGCAATGAATGGGTAAGAAAATGCCGGGAAAGTGAAGAAAATTCTCCTCAGGTAAGCTGTTTTTACAGCTTAAAATTCTTTGGACACCAGTGAAACCATGATTACAGAAAACATAGGGCCTATGTAACTTTTAATGCAATGTATGGTCAAACAAATATAGCCCTATATTTAAAGGTTTTGGTTTTTTCTCAGTAAGTATCAAAAAATGTCATGACTTCTGTGTCATGTTTTTACCAAACTTTTTGGATTAAATAATACATTCATCACCTTAGAAAATTCTTCCTTAAAGCTTTGTTACACTGTTTGTGGAGAACTGTTTACTTTCCTTGCAGCATTTTTTTTACATAGTTTTACAAGAAAACATTTAGAACATGTCTATAAATCATCCAAAAACTAAGGAGTTTTGTCAGCGTAGAAGCTGCTGCTTCAAACTAGACTTCATTGGCCTGTTCCTCCAAAAAGAGTTAAAGATAAATTTTTCTCCATATACCTAACCCATTATAATTGTAGGCTGCCTTGTATTTTCCTCCTCCTCTTGCTCTGCATTGGTTCAGGAAGCTGATGCCCTCCCCACTGCCCACCCCAGTGATGTGTTAATTATCGATCGGATCAACCAGTCAATGTGCCAGCAGGCAGCTGCTGTACTTCTATCCCAAAAGAAATGGTGCGAGCATGCAGCTGGGGCTTGACAGGAACCCCCTGTTTTGGCAGCAATCCACACCAGATTTGGTGTAATATTAAAGATACTTTTTTTAAAATGAGAATTGTAAGTTGTCAAATATAGTTTGCTTCTTGGTTTAACTTAGATTTTACAAATTCCTACCTTCTGACACTGAAACATTTTTCAGATATGGATACCAAAGGAAAAAAAAGAGGAAAATGATTGCTCTTACTGTTGTTTTTATGAACAACCTTTTCTAAAATTTGACCTGATGAGCATAAGTATGATGCATATTTTTAAAAGAAATATTTCATGATGATAGGAAACCTATTGTCCACTCCATCAGAGGAAGCACAGTATTTATACATTGAATAAAGAACTGTGACTTGAATTTTCTTGTATGTATTACAGCAGTGAAGTTGGATGCTTTTTAAATGGATTTGCTCTTTGCATGCTTTCTGAATATGCTGAAATTGGACAATGTGTATTTCTTTTCTATTTGACTAGCAGTATTAAATGAAAATTTGTGTTAAGCAGTGCTTAAAAGGACAGTTTATAAGGGCAACATGATTTATGAAAACAGCTGAATACCTGAATATCTAAACTTATTTTGAGGGATTTTGCTGACCTGTTAATTATTTATGTGCTCTTTGTTAAATGAAGCATTTTTATGGGTTTCCTACTAGGAAAGTAAGTTCTACTTACTATCTGAAGATAGGCTATCTATACCGAGAAAATCTATAAAGCAAAATCCTTCAAATGGTCTCTCAATTCAGTAGGTACGGAGAGCTTTACCTACTAGACAGTTTTCTTTTGAAATTAATTGAAGTTTTATACAGCAAAGAAACAGACGATGAAGAACTGTCATTTACACTCTGCCTTTTCCTTTTGGAGATCAACATGTTCACAACATGACTTGCAGGGTCCTAACTGCTATAAGGAGTAAGAATCGCAAAGATATCATAAAACTATCACCTCAAACCAAAAGCAAACCCTGTTCACTGAACAATAAAGGAAAAATTCAAACCGTACTTAGTAGGCAACTCATACAGCCATAGCAGTCATGGAAATCAGAAAAAAAAGGATGTAAGAAAACAGATTATAAGAGGTGTTTATGCAAAGAAAGAACAAGGACATTACTTCCAGAGGGATTAGGCAAAAAAAAGCTTAGCATCCCCTACTAATTTATAGAATAAATAGAAATTAAAACCAGCCTCAGAATTCTTTTGTAAGCATCAGGAAATGCATGAGGAAAAACAGAAAAACCAAGAGAAGCAAACCTAGCACAACTCCAGGTGTCAGAATTGCTGTCATCCCAGGCTTCAAGCTCTGCCTACAGCTGCTGTCCTCAAGTGCCTCCAAGATGACTGAAAGAGGTAAACTTCAAAGCCTAAGGAGACCTGATCTTGTCAGATCAACTTCTAGAATAATTTTCTAAACAGTAAAAACAGAAGAAAATGTGTAAGAAAAAAAGATGCAAAAAAGTTTAACTGCTACTTCACAATGTGATCTTGCCAAGCAGCCTTTGCTTAAGACTTGCTTATCTGTCAACAAGTAGAACTGTCCTAGGACTATGTACCCAGTCACATTTTCTCCGCTTTCCCAAAGTAGGTAAGACAAATACCACTCCTCAAAACAATGCACACTCTGAGGTTTGAGACAGAGAAATAACTGAAAAAGAAGGAAATTTAATACCACATAATCCAGAGATCCAAGCCTGTGTGTTTCAGACCAAAATAAAACTAATTTTCTTGGAAATCCTGGAAACTTAAATAAATTTCTGAATTCTAAGCTGAGATTTTCAAAATGCGATACACAAGGTAAGATTTTTATTCATTTTCTCCATCACCGTACTGTAAACTATGAGCTATAACCTTGTTTAAGAATGAGGAACTGTACTTTTGATAGAACAGAAATACACGTAAGCAAACCACCACACAAAATCCCTTCCTGCTCATATTAATATAAATGTCCTTGCATTACTAAAACATCAGAAGATTTCAAGCACAAATTCACTTTTATAACCTGATTTTTCATTCTTGCACATCCACAGACTAGAAAACCCTGTAGTCAAACATGAGGAAAGTTGCATGTCTTTTTGGAAAGTCTAAGACTGAAAGGATTTTAATTTTTTTTCCCCCCATCATCTTTTAGAATTAAGAATAGTCACAATTTGCTAACTCAATAATCGTTACTAAATCGATAACAAAATCTTTTATAATTCTGAAACATAAACTCATGCAACTGCTTGAAACACTCCCTATTAAAACAGTGAAACATCCTTTTCTTCTTGTGGGAGTCACAGACATTTTTCAGAATTCTTAAGACCAGAGAGAGCATGTGTTAGTTCTCCCATTCTGTATTTTAATTGCATTTGAAAAGCATTTTATTAACAATAAATCACCTTGTAATCCCTCTGCTTTGACAGGTGTCTTGGGTTCAGCTAGGATAAAGCCAATTTTCACAAGAAGCTGGGACGGGACACAGCCAAGATAGCTGACTTGAACTAGCCAAGGGAATATTCAATGCCATGCAATGTCATGCTCAGTATACAAACAGGGGAGCTGGCCAGGGCAAAGAGGGATTGCAGCTCTGGAGTGGTCGGAGCACTGGGTTCCAGGTGGTGAGCAATTGCATTTTGCATCACTCTCTTCAGATATTCTTTTATTAGTATTATCGTTGTTACTTCTTCTCTCCTTGTGCTGTCCTTCCTTATCTCAACTTATGAGTTTTTTACCTTTTTTCTTCCGATTCTCCTCCCCATCCCACTGGAAGCAAGAGTGGGGAGGAGTAAGCGAGTGGTGCTTAGCTGCCAGCTGGGCCTAAACCACAACAGCCCTTTTCGGCGCCCAACATGGGGCACAAGGGGTTGAGATAAGGACAGATCTGACCAGAGCATGTTAAAATAAATTTGTTATATGCATTTCTTATATTAGTTAACTAGTCACTGGTCACAATGTTGGTTTATTTGTTCACATGGTAGTGTTAAGTAAATTCTTACATGCACTATGTATTCCCTGTGGTGATGTTCATCACATCTGGGAGAGGGATCAGGACTATCATTTTGCTGCACTGGGTCATGTTGACTTATGATTTGATTACATCACTGGTTATGAGGTTAAGCTGCTATTTGTATACGGCATTGTGTCATACCCACACCTCGGGTGCCTTCTCTCAGAATTTGTTAGTAATTGCACCCAATCTATGGGTAAAATGGGGGGGGAGGGGGATACTTTCTCCTGCTCTTTTACCTCCCCTTTATCCTTCAGGCTGATTACAACAGCTTTTGAGAATTTTTAATATCCTTGGGATGTTCAAGTCAGCATGCTTTTATTGCTATGTTTCCTGAATGTGTCTCAGGTCTTGCTTAGGGTTACACAAAAATTTTCAAGAATACCACCCAGAGATCTGCCTCAAGGCTGTAGAGTCATGAGTGGCATGGCATGTGGGAGAATATGACAAGGTATCTAGAGAAATTCTCACCTCTGATGGTTTGGAACTTCACTCCTGAACAACTACAGGACCCCCATGAAGTGGTAGAGTATTTAAAGGAAAAATGCTGTGGCTATTCCAAAGAGGCACAACTTACTGCATTGTGCTGGGCCCTGGCCAATATCTTCCAAACACTGCTTGATATTATGCAAACCCTCAGGGAGAAGGGAGGGAAAACAGACTGACAGGCACTGCGGCTATTCCAACCCTCGTGACAAGCACTGCAGCTACCCCAACCCTGGCGATAGGCACTGTGGCTACTCAAACCCCGGTGACAAGCACTGCAGCTGAACCACAGAACCAGCTGTGCTGGTATCAGTCACCCCGACACAGAAGAAGAAACATACAAAAAAATCAGTTTTCCTAATGAGGAATGAAGGTGAGCCAGGGTCAAGAGAACAGGAAGAAGAGGCAGCACCAGAGATAATCACCTGATCTCTATCCCTGAGTGAGCTGCAAGATATGTGAAAGGATTTCAGCTGCCATCCAGGTGAGCACATTATTACATGGCTGCTCTGATGCTGGGATAACGGGGCCAGTAGTATGGAATTAGAGGGTAGGGAAGCCAAGCTGCTAGGATCCCTGTCTAGGGAAGGGAGCATTGACAAGGCAATTGGAAAAAAGACACAAGTCCTCAGCCTCTCTGGAGGCAACTTCTGTCAGGCTTGAAGGAAAGGTACCCCTTCAAGGAGGATGTTACATGTCACCCAGGTAGGTGGATTACCATGGAGAGGCATCCAGTACCTGAGGGAATTAGCCATGCTGGAGGTGATTTATAATGATCCATATAATGAGCAGTTACCCACACATCCAAATGAAGTCCAATGCACACAGCCTATGTGGCAGAAGTTTCTACAAAGTGCACCATCGTTGTATGCCAACTCATTGGCAGTAATTTCCCAGAAAGGTGAGGGACAAGCAGTGGATGAAGTGGCTGGCCAGCTCCAGCAATAGGAAGGAAGTCTCTCTTCCTCCCTACAGGCCTGCATCTTGGCTGTGGAGAAATTGCCAGACATGCTAGCTGAGAAACTGTCCTGAGAGTTCCAGCGATTCAAGGATAAGTTCTGCCCCCCAACCTGTATGGGCCCATAGCTCAGCTATTAGGAGTAAGCATTCCTCTGCTGAAGAGAGAGGATATAGAAGGTATGCACCACGGGGTACACTGTGGTTTTACCTGTGTGACCACGGAAAGGACATGAGGGAGTCAGAAGGAAAACCTACTTCACTTGACCCTAGAGGCAGGGGTATGTGACTTGCAAGGAAAAACAATCACAAAAGGGCATTCTTCCTGGTAAAGTGATGCTCCAGTTTCCAGTGGACAGTTCCCCAGGCAGAGTAGAAGGGCTGATCTCACTTCTGATCCTCTTGGAGAGATTTCTGATTCATGTAATTCAAAAGTGACTAACGAATACTATGACCAGGATTAAAGGGGCTCAGCCTCCATCCAGGTGGAAGAAATGGACGACCAGGTCTACTGGACAGCAAGGATTTGATGGCCTGGCATGTCAGACCCACAGGAATATAAGGCTCTAGTGGATACCAGTGCACCATGTACCCTAGTACCATCAAGCTATAAAGGGACCGAACCTATCTGTATTTCTGGAGTGACAGGAGGATCCCAACAGCTAACTATACTGGAAGCTGAGGTGAGTCTAACTGGGAATGAGTGGCATAAACACCCCATTCTGACTAGCCCAGAGGCCCAGTGCATCCTTGGCATAGACTACCTCAGGAGAGGCTATTTCAAGGACCCAAAAGGGTACTGGTGGGCCTTTGATATAGCTGCACTGGAGATGAAGGAAACTGAACAGCTGTCCACCTTGCCTGGCCTCTCAGAGGATGCTATGATTGTGGGGTTCCTGAAGGTTGAAGAACAACAGGTGCCAATTGCTGCCACAACAGTGCACCAGTAGCAATATTGCACCAACCGAGATTCTCCAATTCCCATCCATAAGCTGATTTGTTGACTGGAGAGCCAAGGAGTGATCAGCAAAACTCGCTCACCCTTTAACGCATCACCAGTGCAAAAGTCTAATGGAGAGTGGAGACTAAGAGTTGACTGTTGTGGCCTGAATGAAGTCACACCACTGCTGAGTGCTGCTGTTCCGGATATGCTAGAACTTCAATACGAACTAGACTCAAAGGTAGCCAAGTGGTACACCACAAATGATATTACTAATGTATTTTTCTCAATCCCTCTGGCAGCAGAGTGCTGGCCACAGTTTGCTTTCACTTGGGGGGGCGCCCAGTACATGTGGAACCAACTGCCCCAGGGGTGGAAACACAGCCCTACCATTTGCCATGGACTGATCCAGGCTGCACTGGAAAAATATGAAGCTCCAGAACACCTGCAATACATTAATGACATCATTGTATGGGGCAACACAGCAGAAGAAGTTTTTCAGAAAGGGAAGAAAAGAATCCAAATCCCTCTAAAAGCTGGTTTTGCCATAAAAGAAAGTAAGGTCAAGGGACCTGCACAGGAGATCCAGTTTTTAGGAATACAATGGCAAGATGGATGTCGTCAGATCCCAACAGATGTGATCAACAGAACAGCAGCTACATCTCCACCGACTAGTAAAAAGGAAACACAAATCTTCTTACGTGCTGTGGGTTTTTGGAGGATGCATATTCCAGATCACAGTCTGAACATAAGCCCTCTCTATCAAGTGACACGGAAGAAGAACAATTTTAAATGGGACCCTGAGCAACAACAAGCCTTTGAACAAATCAAACGGGAGATTATTCATGCAGAAACCACTGAAGAAGGTGAATCAAGTCAGTTTGCAGAGATGAAAACCATCCAGCTAGCTTTAGACATTGCTGAAAGAGAGAAGCAGACAGTGCTCTATCTCTATACTGACTCATGCATGGTGGCAAAAGCCCTGTGGGGGTGCTTACAGCAATGGAAGAAGAGCAAAAGGCAGTGCAGAGGTAAACCCATCTGGGCTGCCGCACTGTGGGAAGATATTGCTGCCCAGCTAGAGAAGCTGGTTGTAATAGTTCATCATATAGATGCCCATGTACCTACAAGTCAGGCCACTGAAGAACATCAAAATAACCAGCAGATGGATCAGGCCACCAAGATTGAAGTGGCTCAGGTGGACCTGGACTGGCAACATAAGGGTGAGCTATTTATGGCTCAGTGGGCCCATGATACCTCAGGCCATCAGGGAAGAGATGCAACATATAGATGGGTTCGTGACCAAGGGGTGGACTTGACCATACCACTATAACACAGGTTATCCATGAATGTGAAATGTGCTGCAATCAGGCAAGCTAAAGAGTTAAAGCCCCTGTGGTATGGAGGACAATGGCTGAAATATAAATATGGGGAGGCCTGGCAGATTGACTATATCACACTCCCACAAACTTGCCAAGACTAGCGCCATGTGCTTACAATGGTGGAAGCAACCACCGGGTGGCTAGAAACATATCCCGTGTCCCATGCCACTGCCCAGAACACTATCCTGGGCCTTGAAAAGCTGGTCTTGTGGTGACACGGCACTCCAGAAAAAACTGAGTCAGACAATGGGACTCATTTCCAAAACAACCTCATAGACATCTGGGCCTAAGAGCATGGCACTGAGTGGGTATTTCACATTCCCTATCATGTGCCAGCTTCCAGGAAAATTGAACAAAAAATTGACTGGTAAAAACTACACTGAGAGCAATGGGGAGTGGGACCTTCAAACATCAGGATACACATTTAGTAAAAGCCACCTGGTTAGTTAACACTAGAGGATCTACCAATAGAGCTGGCCCTGCCCAATCAAAACTTCCATGTACTGTTGAAAGGGAAAAAGTACCCCGTAGCGCACATGAAGAATATGTTAGGGAAGACAGTCTGGTTTAGTCCTGCCTTGGGCAAAGGCAAACCCATTTACAGGATTGCTTTTGTTCAATGACCTGGGTGGGTCACTTGGTGGGTGATACGGAAGGATGGGGAAGTTTGATGTGTACCTCAAGGGGATTTGATTTTGAGTAAGAATAGTCAGTGAATTAAATTGTATTATCTTAATTGCTGAATAATCCTGCCACCGTATGCCATCACTACTACAGTTGCTATATACCATATCAATGGTATTACAGTAAGAATCACCCAAATCACTGAAGGATGGATTTTGTTGAAACTGAGCAAAGTGCAGTGGTGATGGAACTTGAACTAGCTTCAGCAACTAGCACCCAGCAACTTCCTCAGGGTTGACCTCTTCAACCCTGTCGTGGTTTAACCCCAGCCAGCAGCTAAGCACCACGCAGCCGCTCATTCACTCCCCCCCACACCCAGTGGGATGGGGGAGAAAATCAGGAAAAGAAGTAAAACTCATGAGTTAAGAACGGTTTAATAGAAAAGAAAAGAAGAAACTAATAATGATAACACTAACAAAATGACAACAGTAATAATAAAAGGATTGGAATGTAGAAATGATGCGCAGTGCAATTGCTCACCACCCGCCAGTCGACATCCAGTTAGTCCCTGAGCGGCAAAATAACCCCCCGCCTCCACTCCCCCCAGTTTATGTGACGTCCCATGGTATGGAATACCCCGTTGGCCAGTTTGGGTCGGCTGCCCTGGCTGTGTCCTGTGCCAACTTCTTGTGCCCCTCCAGCTTTCTCGCTGGCTGGGCTTGAGAAGCTG
>JAOBAS010000072.1:26915531-26926224 GCA_025311575.1 Elanoides forficatus
TTTCAGAATATTATATAAATTCAAAGCAGAGTTACCTATGACTAAAACTGGCATTTACTACTTCCAAATATCAGACCATAATGTTTGAAGTTAGAAGCAACTCATTAGAGACAACCAAAGACTGTTTAATTAGGTAATTGTCCAGCATTACAGAAGAACTCTAGAGTAAAAGTTCATCTCAGACTCAGCCACAAAGCATCAATAAAACTATGGCAAGAACAGCAGATAATCGAAAATTAAAGGACAGTAATGGATACAAAGAACTGATTTACATATTTTATTTTACCATTTTTCCTGTTTTGAGGTTGAGTTTTACATCCTCATTGATATTGCAAACACTCCAAGAAGCTAAAGTTAGAACTTGCTGAGAACTAACACCTGAAGTTAGACAAATTACACATACATAGCCACAGATGACTCTTTCCTTTTACAGGAATACAGCACGCTGAACATTAATACAAAGTTAGAAATTTAAAAACAGAAAATGAAACCATATAATTCTTATGCTTACTATCAGCGGGTTATAACAGTAAAGATTTTTAACCTGGTTAAGAGAAAGGTTTATGCAGCAGCATTGTGCATCCTTTTCTCAACACACTCCAAGTTTGTTTGAAACTGGCTAAACTGGAAGCAGCTTCAAAATTCTCTGGTATGGCCAACGACAAGAAGAGACGGATTCAGCCCTTTTTACCACCCAGTGAAGGGCTGCAGCCTGGCCTCCTGCTCAACCCTTTCTGCCAGTTCAGCCCTGTGAATACTAAGTCCTGCCTCTCGCACAGGCAGTGGTGAGGAGACAGTCCCAGGAGATCTGCCACACCGGTGGGGACTTTTTGGGGAAAGGGAAATGACGGTACTGACCAGGTAGATAAGCAATCAAAATGAGAAAGGTGTGGTGGTAGGTAAAGGTAGATGCGAACTCAGAAAAAGCCAGGGCATGCTATTCTGCTGCTCACAGATGTAATTTTGGCTTAAAAGTTTTGGATGCATGCTAACTGAAAATGAGAGGCATTCACAAAACGGGGACATAAAAGCTGGTAAACAAGCTGCATGCAAGCTTTTCCAAAGATCTTCTGCAAAATGTTCAACAGTTTTCAAGTTTTCTGTTGAGCAGCATTGCTGCTCAGTTCAGCTCATCATTTTTTTCCTCAAGAAGAAGATATTCTGCCTAGCAAGTAGTAATCAAATACCATAATTTTTTTTTTCCCAGTGTTGCTTCAATTACAGCTAGCTTTAACATAATCCTGAGGAGAGTGTCACAGTCTGACAAGTGTCAGAAAGAAAGGTAGCATTCCTTTACCTGGACATTTACTTGTACTATTTTGCAGGTCGAATTTGTTTAAATTTTAAATAAAATGAATCATGAGAGGAAAAACATTTAGGTTATTTTTTTTTTTCATCACTTACAGGTTTATTTCAGGTTGTAATCAGAATGTCTTCAGTTGCATTAATTCTTAATCTCCTACATAAAACTCAGTTTACCCTGACATGCAAGACATTTTTAGACATGGCGGAAATGCCTGGCATTGTGGCCAGAACATGAATTCCTAGCTAAACTGGGACGCAGGGAACAGACAAGCACTTCTGGTCATAAGTCCTAGAGAAGAAGCACTGATATCCACCATGTTTCTGGGCTTGTGAAGAGATGACAGTGACAAACTTTACCAAGATTAAGACCAACTGAGTGCCTCTAAAAAACAAACCAAAACAAACCCCAAACCATAATCACAACCCATGAAAGGGTATCACAGCCACTGCAGCCCACGGACTCTTTACTCTGACACATAAAAAACCCCCACAAAGCATCACAAACATATCTTATTCACAGATGAGATGACTTTTTTTTGGTGCAAGTTTTTCACTTAGCCAAAAAAGGAAACATGTAAGATTGACAGTTCACTATTCAAACTAACCAGTATGTGGAAGGAGATTCAAGCTCTCCGCACAAATGTTGACAAGCCAAGTTTCAGAAAGGCTCACAATTCCTTTATGCCAGATTCTCCAAGGCAATCCTCATATTGAATACTGAATACTCTTAAAAATACGGCCTACAGAGACTGAATCAGCAGAGATATGATTTGTCCATGAGTGCAAGTCTAATTCCATAAACTCAGTAGAATTACTCATGAGAAACCTCACTCGTGCATATGCACTGGAAACCTGGTCATGAACCAGGCTGTATAATCATCACCAAATGGTACACACACACATATGTTTGCAGGAGTGTTGGAATGATTTTTATCTGTAGTATAACAGATACTATATTTTCTGGTTTGTACTTTAATAATAAAGTTCCCATAAAGAAAAACTGTTTTGGCACTAGTTCAATTAAAACCTAAGAAAACTACTTTGCTATCAAAAAATTGTATAAAACTGTTATTCTTAATTAATTTTAATGAGTTAATTAAGAATAGATTTTAATGTTTCATTTTAATGCAGTGGCATGAAACAACTACAAACTAGAGCTTAAACTGTCCTTCCAGAATCAGATTTGTGAAGAAACTCATTTACACGTTTGTGTTTTGTCTAGTTCAATTACAGAACCTTCACATTACTTCAGTGAACTTTATGAACCTGTAATAAAAATAAAGCTTTAGACTAGTAAAGGGAAATACTTTTTAATTAACATATTAATGCTTATTAAGGGCACATTACTGAACCTTTTGATAATGAAAAAACAGTTGATTGAAAGGCTTCTTACATATTGCAGTGCTTATTAGAAGTTTTACCAAATGCATCACAGGCTCACCTACCGCCACATAACAATTTTTCAAAGTAGTATTCTAGCTCCTCCTAGCATTATATCATCTGCTTCTTTAGCAAGAAGTCCCAAATCCCCCACTCCCAGTTCCCCACTCCACAGGACTGATTTTTCTGACAGAGGGTGAAAGCTGTGGGGCGGTGGGGGGGTATGGGTCGAGAAGAGAAGAAATAAAAGTCACTCATATGCTGTACAGAAAAGCTTTAAAAAAACAAAACAAAACAAAACAGGATTTTGAACAGAGTATTTTTTAGCTTGTAGCATTTTTTACATGTCTACTACTCTGTAAATAGAGTGGGTTTTTTTACATTTTGTTCCTCTTGGGACAAGAACATGCATTTTTGCAGCAAAAGAAAAAATAAAAATCAGTATAGCACTAGTTACAGCTTTTTGTTTTCCTACACCTACCTCTTAAGTGCTAAGCAAAACATTTTACAGATTTTTAGCATAAGTTACTTCTGGTTTCAGACACATATTTTTACTCAGAAGTAAATTATTCAAGCTGAGTCCCAAAAACTGAATCCCAAACGATTTCACAGATGCAGTAGTTGAAAGTTATCAGGTAGAAAAAGAGACCTGAGAGCAAAATAAAAAAATTTCAAAGATTAATTTTTTTAGGTCAGCATTAAAAATTGTTCACACAAATATTCCATTGTCACATTATAAGTTCTCCTTAATCATTGATAAAATAGAAAGAAACCAGACTTTTTAATGTGTTTTGGTGTGAAATATAACAAGAGTTTTGTACAACAAAATTTGCTCAGTTTATGATAATCGAGAAGCAGGTCACCTATCAGCAGACTTAAGCACACCGTCAGAAAGGTCAGTACCTAAATCAGCTGTTGAGAACAGTTAAAAGTTTTTAACACTTACTACCTCAAGTGAAGAAATACTTGTTTTTGCAATGGATTACATTAATTGACAGTTCAATATAAGGTAAATTATTTCACTGACTAATAAAACAAATTGGTGTAAAATAAAAATAAGGTAGTAATTATAGTAAAGTGTTTTCAAAAAACCAACCACACTAGCTAGCCCATAGAAACTGCATAGCCAAACAACAGTTATGGAAAGGGGAGAGAGACTTTAGTATTACACATTAATTCTGCTTCTGATACTATAAGGCCTGTACAGAGATGTACAGCTTGGCAGGGAACATACAACATACTCCAAACTCACCTTGGTGTACAGTGCTTACCTGCCCTTACCTTTTCAAATTAAATTTGCGATTTCCACAGTTACAAACATACCATAAATCTGTGTTTTTACCTGAACTATCTTCTGGCAATACAGGCTTGAAATCAAGGTACTAAAGAACATGGTGTAATGAGGTGAAGATCAAGCTTCAAGTCAAAGATGGAAGCCAGGTGACCAAATAACAAAAAAAGACAGTAATTCTGTATTAAACAATGTAATTGGCATGGCCTCTTTCAGCTGGAATTAAGACATTTTAAGTGTAAGAAACAAGGGCATAACTCAGAGCGCAACCTCCGCACCAGCAAGAAGAAAGATTTGTCTTTTCCCCAGGTTCAAATCACATCCTGTGTTTACCTTCCCTCTTTTTATTCGAAGAGTCCTTTCTGGCTCTTCCGCAAGATAGGACTGCAGGTGTGACGATGTGCAGCTCTTTTCCAAATACAGTTGTTTGCTCTTATCAAAGATGACAGCCTCAGTGACTCAAATGTTTTTACTTTTTATTTCCATCTTCCCTTATCCTCCAGAAATGGGCTTCTATCTTTCAGTTCAGCCTTTAGCAATGGGAAGGGATAATATAAATATTTTTGTTATTCAAAGCACTTTTGGTAGCATCTGTAAATCTGTTACATTTTATACATTGCATCATAAGCAAAATTATCTTTCCGAGTTTTTAACTAAATCCATAAAACCTTGCTGTCACAAAAACCCAGATGACAGACCTGGCTTTTAGACTGCCTTTCAAGTCATCTTTTTAGCAAAATTTTTTGTAACATTAGGGACATCTGTCTTTGTACGAAGACATAATCTGGTACAGCAATCCATAAAAGTGCCAGTGCACGTTACCAACACGCCTGTTCAAAAGGGTTACACTCACAGTGCTGTGAGGATTGAGGTTTGCATTCTTCTGCCTTCCGTCTAGAGGATTCACCAATGCCAAGGCAAACTCAAATTTGGATGTTTTAAGCTAAGAAAAAGAAGTTGGAGTGGGAATTGCTGTGTGATGACAAAATACAAATATGTGCCAGAGATACTAGAGGGGAAGTTGGAAAGGGGGACATGGGAAATTTCACCATTGAAATTCCATGGTCTAAACTGCACTTTGTATCCAATGATTAGGGCATTGCAAACTGTTTACGAACTAAAAGAGTATTGATTTTAGATATACACATTCTTCTGAAAATCAGGCGTAAGAACTCTGTCAATTTTCTCTACTTGAAGCTGGATTACTGTAACAGCTACTCATGCCAGCTCCATAAGCACTCCCAGTTTCCTTTGGTAACACATTTTTACAATCATCTTTGTATGAGTATGTAATAGTTTATTTACAGTCACATTGTTTGTGAGGAATACAGAATTATTAGAGCACTGGTTTTCCAAAGTGAATAAACGTCATTCCTACGTAAAGCCTTCAAGGGAGAAATGGTGTCTTACATCACCAGCAAAGACCCCACATCTACCACTTGATATAAGAATTAACCACAACACTTTATTAGATCTTTATAAAACACATTAATGCTGTTTTTTCAGATAATACTTGAAAGCAGAGCCAACGTGAACACTTTGTAACTGGTTGGCATCTCATCAGAAAATTTGATAGATGTTTTTTGTGCACTTGTATAACAGAGAAATTTAGGAGATGTTTATGTATGATGTCTATATGATGAAACAAAACTATTCATTAGCAAGATAATACTGAAAGGAATGGGAAAAAATGGCCATTACCTTGTAAAGGACCTCCTAACTTTCTCCTGTGTTATGCCTCTTCCTTCACACATTCAGTCTATCTCTGAGCCCAGGGACAGCCAAGAGCATCTCCTTTAAGAAGTCATGTGCAGACACCAGAGAGCCACAGACAGTAAAAGCTGGCAGATAGAATCATAGAATCATTTAGGTTGGAAGAGACCATTAAGATCATTGAGTCCAACCACTAATCTAACACTGTCAAGTCCACCGCTGAAGCATGTATGTCCCTAAGTACCATGTCTACATGTCTTTTAAACATCTCCAGGGACAGTGACTCCACCACTTTGCTGAGCAGCCTGTTCCAGTGCTTGATAACCCTTTCAGTGAAGAAGTTTTTCCTAATAGCCAATGTAAACCTCACCTGGTGCAACTTGAGGCCATTTCCTCTGTCCTATGGCTTGTTACTCGGGAGAAGAGACCAGCACCCATCTCACTACGACCTCCTTTCATGTAGTTGTAGAAAGCGATAAAGTCTCCCCTCAGCCTCCTTTTCTCCACGCTAAACAACCCCAGCTCCCTCAGTCGCTCCTCATAGCACTTGTCTTCTAGACCCTTCACCAGCTTCGCTGCCCTTCTCCGGACACGCTCCAGCACCACAATGTCTTGCTCTGCAAGCACCACAAGACAAACTCTGTCAGGCTGCCAGAAGCCCAAGCTGCACCATTGCGCTGTATTTGCATGGGATTTCAAATCATGGGCATAGGCTTTATTTATTAGTGCTGTAACTGTACAAAATACGTCAATAAAATCTCACAATGTGTCACATAGCTATAGTTTCCTACAACCTGCTGAAGTACAACAAACTATCTGGACCAAGTGAGAAGAAGCAATTTTGGAGCAGCAGGCAGCAGTGTCACTATTATGCCTGCAACCAGACGCCTCACAGCCGTCACAGACTGCTTTGTTCTTTACTCAGGCTCCATGCTCCTTTTATAGGCAGTTAAACAAGGAGACAGCTGCAAAGACAGAGCTTAACTTCTGCAGAAGTGAAGGAGCTGGGCAGTGCAGAGGAAGAGCATGTAAGCAGTATAAAGGTGGCACAGCAAAAATCACAAATGCTCTTAAGTTTCATGTACTCTTCGCAGGCTTATAACATAACTGCTAGATGGAAGGTGATCTTCATTTCCTTGCCACATATCCACCACATGGAAGAACTTTCCAGAATTCATGTCTAGCAGCTGAGTCATCTCAAATTTGTTTTCAAACAGTTTTAACAGATTTTAATACTTTCAAAAAAATTGCCATTAAGATTTGAAAGAGAAAGACAGAAACACAGGATACTGCAAGCATTCTCTAATAAGAACAGGTAGAATTGGTTCTAACATTGTTTCTCGCTCTCCCCATGTTTGAATTTTCCTATTCATCCTTTTCTCAAAATAGGCAATTCTATTTAATCTTTAATTACTTATCCAGTACTTTCATAGGTATTTTGTATCAGATGTATCACATGACAGAACAGCTGCATCGCTTATCAGTCTTGGCACTGTACTTTGGCTAAAGAGAATCAAATCAGATTCTGCATTAAGCTGCAAAGAAAAAGATTTTCTATATTCTTACATTATTTAGCAGTCAGAGAGGCCTGATATAATTTGATGATCATTGTGAAGCCAAAAAACCAAAAAACACAGCTGTGTTAATATAAGCTATATTTAGCACTGCACAAATAAAAGCCACAAAACTGGCAGTACCAAACAGAAAGCCTGACAGCTTTCCAGGGGCCTTAAGCAGCTACCGCTGATGTGCTGCAGACAACAGATTTACACTGAAGCATATTTGCACCATGTGCTTTGTTACCATCCGGTTTCAGAAAGTTAAGCAAAAAGATATCAACTACAACTGCCCTTCCAAGACACTGCTCTGAAAATAGATGCAATGTGTATCTGAAGTTTGCTTTCCTGTTAAGCATTTGCTCGTTGTAAAGACAGAAAACAAAGTAGTCATAAAAATCCATTATCAAACATAATGGGAAACCAGGTATTCAGTAGCAACCCTACCTCCAGGTTTGTCAGTCATAATGTTGTACAAACTAAGAGTCAGAAAATAAATAATAATAAATAAAATTAATTGACAAATTAAAATCTGACAACTTTCTTTTGAAAAAAGTAGATTTATAAAGCAAATCTGCCAGTTACTCATAAAAGTTTATGTATTTACACAAGCGATGCAAAGACTACTTTTTAAAATACGTTCAAAAAAGGTCAAGTTGTTTTCTCATTCTAAACAGTCTTACCAGAACAAACATTTTCAAAACTGTGTTTCACTGATAGCTATAACTATTCCCATTAAAAGTCAGCAATCACAGATTTTTTTTTCCATACCCTGTTGTACTTCACCCATAATAAATTAAATGCATGTTCGTGTATGGTGCCTCTGAGATAATAAAAACATCTTCATCCTTATAGCAGCTAGCTGAATTCACTGAAGAGTTTTTTTGGTTGTATTCTGTTTGTTTTTAAGTAGCAGTTTCTTCAAACTTAGGCAAGTTCCTTCTCACTTGTGCACAGAGCTCTTGGCCTACCCCAGCAGGACAGGAAAGAGGTAAACTCCAGCAGGGCAGTAAAATTAAGCAGCTTTGTGCTGACTGAAACAAGAAAACAGAGATAGCATCTAAAGAATGCAGTCTGTCAGCAGACTCAACAAGCCCAAATTAAAACAATGGAAGCAGCAATTTTAAGAAGCCACCTAATCTTTATAGCAGAGTGGAGGATTCTCCCATTTAAATAAGTCACTATTTTTAAGTTCAGCCCATTTTGAAAACTGGACTACACCGTAAGAAAGAACAGTAGAAATAGCAAACACTGCTTTAATTTCCACAGCTTGTAATGGTCATGAACATGTTTTGAGTTGAGAAAATCAAGCTGCCTGAGCAAACAGGTCTGGCTTTCCAGCTCAGATAGCAGACTACTCTTACTTATAAGGTAAAATCTGTAAAACCAACTGCATTTCAAACAGCCCAACAGGTTGACCCTTTGTCTGCAGTGGCTATTTTGTGTCTGCTTTGATCAGCAAAGAAATGGCTACTTTTGAAGTTTAAAACATTGTACTTGAGTTAATTCAGTCTTTGCTTGAAATGAAAAGCATGAATACTTCACCATTGTCTTTGATCTTTTGTCTCAGGCTGTCAGCTCTAATAGACATGACTGAATTGTTTCTACTTAACACCCATTTTTAAGGATGTCCAGGAAAGCACAAGAAGTACAGAAAGGTTTTATATTACATAGTAAAACAAAACTTGAGATTTGACTACATGAGAGACTAAGAAAAAAAACTGACAAGGGATAAGTTTAAAGACAAATAAGACCGTTCCCTACCAGGAAGAAAAAAAACCACCACCAAACAACCAAAAACCAAGTAAATGTTTATACAGATTTTTTCAGTCTAAATTTGATCTTAAATTATCTCAAAAACCCAGAAAAGTTCTCTTCTGGTGATAAATTCTGAATTTTACAATATATTATCTGCAGAACGAAAAAAAATTTTAAGGAAAATCTACAAAAAGTAGTCCATGACATTGCCTAAAATTGGAAACATTCTCATTGTTATTTTATTGTATTACAGACTCACCTTTTACTTGATGCAACAGTGGACACTAAATGTTAAAAAAAAAATTACTGATCATGTTACTGACATGACTAAGAACTGTCACTTTAGTAAATACTACAACCCTAAAATTTCTGTCTTACCCAACAATGTAGATTTGTCTTCCAATTATCTTTAGTATCTTCTGGCAGGAGATAGATATTTTGCTAAGCAGAGAAGTTAAAATTACCTCATGATAATCATCAAAAATTCTCCTGAGAACACCCTTTCAATCAGGCCGAAGGCAGATGGTGCTTGTGTTCAGCACCAAGTAACACTGACTGCCATTCAAATAAACTTCAGTTATGAGCTCCATCTGTGTTTTAATTACTATAGCAAAACCATCCATTATACTTCCAATGGCTCCACTATTTTGTAACATTACAAGATAAACTCTTTTAAATAAAGGTTACGCATGAGTTGCCATTGTGCACTGTTTGCAGAGAAAAAGGTTAAAATATTGACACATAGATAAAGCTAAACAGCTTCCTGAAAAAAATAGTTTAGTGTTAAAGTGTATGTTGCAAATACCTACTTAAGTAAACTCCCATTCACTCATTATTTAGTAAATTCAGCTGCATGGACAGGAGGGGGGAAGCATAAAAAAAGCACCGCACCCCACTCTTCTCCGGTCATGCACAAAACAGTCATCGCATCCAGAGGTCTATAGCAGTGATTACTCTGAGGTGGCAGTGCAGCCAGTCTCAGAGCTGTCAGCCAGGGAACCCCTGAGGCATCCCTGTCTCCAGGTAGCGTCCTTCCAAGTAGGAGAGGGAGGAAGGAATGGCATACTACTAAATGAGTACTTCACAACTCGACAGATCTCGGTTAGGGTACTCTAGGGGAATCTCAAGGAACCTTTGTACTGTCATGTGCCTCCTGACTGACTATAAAGCCCACTTTAAACACCAAGTCACTGCAACACTGGACTTCTACACTGCTTTTCTGAAGAACTTTCTCCTTTCCTGCCCTTCAAATCCATGTGTCACTTCCCTAAGTGCATTTCTGTAAGAAAGCACTACAGAATAAACTACAATGCTCTTTTCGTGGATGTCTTTACTGATAAAGCAAAAGCCCTCAAAGCCTTCAAGTTATGTTAAATGTTTAATTAAAGAAAAAACAGAATACTAAAAGTAGTACAGTGATTGTAACACTACTGTTTTCATTGTAGCAATCTGATCCTTCTTCACTAGCCCAGTGGCAATATTTCTCTGCAGGTGAAGCACTTAAGAAACAAGAGTGACTGATCCACGATGCTCCTCATTCAGTAAAGCTTCTTTCACGTGTGTTGCAAGGACACAAACAGTTGGTAAGAGACTCCCTACATACCATCAAGAAAAAAGATTCAGCAGCCTAATTCTCCTCTCTGAAGGTGGCTTTGGAAAGAGCTTATTCTAGTCATAATCTCCAGAGTCC
>JAOBAS010000072.1:26929642-26944553 GCA_025311575.1 Elanoides forficatus
CCCCAGCTCCCTCAGCCGCTCCTCATACGACTTGTGCTCCAGGCCCCTCACCAGCTTGGTTGCCCTTCTCTGGACACATTCCAGCACCTCAACGTCTTTCCTGTAGTGAGGGGCCCTTTGTCTCTCTACTCCTTTGTGGGTGTGCAGACCACCTTTTATCACATAATCTAATACTTCCCATTTTAATCAAACACATAGAAAATAAATATTAACATTAGTCTTGCTGCAGTGATCTTCTACCCTGCCCTTGCTTGAAAGATTTGGGGAGTCAGGGTGGGGTGTGTCATCATTTCAAAACAGCACACTCCTAATGTCAGATCTTGAACTGAATTCCCTTGTTCAAACAAGGTAAAAAAAATTATCTAAGATTTCTATCTGAATAGTAACTTTCCTGAATTTAGGGAAAACATTTAGAAACTGTCCATTTAAATGAACTAAATCAACTAACAAAAATCTCCTGTGTCAACTGGCTCTTCTATTTCACAGTTGTGTTTGAACAGAGAGATTTTAAAAATCCCATAAAAGCCCACCACAATTTTAGGGTATGGTTCCCCTTTATGGCTAAGCTAATAAAGCAGGGTGTGCTCAGAGCTCATGCTCCGCAGGGCAGTTGATCCTGTCTTCTCTACTGTAACAGACTTTGTGAGTCCATAGCTTCAAGTGGAATAGGTCTATCTCACTAATTTGGTGGAAAAGCCATTTGTTCTGTTACAGATTAGGTTTCTGTTGCATCAGCCAGCTCGATGAGCTCACCCTATGACTGCTGTGTAGGGAGAGAAGAGCACCAGGAGAGTGAGGCCAAGGAAAGCAAGAGCAAGACCACTCTTTTCAGCAGTAGCCAGACATTGAATTGACGTAACATCACCAAAATTTATTAGCATTAGGTTACCTAAGCTTGTTCTCTTGTTATAGAATAGAAAGAGAAAGGGTTCCCAATTTACCCTGTTCAAGCCTATTTTCTTTAATAACTTCCCCTTCAGTCCATTTTTAAGGTAATTATCTCCATCTCTTCATTCTCAACATCCTCTTGAAACTCCCTCTAATTCTGTAACGTCATTCTGTATGGCCAGGATTACAGACTTGAAAAAGGCATGTTTCCTTTCTTAAAGTAGTCTTTACCCTTTCCCTCATCCTCATACAATCCTGCTTGTTTTCTGCTCAGAATGGAGAAAACATGCCAATGATTAATGACACCACTGTAATAGAAGATCTCAAGTACCTCTAAAAGAATTAAAATACAAATAGTGTACATGCAGACATGCACCCCTATAAATGACCTAACAGAATTATAGTGGAAGAACAAACAGAAGTCTTGTTTCTGTAACAAATTATTTGTATGTGGAATCTGAACATAGAGTCAAAAGCCCTGGTGAGGAAAAAAACCCCTACAAATAAAGAAAAGAAGCAGCCCATAACCTCAAACTACTGCTATGTCATTGGACAGAAAGAATCATTAAAGAAACAGCTGTACCTTGGACAATTACTTTTCCTTTGCTACATGTATTACTCACTGGATGGTTGTGTCTAATGTGACAAAGTAAAAAAAAAACAAACAAACTTCTTACAGCTGCTTCCCAAAACCAATACTAACAAGTTTTCAATGGGTACAGAATTTCACTCTTCCTCCTGTGCCAGGATAAAAGAACTGCTGAAGAGAAGAAAAATATAAAATCAGGCTTCATCCCACACAGGAACTGCCAGGTGTCTGCCATTAGCTGAACACAGCTTACTTTTCCTTGCTTTTTTAAAGTCACTTAAAGAACTGCTCAGGATATAATTATAAAGAATTAAAATTAACTAGAACTGAACTTAATCTCCATCTACGTACACAAATCACCAGCAAACTGTCAATGATCTCTGGTTGGATCATTAGCCTTTATGATACCATTCTTCAACAAATTCTCTCCAATGACCAAAATTACTTCTTTTTTTTAAATAAAAAAACACCTTTGTTTCCATTCAGTGATAACCATGTTACATTGTTTGTATCCACAAAAGAACACAATCAAAAGCAGCTTAAAAGCAAATTTAGGAAGTAAGAATCAATAGCTAATTGTCATTTTAACAACTTCAAGATGATTCGTAGTATGCTCCTATTAATTGGGACAGTAGTCAAAATCAAATGTGCATGCTTTAGAGAAAATACAACCATAAAAAAGGTAATTAATACAATGGTATCTTTTGGGACAAGAAATACAATCCTAAAAATTATAAAAAAGTCATTGCTGCTAGCACATACTACAGAAAAATAAAACTTGAAACTGCTAATTGCGTTTCAGGGGTTACTTACATTACAACAGTAATTATTAATATCTAGATTCAATAGAGTAGAAGTATAAACTCCATTTCTATCTGAGTAAGATATCTGGAATCAATAGCTCATTTTAACAACTTTCCAAAATGTAGTTATATTTAACTTTGACTTGCGTCTGGAACAGGGTCCATTTACATTTAAATACAGCTGGTATTCAATGTTAGTGAGTAACTGTACTGGCAAACATGAAGTATTTATGTTTGTATGTAAAGTATTTATTTCTTTTTGCACATTTAAAGTGTTTATTCAGGAAAGATAAACAGGTTACACTTTCTATGATAAAACTTCATATTAATTTTTACTTCAAAAGTGACAATTACACTGATTTATGATAAATTTAGAATATGATTTTGTTTTGAAGAATAAGACTTTACTTTTTTCAAAGCATTCAGTTTGTTCTTTCATATATATGATGACTTGACTTGCAAATCACCACTGTATACACAGTCTGTTCCATTTACGTGTACTCCAGATAGGCATTTTTTTTGCCAATTGAAATCTTCACCTCTCTTCTAAAAGCTTTTGGCTTAAAAACAGTACTCCTACTACTTGGGATCATAATCTTGCCTGCATTTAAGCCCACCATCAAGCTTCTCAACTTCATGAGAAGGTACATGAGACAACCAACACATATACGCAACTTGAAATACGGTTCATTAGTCACATAACATGGAAGTGCTCAAATGAAATTCAACAGAAAAAATGACAACATCCTCAGCACTAGCTCATTTTCCAGAGCTTTCAGGAAGGGAAATTATGAGTGGATCTTTATTCTTAATTTCTTCTGCACAATTATATAAAACTTCTGACAGTTAACCAAAGCAGTTTCAAAGCTCTGACTATAGAACCCTCAGGGTTGGTGTTGGTATTTTTTTCCCAAAAATCCTGGAAAGCAGCTTAAAACAGAAAAGATGCATAACCCCTAAAGACATAAAATAAAGGAGTACACTGTGACCAATGAAAGACTGCATTTAATACATAAACAGACTTTTTTTTTTTTTTTAAGTACTAAACATGAAAGTTAATAGATATCAGCATTGGAAGATTAGTTGGCTTCTTCAGTTTACCCTAAATATTACTCATCTCTATATTAATATCCAAACTAATAGCTAGGCAGCCAAGTAGAGAAAAAAATACCACATATATGTGGACTGGGAGAAGGAGAAAAATTCCAACTATGAAACCAAACAGTTAACGGCTTAGCATCTCAGGCTTACAAATAAACTTATCTTGCAAGGCCAAAATGTGCAGGAGTCCTCTGAGTTTCTCCTAAAATCAATTCCTCCAGTGTCCAGTGTTTTATTATGTTTTTCCACTAGTCAAGACAAACAACAGAACCTCTGCTTTCCTGAAGAATAACAGTAGATTTCAATAAGAATTCTCATTTCCTTATACAAATAAAATTGCATGGCGAATAGTTGCATGAGAGTATGTTCACCCACTGTTCTACTACCCACATAGAGAAGACAAGAAAAAAGAAAAGGTAATGTGAGTTGAGGGTTAATTTTTGTTGTTTTAATAAAAAAAAGCTTGAACATTTTTCTCTCAGGTAATGCTCCCATTACATAATTTGTGTTCTCTTCTTATGATTAAAAAAAAAAACTCTGGAAATTATAATCAGTAAAAAAACTCTAATTACTTAAAAAAACAGTTTTTAACTTCAGCAATTTTTAGTTTGCTTTCTTTTCACATTGTTGAAGATTAGCTAGACTTTGCCAAGTTTAAATTATATAAGCTATGCAATTGGTTCAGCTAAACCACGCTTTATGCATTTAGTGAACAATGCAGGAGAGGATTAAAAAAAGCAATCCTGACACCTCACAGTGTAAGGATACATAAAAATTATTAAATGTGAGGCAAAAGCCACTTACCTTCCAGTCTCATGAATTCCTAAAATGACACTAGATAATAGAACATATGGAGAGAAGATCTTTAGCAAGGGCTGAATCATCTTCGTGTAGATGCTGTGAATAGCCCCTGTATGCATACTGACATCATCAGTAAAGACTTGGAGGCAGAGGATACTATGGTAACCATGCAATGTGCTGAGAGAGAGAAGCCTTTAATTGCTTTAACAACTTCCTGAGGTTCGTGCTACTGGGCTTCCATTTGCTCAGAAGGAAATGAAGGTTGTCACAGAGGCAATGAGTGTGACACTGCAGAAAAAAAAAATAAAAATCACTGAATCCTGAATCTATTAATTGTGATGTGACTTTTTAAATGACAAGTGTCATAGCCTGAATCCACTAATGAAATTTTCTGACATCTGCAAGATCTGCCAGGAGTCACAGGTCAAGAAGTAATACTGTCAGGTAGCAATTTTATAAGCATTTGTATTTTGTTTTCTCTATTTGCAGACGTTGATACTATCACATTGAGATGTTCCCTTCTTCACATCACGGCATAGTTCTAAGTATAGAGTGTTCTTCTGTACCAGAGGGTCAAACACTGATCACAACAGAATGTAAAGTCCTAATACTGGGACTCAAGTACAATATAAACTGACATGCTGCACAATGAGGTATTTATCCTAGTATCATGCCTGTCTCAACTTCAATGACTATCTGCCAATACACCACTTATGAAGGACAAAGCTCAAGTAAATACTACCAGCAGTGACATGATATGGCCAACAGGTAACTGAATAAGTTTTGGCTATGCTTTCAAGAAAACTGCAGTATTATCTCTGCATTTTGCATACAAATAGCTCAGCTGGGGTTTATTTGTTTTTTCAAAACTAAAGAATAACCACAAGACTAACGACCCAATCTGAATTACACAAAACCAAAACGAAGTGTAGGGGATGA
Organism: Elanoides forficatus; assembly: GCA_025311575.1. Taxonomy (NCBI): domain Eukaryota; kingdom Metazoa; phylum Chordata; class Aves; order Accipitriformes; family Accipitridae; genus Elanoides; species Elanoides forficatus. The sequence goes on from JAOBAS010000072.1 coordinate 26,934,764, forward strand.
AAGGGAAAAAGGACCAAAGAAACCTCCAAGTTGCATTGGCTTTAGTTTTTAGTTCCAACAAGGTTGGGTTTTCAATTGTTAAGGGCATGCTGGGGAGGAAATTGCTGTCTGTAGGTCTGGCTTAACTATGATAGGGTTATTGTGAAATCAGTTTCACTGCTTTAACACAAATATGATAAAAATTGGAGAACAATGATGCAGACACTCTAGTTCTGAATTCTCTAGGAACTCAAGTTCCCCTTACTGGTCATTTGCCCAGCTAATGTTCTGCCTAAGCAGTACGATCAATTAACAGTTCTTTTTTCAGAAGCGTACTATTTCCCCAGAAAAGACAGAATAAATCATTTTATCTACCGGGTTTGGCTCAAAGCTGTTAAGTTAGAATCTTCAAATGAATTTTATTTTTCCCTTGAAGATCAGATTATTGGGTAATCTTTGACAGTTTATATTCCAATCTAATCCTAACTTTGCCTTCCCCACAACTGTTAGATATTTTAAAAAAAACAACAAAACAAAACCAACCACAAACCAACCAAAAACCACAAGTAGTTATCAATGTACCAATACACTAAATTTTGCAACTGTAATGCTACAGTGCTTTCATTAATTTCTATAATACTTAGAAGTCTAAAAACTTCATTGGAAAACCCATTCCAAAGAAAAAAGTAGTTCATAGGATGATTCATTACACAAGTTCTTTTACATCATAGCTGAGACAGTCAGTTCATACTCCGTATATATGGGAAAAGAACATAGCATACCATGCTGAACTGTATGGCCAGCAACCTGACCTCATTATGAACCACTGTCATTCAGTATTGAGTACAAGGAGCTGATTAAAATATGCATAGTTCTGTTTAGACTGCAGTCTGCCAATACAAAAATTTCTAAAGAAATCAACATCACCTCCTATGCAGAAGGCTGATGTCTGCTTCCTACCTACACACACAGATTCTAGACACACTGTTAGTGAGGATTCGCCTGATTTGGAGTGTCTAGAAGAGCTGCTGTAAACTGGTTGTTTAATGAATGTCGTTGTTTCAATTCTAACATTAATCAAACCCTTGCAAAGAAGCTGCACTTTTCAAAGTTAGGTTGAAAACACTGATCATGAGATTAAGAACGCTGCTGGGCCATCCACTTCCACAGTTAGTTGTCATTCAACATGACAAATCTTGCTGACTAGATTTTGCACCTTTTTTTTTTTTAAAAAAAACCAAAACAGCACACTTTGTGGCCCCTTTTTCAAATACAAGTGCAAAATGCCTCAGATACTTCACATACATAGACTGCTTTTCATAGCAAACTTTCTGCACACACACCTGGTTTCAAAACCATCGATCTAAGGTACAAAGAAGTGTATTGCTCTCTATCACAGTCTGTGTTGCTTTATGCATACTAGTATGCATATTCTTCTAAAGCCACGCTGTGAAAGATGCAAAGGTGTTTACTACCTCCAATACATTCTCAAGTGAATAATAATAATAAAAAAAAATAAAAAATTAAAAACACCCAAACCTAAATAGATCAGCCTGAAGCCAAATATAAAAGCTTGTTCTAGAATTGAAGCACTAATCTCCTGACTACAAAGGTGAAAATGTAGTTACAAAGGATGAAAATGAAAAGTTACACAATCTTAAATTGCTAGATGACACATACAGCTTTTAAAGAGGCATTTATCCAAAACACCTTTCTCACAATCTCCTTTCTATTTTGGGAAGCGAAGGAACAGACAGCATCTGGCACATCTAGTAAATTACATCCATCCCCCCAGAGGATGTAATAATAAATAAATCAAATAAATCCATCATCTCAGAGGTCTTGATTTATTGGCTAAGTCTCAGTTTTTGCAAAGTAGAATCTCATGTGAAAGTATTTCTCTGGGCAAATTCTACAATTTCCTCTTCTATCTCAAGCTAACTCACATGATTGCTTTAAAAACTACGTAAAATTAAAGGCTAGCTTGTTCATTCCTCAGGCAGTGACTTAATTTGGTATGGAAAGTTGGTACTGTCAGCCAAAAGGGTTTGTATATACAATGTACCTTTTGGAATCCCCACAGAAACCCAAGCAATTTAGGTCAGATACAAGTATCAATAAGAAAGGTGGGGGGGAGGGTGTGGAATGCCAAATGACAGTTTTGCATGCTTCTTAAGAGCCTTTGTTTAAGCTGAATAAAGTGTGGGTTCTAAGCAGGAACAACAACAAAAAAAACCCAACAAAACAAAACAAACAAAAAAAACCCCCATCAATAAGCAGTCACATTATTTTTGGATGACTGTAGACAGGCACAAGGTTAGGATATCAGCATAGGTTAAAATGGGATTGCAAATAATGACGCAAGCACAGACCACAAATTCTTACGGTCAAAAAGTCAGTACTAAAAAAATTAAGGTTGGTATGTAGAAGAACAATCTTGACTTCATTTTTGCAGACACATGTAATGGTTTCCTCATATGCTTAAGCTTCTAAGACTGTTAGACTAATACTCCATAATCTTCCAGGAATCTCATTTCTACAGCAATAGAAAGAATGAAAGAGAATAGCTCAAGCAATCACAACAGCATATTCCGAAGTCCTGTTCTTATTAAGAGGCATTCCAGACTACTTACTCCATCTCTTCTGCAGATCTTCCACACACACAATTTCTGCGAAAGACATCAGGAATACACACATGCAACATTTACCACTGTTTTCCAGAACATTTTCAGCAACTTTTACCTCCTCATCCATACTGAAATTTGGGCACAAGCCATTTAAATCAGTAACTGTTAAACAGGTAGGTACAGGACAAGCTATAAGTACCAGCTTACAAAGTGATGAACATTTACCGTATGATAGAATACTGATGAAAATAATCAGATTGTTATTTGTCAAAGCAGGAAATGATAAATTGGTATTACACACAAAAAATATACTATTAGTACGGTGGAATGTAAGGGATTATGAATACCAAATTAAATCACAAAACATTTTGAATTAGGAAAGCATTGTGTTTTATTTCATATCTGTACACCTCCAACTGAAGGGTTTCTCCAAATTTCTGCAGTGATATGTTGCCAAAACAGAACTACAATTCATATCACCACCAACACTATGGTAAAAAGGAGGGAAAGTACTCTCAAGCAGTAACTCCTTACTCTATAGTATCAACTCTTGAATTTGGTCATATCACGGAGCACAAACACATAAATAATATACAGTTGTTACAGGCCAAGCAAAGTATTTTAATTATTTCATGCAGTTCTACTACCAAACCTATGCAAATCTGGCTCTTACTTGGCACCAGTCCCACTTCAAGCATATTATGAACTGGGCAGTCCTAGAAGGCTTTCACAGAAGCAGCATTAATAGCAGAATGCTGACACAACTTCCTTTTTTTCAGATGTTGTTTATTCCTGCACTTATCTTCATGACAAACATCTCTTCCAATGTTGTAGTGCTGGAGGAACATACTTCTGGAATGACCACCACCACCTGTCTCTTCAAGGACACTCTCAAGGCAAGGAGGGAAAAGAAAAAAAAACAAAGCAGCAGCACAACTCTGTTCTCAACAGGTGATTCTGCCTGTCTCCAGCTACACAAATCTTTTCCCCTTAAGTGCCTGGAACACATCCTATTTTTCTCAGTCTATGCATTGCTTTAATTAGAGTTCTGGGCAAATTTACTTAATGTAATACACAGGGATTAACTACAAAAATGAAATCAGAAAGAGACAGGACTATACCACTACTTCTAAAATAGTTATGGTGTAACGTATTTACAGACAACATGTACCTAGGCACTTGTATTGATATGTGAACTTTTGAAATAATGTAAGAAGAAAGATGCTCAGTAGATATTTTCTACAGTTCAAGCATAGCTCTGAAGATCAAGGTCTACATATAACACCGTAACACAATACCTACATGAATTAATGCTTGTAAACACGGATCCTTGAAACACACAAGCAGGTTTTTCTGTAGAAAACAAAACTTCTCATAACTCTGATACATTTCTTTAAAAGCAACATCAGTGCACACAATAGTATCTACTTATATTTGTAAGGGTGAAGCAGTTCACATCACCCTGTTTGAGACTAGAAAATGAAGCACTTGCTAAGACTGCTCTCTTTACTGTTCAAACTCTGTTTCATTCTACATTTCTGCATTTCAGACAAGAATTCCAAAGTAAATCTCAACTTTCCATCACCTAAAAATGTTAGTCTTGCTCTATCCAACTAACTGCTCCTCACAGAGACACAGAAAAAGAAATAGACATTAACCTCCTTCCACCCCCTTAGCTTTATATATGCATGTTCAATTATCAGATACCTTCTGCAACTATGCCAAGGGAATGACAACACAGCTTTTCATTCAATGCTTACAGCAAAATTTCCTGCTTTACCCTAAAATAGGGTTATCCTTCAGTCCTTGACTGCCACCATTTCTTTACTGCTTTGCTGCATAAGAACTGACTGAAGCACACCAGAGGTCAGCTAAATGCTTGAGAGAATCAAATACCGATTCTTTTAAACTCCTCATTCCACTCTACTGTCCTGCAGTAACTTTAACAAAGCTTCCACTTCAAGGAGCATACTGAGTTTACACTGCTTCCAAATCTCAAAAAGATCTCAGTGACATGCGCATACCTTGTTTTTTTGAGTCAGAAACTCATCTCTAGAAGAAGGACCTTTCCACAATCACCACACTTTAAGATATCTCCAGCTTTTATATAGCAAAATGAGTTATGAAAAGACCTCAGCCTGCTTATAGCACAAGAGTAAATTATTTGCTGTAGACATTCCCACTCTCAAACTCTATCACTATTAGACAAATAAAAGAGCCACTGTGCCAAATTAAATGGGTTACTTTTTCAGATAAGCAACTCCAAACTGAACACAAAAAGGACAAAATTTAACATCATGGCTACAATCTCCTCTCCTGTAACCACAAAAAGTCTGAGAGAGGGGCATGTAAGAAGGATCTGAATACCTGACTTTGTTTTCATGCTGAAGTGATTTACAGTTGTACAGCACTTTGCAACTGGCAAATCTCCGCACTGGATATTTTACAGATGGAGTGTGTTATTTCTGTGTCTTCCAGTAGCTCCTGTCTAGCTTTTACACAGAAATATAAAAGGTAAATTTTGATCAAGGAACCTTTAATATTTAATTAGGACAAGGGAATGCCTTCTAGGACATCTGGTAAACAAGCTGAGCAAGGCAAGCCATGCTCCCTGAATTAGCTCAGCTGAGACTAGACTTCACAGTGAAATGAGCACCTTACACTGTCGGCTGTTTTTCCATCTTGGCCCTACAGGTGAGCAAATACTGATTATGATGGAAGGTTTATTTTTATTTCAAGATGACTCAAAGTGGCCGAATTTATTACAAGAAGACAGATATGCTTGATTTAGTTAATTAAAATAAAGGAGTTCTACCATGGATAGTGAAATGAGTTACAGTGATGATCTTCACAAAACAACCACAAAAGCAGTATCTAGAGCTGTAATGTTTTCTCCAGGAAGGTTTACATATAAACAAGAAAAGTACAGATATAAAAAGAAAACAGAACCCACTGCATCATGTTTTATTACTGATTTATTTCTTTGTCCTATGTGTAATACACCTACGTAGCCATCAAGAATGCAAATTTGTAATTCCTTGCCAGAGCACAAAACACAGAGAAAATTGCATTTGATGAGGATTTGTCATTTAAGTGGAATTTGCTTTGGCAGTGTGCAGAAAACAAAAAGTAAACAGAATCAGTGAAAAGATTTTCTTTAAGGTAAATTGGAAACACAGAGCACGCTAAGAGAAGCAGCACTTTAACAGGCCTTCAAACAAAGCACCTTTTTGCTTATCTGCATGTAAATCTATTAAAAGATACCTCTAATGTATTAGCTCTCCTTTAAACACAACAACAAAACCCCCACACAGTTATAAACCTAAACCCTTATCTATTGGTAACATATGCAACTCTTGGCCTTAACACCAATTTAAATAAAAACAAAATACTCCCTGTAACAATCAGTTTGAGTTTTACCAACAAAGAGCAAACAGGTCTAACAAAACTATAAACAATGGATATGACACTACCACTCCTAAAGATTACGAGCAATCACAGACTGCTTGGAAACAAAACAATGAGCTAACTAAACATACAACATGAACTAGCAGATCTGAGTAAATCATATTTTTGTTTTAGAGAAATGTAGTACTGTCAGGTAGCACTATACAACAACAGCTGACAAACTCCTCCCCTAATACCCAAACAGTGACAGAAATTCACAGAATATGCTCTCATCAGCTCCCAATGATGAAAAGGAGGAAGATGCGTGAGGCATTCCTTCAGGCAGCATGCACCACACCAACACCCAAATACCTCACCCTGCCGAGGGTTTCAGCATTTCTATTTAAGAGCTGACACTGCTGTGTCAACACAGCACTTAACGGAGGCCCAAAACCATAGGGTACCTCCTATGCAGCTGCTGTGCTTGGTCTACAAAATGAACCTCAAGAAATACTAGAGAGATGCATTACAATTTTAGCAAAATCAAAGAAAGGACAGTTTGACACGGCTTACAAGAACTTACAGAAGACAGAATTTGATACAAATAAAAAATTCATGTCAAAGTATCATCACAGTATGCTCCTACTAGGTGTACCATTCTTCACATCCACGGTGCAGCATGATTGCTTTATATTTTACATAACTGTTAAGTTTCATTATACTACCAATCAATAAATTATTTTTCTAAATGTGGATACATGACAGGCTTCACTCCTAAAAGAAAGTTGTGGCTTGCAAATGAGTTAATGAGAGTCGCAAAATTGGATATGCCAGGCCTAATCCTATCTCATATTGTGCGATTAAGCTGAAACAATCTAATTTTCCCTAATCCTCCCTTGAAAGAAGGAAATAACTAGGGTACAGTTCATTTAAAGTTATATCAGTGTATATTTAAGATCTGCTACAGACACCTCAAGGAAAAAAAAAAAAAAAACACCTGACAGCTCAGACATAGCAAGGGAAATGGCCTTAGAAGATTCAGTTATGCAAGATACTAGAATTGCTTTTAAGACGAGAACTGATTTGCTCCTTTACAAAGTCTGTGCTACCATCCCTTTTTGGGAAGCTATGTCAAATCAAAGACAAAAATTCTGACTGTAATAATATTTGTTCTAATTGGGCTCAGAGGACATTCTTTGAGGACACACAAAACAGAGCTTGTGTTTCAAAGTGAAGAGCAGGCAAGGAGCAACTCATCTGTGTAAAAATGCAGCTGATGAGCTGCAAGGGTTGAAGTAACTGCCCATTCACCTGCCTAGGGAATGTGCCTTGGCCTAAATATCACATTTTCATTAAAAGCATATTCCTTGCTTGTGGATCAACACCACATTGACACACACAAAAACTGCTCCAAGGCAGACAACTGACTGCAGCTGTACTCTCTCACAAATTAGACAAAAGCTAACCCAGAGCAGGAGCTGATACTGCTAACAGCAGCAACAACTACCATTGAAATAAATAAAACCCATTGAATTACTGTGTAAAATGCTTTGTGTCCACATAGAGGCAAATAACGAACCTTACTTGAACCAATCTCTTGGCCTCTTTTTATGTTAAAAAATGAGAGGAAATGTCATACTAAATATCACCACATTATCACATCCCAGGCAAGGACACCAGGGTGCAAGTCTAGAGCAAGGAAGACATACCCTTGATCATGTCAGGGAATACTTAGGCTAATGACATATGTAAGTCCATGGGCCCTGATGGGATGCACCCATGAGTGCTGAGGGAGCAGGCTGATGTCACTGCAAGCCCACTCTTTATAATCTTTGATCAATCATGGCGAGTGGGAGAGGTGCTCAAGGACTGAAGAAATCACCTGTGAAGGTGACCAGGCACTGGCACAGGTTACCCAGTGAGGCTGTGGAGCCTCCACCCTTGGAGATTTTCAAAAGCCATCTGGAGATGTTCCTGGGCACCTCCTCCAGGTGGTCTTGCTTGAGTAGGGTGGCTGGACAAGATGACCTCCAGTGCTCCCTGCCAACCTTGACTATTTTGTGATTTTGTAAAGAAAACTAATAGTTATTTTAGCCTTCACCAGGCATTTTCAACTGCAAGAGATGTACGTGCGAACACAATCAGGAAACACTGAACCATTTAACTAGTTCCATGTAACTTGTTCTATAGGACTATACAAACCAACAGGCACTGCAAGTGTTCCGAAAATGGATTATCCATGTTATTTTTAATCAAGTTTTGATTTTTCATGGACAGTCTTACTGGGTTTACGTGCCCGGGTGCTGGCAGCAGGGAGCTGCAGGGGGGTCTCTGTGAGGAGAGGCCGGGGCTGCCCCATGCCAGACACAGCCAGTTCCAACAGACCCACCACAAGGCACAGCTGAGCCCACCAGCCAAGATGGTGCTGCCTCTGGGAAACAGGATTTAAGAAAGGCAAAATCGCTGCACAGCAGAGTGTGCAAGAGAGGAGTGAGGAAAAAGCATGAGGAACAGCCCCGCGGACACCAAGGCCAGTGAAGTAAAGGAGGAGGTGCTCCAGGCACTGGAGCAGAGATTCCCCTGCAGGCCCTGGAGAGCCCCACATCAGAGCAGGTATCCATCCACCTTGCAGCCTGTGCAGGACCCCATGCCAGCGCAGGTGGAGATGCCCTGAAGGAAGCTGCAGCCTATGGAGAGCCCATGCTACTCGATTTTTAATTGGCAATAAATTAAATTAGTCTTCCTCAAGTCAAGTCTGTCTGCCCATGATGGTAATTGGCAAGTGCTCTCCCAGTCTTTGTTCTGACACATGAGCTGTTCCATCTTACCTTCCCCCCCATCCTGCTGAGGAGGAAGAGAGCAGCTGGGTCGGGGTCTGGCAGCCAGCCAAGGTCAACCCACATCATACTCCATTAAGAATTTAAAAGAAACAGGCCATACTAAACAGTAAATGATTGACACAACTGTTCAGACTTTGATTTCACTGAAGTAGTAATGCAGCTGTGAAACAAAGCAAGTCACTTTCAGATGTGACTAAGCCAATCTAGCCCCAAGTGAAATTTTAACTTGCAATGCAGAGCAAGGTCAACAAGTGGTAGTTTCTACTCTTGATAACTACTATCCATTCATTAAAAACCCAAACAAATAAAACAACACCCTCCAACTTCAAATAAAACTAGTAACCAGATACTGTAATGCCTGCCAAAAATCTTACCTCAAAGATCAAATTCAAGGACACAGCCTAAGTGTCAATTCATTACTAATAACTGAATATGTGCTATCATAATTGAAAAGATATTATATATTCAATCAATATATACACACATACACTGTAACTCAGAAAATATTCCTAAGCAAACTACTGTCATTGTATGTAGGTCAAGTTGTCTTGACAGGGATGAAAAAGATGAAATACGACACAGATGGAGATCTTCATGATTTGAACATCATCCAAAGAAAAGCTTTAGTGCTTACTGAAAACCACAATAACTATAGGGAGACAGAGCTCTGTTGTGAACATACAGCTTCTTAGCGCTGTTACTAGAAAATGTATTCCTTTCTTTGGAAATACTTGCTCCTGAAAGCATCTAATAAAAACACAAATTCAAAAGCTCAGGTCAGCCTGAATAAAGTTTTCAACAGTGGCCTTCTAAATTTCAATAAAGTAGTAACTCTGCATTGATTTCCCTAACTCAGTTGCTCAAGGAAAAAAAGTACCCCTGACATCCAAGCTCATCATAGCTTTGCGGAAGGAAATAAGTCCGTTTCTTATACATGACTTGGTACTTTGTGTATGG
>JAOBAS010000072.1:26965340-26981227 GCA_025311575.1 Elanoides forficatus
TGCCGGGCAGCTTTCCAGCCACTCTTCCCCAAGCCTGTAGCGCTGCGTGGGGTTGTTGTGACCGAAGTGCAGGACCCGGCACTTGGCCTTGTTGAACTTCATACATTTAGCCTCGGCCCATCGATCCAGCCTGTCCAATTCTTTTTTTGTTTTGGCTCTACAGAGGGATCTGGACAGGCTGAAATGATCTATTATCTACTGTTCGATATACAGAGAGAGAGAGAGAGAGAGAGAGAGAGAGAGAGAGAGATTTTGGAGAACAAATTTGCTAGGAAAGAGTCCAAAAAAAGAGGAAATCATCGAAATGAACATGCCTGAAAGTTTCTTTGGCTGGGTAGATTTACTGCAGCATTTAATAGAAGGAATGTGCCTTGATTAAGGCAGTATATTCAATGTGCAAGACCAAAATTCAAACCAGTTAGGAATATGAACTATGCGACTTAAAAACTGCAAATATTTCTGCTTTTAAGGTTCTACCAGTTTCACACAAACTGCTCTGTTAGCCAAGAAGTAACTCCTACTGTGCAGGGCCTTACTAGATGAATATCTGTTCAAAAACTTCTGTAGTTTTTTAGTGATTTTCATCTCACAGCAGTTGTGCTTGAGAGTGTATATCTATTGGGGACCTTGCACATTTATTTTTGAAAGATGTATATTTATCTTTTGTAGCTTACATCTGGCAGCTATCAGAATGTCAAAATAGCCATTATCATCATCCTTCAAAATAAGTGATTTTGGAAAAAAAACCTTTTGGTAAATTGCTATGACAGTAACACACATTTATTAATTGTTCCATTAACATTTTTGGTTGACAGTATACCAACAGACAATATTAAAACATGTTCCATTTATTTAATTTATTTTTATTTTTTTTACATCTCAGAGGCTAGAAGTATACTGCTGTATTCTATATATTCTATGCAGTGTTGGAGCCTGAACATTATATGTGTTACTACATATATACTTCCCTTTTTTTACACTCATAGGAGATAGCAAATGAGACACTAAGAGAGTCCTTTGCACATTTTTAACCCCAGCTAGGACATACTGAAAATCACATACAAATGTTTCTAAAAGCAGGTTATCTGAATTTGTTTACTAATGATCCAGAGGACAAGGATCCTGTGTTTATCTCTGATGCCTGATACAGTGAGTTCGTGCTCCTGATCCAAGTGCAAGGGTGACAGTTACATGTGGCCTCCTCTTCAGCAAAGGCCATATAGCTGAAATTAAAGTGTCCTAATTGTGCAACCTCCTGTAGTGATTTTTCCTTAATGAAAAATCTTTGTTGGAAATGTCTTTGTTGGAAATGTAGTTCTACTGGAAATATAGTACTCGGTCAGACTTACATGGACAAAACACAAAATGGTGTTCTTCCTTCATAACCTGATACAGAACAGTGGGGCATGTTTGAAGATCTATAAAATAATTTGATGTCACAGGTGGCTATCCACTGTACTTGAAATACATCACATCACACTTGTAAACTGAATTATAACCAGTGTTTTGTAGTGGTCTAATCTGTATCTACAGGCTAAGAAAAAGAAAAAGCAACCTTAGAAAATATTTTCCTTTAAAACTGACTCTTCATCATATTTCATGCTAAAATGCATCACTAATTTTGGAGAATATTTAGAAACATTTCAAACATTCAGATATTTTAGTATCCCCCAAAATGCCCTATGTTCATACTGGTACCAGCATGGTGCTTGTATGAATCCTGGTTCTTCCACAGTTAAAACTGTGGGAAGTGGGTTGCCTGACTTACAAAGTGTGTCAGGTTGTCCAGGGAAAGCTGATGGGAAACCTATATTCTGTAGCTACCTCTCCGAGTGCTTGTAGCTTGTTTCAGGGTTAGGCAGACTGCCTCAAATCAACAGAATTTTGCCATAGCTGTTTATACCAGTGACGTATTTTATAGCTTAGATATTGTAATAGCACACAATTACTAGATTGGGAGAATATAGCAGGTCAGGAACAACACGACCGTTGTTGATCTGTCTTGCAGATGTGCATGCTGTGAGTTTCCTGTTGATGTAAGGCAGAAGAGAACATGCGGACACATTTAAAATAGACACTGGCATAGTAATGTGATTCTTGATGATTTGGAAATTTGTAGTACAACTTAACAAACATTCTGTTAACACCAATTTAAAGGGCAATGTATTCTCAACTTTAATGATATAATCACAAGGTTATTTGCCTTGGAATATATAAATACCCAGCAGATTTACTCATTTAGGAATTTGGTTCATTTAACAGATTAAGCAGTAGTTCAGTAATTATATTACACAATTTACTACATGGGGCTTCTAGTTATATAAAAATTTAATTGTTTTTATTTCATATTTGTTTAAGAGACTTTTGTAGTGGGAACATAACTTTAATAATCTAGAAAAGTGTCTTGTGTAACAAACATTTCTTAAGTAATTATGCCTCTGCTATATTGCTGGCATGCTTATGCATGAAAAGCGACTCCACATCATAAAAATCTCTGATACCCTCAGTCTTTGTGATGGAGTGCTAAATTCAACCCTGTTGTTGAAACTACCCTGTATAGACTGACACTGAAGAGCAAATTAATTGCTCACTTCACCAGTCTAATAGACTTTCTCTTGGAGGGACATAGCCCATCATGGCAACCAAGCCAGAGCTTGTGGCCAAAATGAGAAAATGTGCCCTCATGAGCATTGCAAATATCTCTCCACTGAACAATCAGGCATGCATCTTCCTTTTAGAAACTGTCCGTGAGACTCTTACTGGTACATTGCTTCCAGGGATCAGGCTTAACCATATGCTGTTATGAACAAAGCACAGATCGTTCAAAAGGGAAGAAAGGAGGGGAAGTAAAAAACACAAAGCATGAAGAACAGTAACACAGAAGAGAAGTGAAGTTTTGATAAAAGGAATGGGAAATAGGTAGGAGAGCTTACAGGATAGGAATGAAATGGAGAATACAGTGTCAGCTGCCAGTCATGTCATGAGTTTATTCTCAAGGTTGTGGAGCTGGTGCTGTTTTGTTTTTCTCCACTCCGTGCACCTAAATTTGTAAAGCTGTAGTGCAGTATCTCTGCTGTGACTAGACTGCAGTGCAGAGCTGTGTCACACCAAGAGGAGGCTGAGGAAAAGGCTGTATCACTGATGCCTGATGGTTGCCCATACCCTGGGGAGATGTGGCCAGGATGGTGAGCCTGCCCAGGCACTGGGGACAGGGACAAGGCCCCTCTCTGACCTCTGCAGGGCACTGCTCGCCTGGATCATACCCTGGGGATTCTAACTTGCAGCACCACTTCCAGGAAGGGAGAGCATATTTTTATGTCTCTTTCCCTCTTTCCTCTCATCTCAACCTATTACAAAATAAATGACCTAAGGGAAGAAAGCACCTTAAATGCCATTCTTTTAAGTGCAAGGGATTAGTGCAAGCTTGTTTATTCATGTTTTAGATTCTGGAGGGCATGATGTTTAGATATTGAGGATATTGCAGGATAAAGGTTATTTCCTCTGATGGAGACAGAAAATCAGGTGGATGAGATTTTCTATGGAAGAACTTGGGATGCTCTGCATCTCAGAGTGTGTGTGTGTCTGTGGGTGTCTGTGGGTGTGAATAAATTGTACCTAAAGGAAAAACTTAAAAAAAAAATTACTTGGTTGTGTCAATCATTCTACAGTTGAAGGCTTCTCCTAACAACCTGCAATTGTGTATGCAGCCAGGTATAGCAAGCAAAATATATATTCAGAGAATAAATTATATTCCTGTGTGTAGATGGAGCACTAACTCTAAAATTAGTTAGCTGGCCAAGTATGGCAATAGTGGATTTCACTGTCTCAAAATGGAGTTACTTTGTTACATCATTTCATACAAGTCTACCTGCAGGCTTCATAATTTGGCATCAAAACCATCCCTTTTGATCAAAGAGCACATGTAGCTGTGCTCCCTAGTAATGCACTTTTGCCCAGCCAATATGCAATCATGTACTGCTGAACATTTTTGTTTTGCGTGACCCATCTTAGCTGTTTGGAGCAGGTGAAGGTTTTGCTGTTGAACAGAGCAGAGGAAGAGGACTTACTCTGAATGTGGGCAGGCCCGTGCTAAAAAGATTATTTGACATCTTTACTCTTTTGTAGCACATGGAAGCTGGAGGCACCTTTAAGCCTTTTTTTTCTTTCAGTTGCAGTTCATGATATGTTAGAGCACTAACTGCTTAGCGCTCAAAGAGTATAAGGAATCTGTTACTTTAAACAAAGGAGGCAAAATGAAATTCATGCAGAAAGAGACTGAAAACTAAGGAAATGAGAGGTCAAATGGCTTTCCTAAGGTCATGCAGCTTCTAGTACTACTGGTAGCCTCCACATTTCCTGTATCTTTTAAATCTCATAATAGTATCTTAGTCCTAGGGCCAATCCTGCTTGCTGTTGCTGTTATGACTTCCTGCTTGCTTGTAGAGTTTCATGGCACGCAATTCTATCATCTTCGTTTTCTAGCCTTGTATTCAGCCTTGTCCTGTCCTAACCAATTTAGTCACCTCTTGAAATTACAGCTATGGGTGAAGTTGATAAGTTAACCTTACAGTTACCCCCTCCATTTAATAATAACAGAAAAATTTTGTTTTGCTTGCAAAATTGAAGTCAGTGAAAGATTCCACAGCTAGGATCAAATTAGAACATCAACTACCATTGTGAAAAAGATTTAAGGAGAATACAGCTGGATATTATGCTACTTACAGATGCAACATGTATGATATTTCATTAAAATTAAAGTGCTGCAAGGTCAGAGATAAGACTGATTTTTCCTTTTTATGACCTAGAATATTCTTAATTTGTCACTTACAGGACAGTATTTTGCTCAGGTTTCAGCTGCTTTCTCTCTCTTTCCCTGAGATGCTGTAAGCACCGTGTCTATTCCCATATCCATAATTAAAATGAATTATTTTCTGAAAGAGTAAGTGGAACTAATACAGAAGACTGTAGAAAGCCCATACCACCACAGCTGAACAAAAGTATTTTAGCAGGAGGCCAGGTCTACAAAAGAAAATTCTCCCCAGGGGTTCTTGCTTTATTCACAGCTTGAGTGACCTAAAAATAACGTATTACTGCATAGAATCACAGCTATATTATTCCCCATGCAGTTTTACCAACATTTCAAACTAGATTGAAGAAACCATTCTAAGTTTAGTTTTCTGAATCTGTTTTCCAGCTCATCTTTACAACTTCATTTTTTCTGTTTAATTAAGGAAATACTGCTTTATTCCCATGTCTGTCTTGACCATGAATATCAGCACTTTCCCCTACTTCCAAATCAGAAAGACACTCTTCCACACACACCCTGTCCTGTAGTTCTGTTTCCAGAAATCCACAATATTTGTCTAGGATCCAGATAAGAGTTCAGTATTTTACTCATCTCTGAGCAGTAACTGAAGAGAGTAGCTGGAAACATATCAAGAGCATTTCAAAGGATCATTGGGTTTTATTATAGCATAGACTAGGTTTTTCTGCCCAGATATATTTTCTTCAATCTTCTTGGGATTCTTCTTAGGATTGTTTCACTTACTGAAAAGAACACAGCAAGATGACACTGTGCATCCCTTTGTTAAAGGTCAAAATTATTTTATAATTTTATATTTTATAATCTCATGTAGATTTTTGTGCTAGTCAATTCTTTCTGGTTTATTTACTGCTACAATGCTAATGGTAGGTAGAAAGAAGTAGGTGTATGTGAATTAATGTTCACTGCATTGTTTTTGACAATGTAGCCTCTTGTTTCCAATTTGCATTGTATAATGCTCATCAGTCAGTATCAAGAACTGTATGTGTGGCAGCATCATCTTCTGGAACATCAGTTGGTGTATTTAGTTGCTATTACAGTGTATGAAGGTTAGGCATCCTCTGTTAGGAAGTAGCAAGGCTGTGTCATTAAGTTGCAATAGCATCCTCACTCTTACTAAGGTCTTGGCTATAAAGAGTTCTTATCAACATGAGTAACTAATGAAAAATGTGGTTTTTTTCAGAAGTCCAGAGTTAGGAAACAATGAGTAAGAGCATCTAAAGTTTCTGCAGTGCTCACAGCTTTCGTCTCAACACTGTTTGTGCATGTGTGCTTACTTCCTCTAAAAAGAGCCTGTTAGAGCTTAAAGAAGACCCCTGAAGAGGAAGGGTATAGACTTTTCCCCAAGATAGCAAAAAACTCATCTGTTTCTGTCAAAATACAAACCATGCTTCTACAGAAGAAGCAGAGACAGGCTTGGGCAAGACTGGTGTGAAAAGTGTAGAACTTTTTCAGGTTCTGCACAGTAATCTCTGAATGAATTGCCAAAAATAGGAAAATGCTTGAACTTGGAGGATGTAGTACAGCCATAGCTGTTTGTGTACAATGGAATTTGTACACTATAGCAACTCGCCTTTCCTTCAAGTTACTTCCATTCCTATCTCCAGTGTTGCAAAGTGCTTCTTTTTGGGTAGGGGGAGAAAACATGATGGCATTCCCCTCGCAAAACAGCTGCTTCTTGCACCAGAGTGAGGCATCAGTTACCAGGAAAAAAACCCCACAGTGCAACAGCTAATAATGTTGGTGTTTAAACAATCGTCACTAAGCACGTGCATTAATTTGTCCTGGAGGTAAATGAAATACATTGCCCCATTTCCTGCAAGTGTTCCACATTCATCCTTTATTTGATTTTATTTGCAATCTGAATTGCTGCAATTTAGGAGGGAGAGAGAGAGAGAGAGAGAATGAAGATGAGACCGGAGACTGGAACAGTAATTTTTTATAAAATGCCTGTATAGCATATATTAACTGTATGAAAACTCAGCCTATTATAAGGCTGAAACATGAGCTGAGACTCTCTATGGCTGAGATGCCATTAAGCGTGACATTTCTAGCACTGCCTGGAGTTGGGATTAATTTGCGACTTGACACTCTTGATTCCATTGGTGTGGGTTAAAGGAGAGGAAGAGCAGTTTAAAAAAAAGGAAGAGGGAGATTGCAGGCAGTTATGGCACATCAAACTGATCAGTTTTTTCTTCAGGTGCTAAGTGTGCAGAAATTTGCTAGAACGAACTCATTGCACTGGTGTATGTGGAAATGAGGGAGATATTACATGACATTTCAGAAGCAGACTTTCAGTCTTGTGAAATTCTTCCTACCAACTCCTCTCTAATTTACATTACTTGGTTACTCTGTGTTATGACTCCAGAGGACAGAGTTGCTGTTTTTCCTCTTTGAAACAAGAATCCACAAGCACCTTCATCATACCCCTGTTGTTTATTTAACTTACTGCACTTACAGTGTTTGTTTTCTGTGGCAGAAATGTACCTCTAACATCTGTCTCAGCAGTTTGTAAGTTTCTGCATGTTATTAAAGAAACAGAGCTCATCAGTTCTAGCCTCTTTCCCCATAATCACAGTTTATTCCACAGGTTGTCTTTAAACAGTTTTACTTTATTTAAAAATGCATTAAAAACAACTGCTATCAAAAGCAACCACATCACCTTATCCTTTCATAAACTTTTCCATGTAAGCTGAATCATGTTCCTTCATAATCTGTTTCCGGAACACACCACGCAGGTTCAGGGTTTGCTCAGCCTGAGTATTATGTTGGATATGGGTCTTCATTTGTGGGCAGGTACAAAGAATTTTTTTTTTTCTTCTCCTGTTCTCAAACATTTAAACATCCATCCTAAACACATGCCTTTTGGACTGATTTACAAAGACAGACATTTGATTCGAAGAAGGCTGGTGACTAGATAAAGAAAATCTGAATCCTTGAAAGGTGGTTTTCTTACACTACTCTCTCACTGTTGCTGTATTTTGTGTAGGATGTCATAACCAGGCACAGAACATGGAGGAGACAAGTCACATTGTAGAAACTTCATGCAAACTTGAGAAACATAGGAATCTTATTTGTAGATGCTAGTGAGCGTTGTTTCAGTAAAGTCACACAGTGGGTTGTAAGACTGGCTTAAATATTGCCCACTCTACTAAACTGTAATGCAACAAAATATTTCCCATATTTTGACACACAGTTTACAGGGAAACATGCTATATGTTACAGAAAAAAATATTAGATCTCAGCTTTATAATATGCAGAAAGGAAATCTGGCATATATTAGGAATAATATACCAAAATTTAGCAAGAATAGCAGAAATGTAGAATTTAAACATTAAATTAGTTGCTTGCAAAATGAGAACATAACATATTACTAAAACCACTCAACACAATGCCAACTTCAAGACATAAAGCTGGTGGCCAGCAAGGAATTTAACAGGATGTCTGTGACAATGTCACTCTGCCTTAGAAGAAAATATTATGACACAAATATTCCAGTTTTTCCTTCTCAGTGGCAGAGCAAGCACAGAAACTTGTAAGATACCAAGCTCCCAATAGGCAGAAAATGGCTGATGAAGAAGAAAAGAAAGCATGTCCTTTTAAGAACATAAGCAAAAGACTTAGAAAAGCATATTAAATACTAACTGGAACTAAACATGAACAAGTTTTGAAGTTGAATCATAGCTGTGCTCGGTAAGAAGACTTTGATATTCAGAGACTTTCCAGCAGACAGTTTTCTATTGAAAACTCATATATGCTCATTTTAGCTTAAAAAAAGCTTCTAAACAGAGAAGAGAAACAGTCAATTCAGTGCACTCCATTTTAAAGGTAGTGAATGAAGAAAACTACTCTTTCACAAGTATGTGAGCCAGTGAAAATGCAATGTCTAAAGCAGGTTGATCCTCTTGTTCTCTCAGTATGTGTCCTCCTAAACATGCCGTCTGTATATTAACTTTTTCAGATCTTGGTGTTTGTGTCATTTAAGCTCAGAGATAATTGCGGTTATTTACCTAATAAAAACGTTAAAAAATGAGGTAATCTGATTTTTATGATTACCTTTTAAGATGTAACAATTCTTATCTAGAAATAAATTGTAAGTTCTGATATTTCTTTCTTTCATGCTTACAAAGCTCTGGTTACAGTCCCTGTGATTTTCTTTCCAGGACAATCAAGACATCTGCAGGTCAAGCACAGCAACACAAATTCCTCCTAAAAACACAGACATCAGTCTGAATGTCTTCTCTCTATCCCCTATATAATCAAAAGGGCATGAAGAACAAGCAGGACTAGATTTATCCAAGGTATTAATGATGCTATTGTTTGTCTGCCCTGCCTCCTAGTGCAATACATGTATCTGATTATGTGTCAGCAGGGTAGCTATGCAGTCTCTCCCATTTGTGTGACACAATCCTGTATGACAAGTACATAATGTGTTGTCATATCTTTTTTTAATTTTAAGCTTGAATCTGATATTTCTTTTTAAAAAATTCCTTGATTTTTACATACAACTAAACTAACAGATTTTAAGAAGAAAGGTTTTGGGGCTTTTGTCTGTTGCAAATCTCAGATACCCTCAAAACATTTCAAAATGGATGTCTGAGGCTTACACAGCAGTAAAATCAATGTGCAGGAGAAGAGCAATCAATTGCTTCTGTGGAACAAGATATTTTGTATGCATCCATTTGTACATGAAGCTGCCTGCTTTTTATGTTGAGCTGGAGTGAGAACAAACACTGCACAGCACATATACTTCTATATTAATGACATGACCTTTGCTACCTTTTGAAATGTTATCCTGGAATGATTTAATCACAGGGTTAAAGAAACCACTAGGCCACTTCAAATTGATACCGGACAGTTTATAAGCAGGAGATACTGTAACAGTGACAGCATTGTTAAACACTTAACTTTGCATCTCTCTTTACAGAGAAACACAGAGGAGATCAGTTCAAGCCAGCAATCAGTTTACAAGTAATGACAGAGACTGAACTAGATCATGTACAGATTAGAGAACTGCTTCTTAAAAGCTTAAATCCACTTAATGCAGACAAAGCATGCTGCCCTGATGGCATGAATCTCTAAGTCTTAGAGGTTACAAGCGGGGAAGTAAGCAAAGCAGTAGCTGACTTCTCTTGCTTTGGGATTTGTTTTAGGGGATTGGAAAGTAGAGAAACAGATCTCATTATTTTAATTGTTTGAGAAGAAAGCAAAATGTAACAATAAAAATTAAATTAAGAGTGATTTGTTTCATTTTGGGGGAGTCCTGGGTACTATCTTAAGGAATCCAAAGAAATGACAGGAGGTAAGAAGGGGAAACAACTATCAAAAATCATGGAGAGATGTTTAACTTAAAAACCTACTAAACTACTTTGAATGCAATAGAATGCCTGCCAAGTATTTGAACATCAATGAGCATGATAGACTGCGGACAAACAAAAGCAAATCTGACTATTCAGATTTCCTACTTTGTGTAAGTAGATGTCCATTCTCTGTATGGCATCAGTGTGGGCCCATTACCTGATGTGCCATCTGCCTGTCCTTTTTTGAGAGGTCATCCTGGTACCCCTGGTACCCATCATATGAGTTCAACTTTTTATGACATTATGGTAGCAGTGATGGGGAGGAAGTCTCTGACAGGCAGGGTAATCAGCTTTTAACATTTTCAAAAATTGATTACAATGCAAAATTAAGAATCTTAGTGCTGACCTCCTTTGCATCAGAAAGGAGCAGATATTTGGATCTGTGGGTGAAGAGGGCTGGTGCAGGCATAGGCCTCATCTCCCTGCAATAACAACAGATTTGCAGCTGGTCTGACAGTCCTACTGGAGCTGTGGTACAAAGCAGAGAGCTAACCAGCCCATCTATTTTAAAGGTATTTGGAGACACATGTGAACAAGTCATGAGGGAAACCACATTTCTGAGTAAATGACCAGATTTAGCATGTTAGCATTCATACCCGCTATTATTATGTTCTCATTTTAATTTTATTGTCACAATTGGATTCTCAATGTTTTGTCATGATGCCTTGATGCTTTTCTGAAATTGAAGGGAAAATGACCTGGGAGTGCTATGAAAATATGAGTTGGTCTCTTTCTATCAAGCATTTGATTCACTTCCAGGTTGTTTTGTTTAGTTTCAGAACAGCAGAGGAAAAAGCAATGCTTCAACTAATAATTTTTCAAATCTTGCAATTTACACAACACAGGTAGTTTTTTCTGAAGCTGTGACAACACCAGGAGAAATTATAAGAGAGCTAGTAAGCTGTTCTGTATAAACCAGAAGCAAATAGATTCTATTTAAAATAACATAAGTACAGAATAATATGAAGAACTCAGTAATAGGTATGAACATACCATAGTTAACGGAAGTGGAGCATTTCACCCACCTCCAGAATTTCTTTATTTTAGACAATCCAGGGAAATATCTAAAGGCTATATCTGTGGGTTGATGAAAGATGACATATTTGACTGGATCTTTAGGTCATCCACTTACTCTAGTCACAAGGCTAATGCCAAAAATCACTCGTGGTGGATGCTGGAAGAGGAACCTATTTTATATTTCCATCACAGTCCTAGATTTGTTCTGTGTGGAGGCACCTTGCGTAGACACATATGGATAAACAGACACACTGGGCCAAAACTAACAAGACTCTTTTTGATTAGCCTTCAACCTTGCTCTCTTCTCTCACACCGCTTCTCTCTCCTCATCCTTCCACAGTCAAGTCTACTCCCTCTGCCATGTGCAGTGCAGGTCATGAGCAGAATGTGTTCACACTTCATGTTCACACTCATCCACATGGCTCTTGCTAAAGTATGCCAGCGTGGCTGTCTTGAATGGTATCATGTGGCAGCTCATGAGATATATGCTGGAGGTCTCTCATAGACCTGCAACTCTGTCTTGCCACTTGGGCTACAGCAGCAGAACAGTCAGGTTACCAAAACTGTTGCATAATTGTGTATTAATTACGTGATTCAGGATGCTGAATAAGCCTCCCAAGAAGGAGATGTAGTAAATCAGCAATATATTCTGCAATATCCTGCTTCATTTCTTATTTTCTTCCTTTCCTTGCATTACTTTCCCTCTTCTTCCTTCTGCAATCTCATCGTAAAGAGCTCACTGCAGGGTGATGGATTGAAATAGGCATGTATGTTCACAGCCGTTTAAGCTTTCCTTTGCAACTGTAGTTCTTAAGATGCCACTCAAATGCAAAAAATGAACTCCCGATGATCCAGCTTCCTTCACCAGATAATGTTTATTGAATACATGAAAATTATTTGCATAATACACTGATACTGAATGCAGTATCTTACTCCCTGATATTGCAAAAAATGCACATCACAGCCATGTCTTGTAAAAGACAAGTTATGCCATGGTATGAAGAGTAAAAATAAAGGGTAAACCCCTTTATTTTGGGAGGGACCTAATTATTTATTGCGTTTTGTGATGTCATTCCTAACATGGGGAACATTCTTATCCATTGCCTCTTCATTTTTGGAAGTCATCGTCAAACATATAGAATGAGTTTGCTGTAGCCAAAAGCTACATCAGTGGAGATAGACATCTTTTTTTTTTTTTTTTTTTTTTGGCTTTCTTGCCTCTATGAGCAGGAGGCTGACTTCTTACTTTAAGGCACAACTTAGCTTTGGACAGCAACCTGAGCATCACCAGACCTTACAGACTAGGTAAATGATCCACAGAGGCACAGATTAATAAAAATTGTGTTGGTAGATTTTCAACAATGTTTCCAATCTGTTATTTTAAACATGAAATCTAGATCTTTTTTGAACTTTATGCCTTAAGTAGAAAACACTGAAGAAAAAAGAACATACCTCCAAATTGTTCAACAGTTTCTAGAACAGTAAAAATAACTAGACCAAATTTAGTTACCACTAAGAATAATAAGATTTTGAATTAATTAAGAACTACCTTCTTATAGTTATTTTGTACATACTGGATGAAAATTAGAAAGGGTGGTGTTGATACCTACAGGCCATAATTAATATAGTAACATTCAGAAAAACAAAAAATCAGATGTACTGTTATACGATTCACTCAGCTGCATTTCCATCTAAGCAAGTAATATGACAACTGGATAAAGCAGTTTGTGCCTCAGTAGAATAAATGAAAAGCTAAAATTGCATTCACAAGGAAAAAGGCATTGGGGGTAGGCACATGTGTGCACATGTACACATACAGGAACACACACAGGTATCAGACATATTACATTATTATTGAAGGAATGAGACAAAATTGCAAAACTGTCTTGAAGAGCAGATCTAAGTGGGTTAAGATATTTGATCTGGCTTTGCTGTCTTTATCATAAGGTAGTATGGATAAAGACCTGTTAAGGCACTGACTCCTGGCTTAATGAGGTCTGTCTTCTAGGAGCAAGCCCAAAACACCATCTGGCTGGCTCTCAGCTGTGTGGAAAAAGTCAACCATGGTACCAGAGGAAACAGAGAATTGAATTTAAAGAGTTGAGACAGAGCAGAACGGATGAAAAGACATCAGTGTTGCAGATTAATGTATCAGTAGGACACTGACTGCAAATTTAACTATTCTGCCAAGTACTTTCAAAGAAATAATGAAAAAATTAAATAATAGTATTGCAGCAGACAGACACTGTAGTCACATTCCTATTTGAATGAAATAAATACTTTAAACCAAATCACTGAAAACAACCCTCAGTAGCTCAACTGCTCTGGAAACAACTCTTTTTGTTTGCTATTCCTAGCAGCCTCTGGCAGGTCAGTGCAGCAAATGCTGAGTTGTGGCTGCCCTGCACAGAACCTTGATTTCCAGTACACATTCCACTGATAAAGGCTTCAGTGTTGAAATGAAAGTCATTAGATGGAAGTTAAGACCTTGTCGGTGGCTTATCTCCACAGTTTTCCTTCCACTCAGGAAAAGGGATTATAAAGTGTCAATATTTATGTAATACAAAATTGAACTTCTCTTATTTAAACTAGACAAAGTAGAATTAAAAAATACTGCTATACACTGTGGTGGAGATAAAGGAGAAGGATGGGAATATGAAAAATGATTGTATATTTTTTCCAGTTTTGTGGGTTTTGGAACAGGTATTGCTACAAGGCTGTGATAGGCCTCACTGGTCCCCAGACCAGTCACAGCAGCCCAGCGCTCCCAGGAGATGGCAGAGCTCCAGGCTCACAAGCAGTCGTATCCCTACGCCAGAATGCCCTAGCAAGTGCAAATAGCCCCAGGCTTGCTCCGACAATGGCACAAGTGGATTTGTGCCTTTTCTGGGGAGAAGCCAGAGAAATGAGCCACACTGGAAGGCAGAATTAACAAGAATGTGTGAAATCTGATGATGTTTCCACTTCTGTAGTAAAGAAACTTTCACAATTCCTGAAATGCTTTTATCTTGGTGACCAACGCAGCAATTTGTAATGTGGTACACTTAGCCAGTATGTTTAAGAAAGGAAGTGCGTGTTTATGGTAAAGGCACTGGACTAACTTTCCATTTCTAGCTCTACTAAAGACTTCCTGTGTGACCCTGGGCAGGAATTTTACTCCTCCAGTAATTTGCAATACCAGAAGCAGAGCTTCATGAAAGGCAATGTAAATGCAGTCATCAGCTGTTTATATTAATCCAGAATATTAGGTCAGTGATTTTATACAAAAAAAGGGAGAAACAATCACAATTTTTCTTGTTTGAAACTAGGAACGTTTTGACAGGAACTGCTTTCCAAATTAATGGAATTTCTCCTTTCTCTTGCATTTGCTTTTTTTTCCCCAGGGAAAGAGAAACTACTTTCTCACACAGTCTGCACTCAATAAACCTGCCTAGTTTAGTTCCTACAATGAGCTTACTTAGTCGTAGGAAATGGAGAAAAAGAGCTGGTTTTCTTTTCAGTTCAATGTGAAAAATATCAGAGAAAACTGCTGATATATATAACCCATATACTGCAGTTGTTACTCAAGCTACTGCTTCACTTTATAGAATGCACTTGAACTCATTGAGCCATATGAAGCAAAATATTTAAATGCCAAATCTGTACTACAGGATCATCCCTGGAGACAAAGGGGGTGACATTTGTGCTGCTGTGCTACTGTTATCTGCCTAGGAAGAGGAATATATCCAGCATCACATTTAGACTGATAAATACAATGATAACAGGAAAAAAATTCCTTAAGCATTGATAGCGTGTATTTACTGTTCCAAACCCATCATGGCTGTCATGTCACATAAAGGAAACAGAAACAGAAGAGTTACAGGGAATAGGTTATGTAAGAGGATTAGACAAATGAAAGTCTGGCATCCAACTATGTCCTTCAGGAGCATAAATTGTGTCCTTATCCATAGGATTCTCCCCCCCACCCCAAAATACATAGTGTATCACCTACAGCTATGGTAAAAGCCACCTGTATGCAAGGATAAATCACAGCAGTCCCAGGCACTGCAGCACAAATCACAGTAGATTTCCTGAAGTAAATCTGCAAATAAAAGAGGACTGTGCTCATTTTTCTCCTTCCTGGCATTTACAAAAAACAATAGCACAAATATGAACATCTCGTGTTTGAAACAGAAAATTACTCATCTGATGGAGGGATCAGGAACTAATGAAGCAGGAAAACTACTAAATGCAAACAAGTAGAGTTTCAATGGCATTACTTTGATAATTTCATCTAACAGAGGCTATTCTAGAGATACCTAGTAGCAGATCTCTGCTTAGGGGGAATATGCAAAGATTTCCGTTATCCACCACATTTTTCAGGGGTCAGCAGTTTCAGGCAGAGATTTGCTTTGCATACTTTCAGTTCGGAGGGTATTTTTGTTAGTCAGAAGTTAGAAAATGCAAGAACCAGCAACCTTTGCCAACATGTGGTTCAAAACCATAACCAACCAACCTTGGTTAAAATTCTATACAGGTATTAATAGTAGTAAGCACTTTGACAGTAATTTCCTCTGTCCAAAATATGGAATTATTTCACAAAGATTAAGGGCAACATTTTCAAAAGCTTATCTGAAGGTAAATAATCAGCTGTGGTGCATAAACCTTGTTAAAACATCTTTTTCTACTCCCCCCAAGAATAGTACAGT
>JAOBAS010000072.1:26981327-26999596 GCA_025311575.1 Elanoides forficatus
CCCCCCGAATTGCACAGAATCCTGGGTAAAGGAAGGTTGAGGTGTTCGGTGTAGTGTTCCCCCCCCAGCGTTGATAATTCCTCTGCACGGTGATTTGTAGTGGCACGTTTACAGCCTTCTCAGTCAGCTCCATCGAACACTGGAGTCCTGTGGCTGGGCGGCTTACTTCTCTTGTCTTGAGCTGAAAAGTGTTGTCTAGCAACAGACAGCTCTCTTTGCCACACTAGAAGAAGTACGACACTTATCTCACCTGTTGTCTGTTCTCAATTTTTCTACCTGCCAAAAATAAAAAAAAAATGGCTAAGTGCAGGGAAGTTTAGTGGAGAGTGCTTTATGTACTGAGTCACAGACACTGATGCAAGAATTTTAGCTCTGTTGAGACTACACACTCATGCACTAACAATGTAGGTCAATCTGAATGAAATGCTTTTTTACCAGAAGATGAAACCTTAGAAGGGAGTAGTTTATGAAGTAATTTAAACAAAACCCTTTTACTCCTATAATGAGGGTTTCTTTTCAGGAGTGATACAAGTTTTGATGGTAGTTATCCAGGGTAGTGGATATGGAACATATGGACCATGTGGCTGTCCAAGAAAAACCTTGTGATGGCAGCTAGACAGGCAGCAGAAACTGTCTCCATACAGAATGAATACACCCCCCCCATACACACCTGCACACCTACCTTGCTCCAGATTTTAAAGCACAATCAAAATATTACAGATGTTTCTGCGTTCTGAGAAACTCAAGTTTATACACTATGGTTAAAGAGGTATCTTTTAAAATATGGTTATAAATTATTATACTTTGCAACAATTCTTTGTGGTTGACAAAATAATATTATGTTATATCCACACCTGACAAAAATGTCTGGCTACATTACTGAGTGCAGCATAAGGAGAACTGTGATGAGAAGTCTGCCCTCTGACACAGTGGTAACAGTAACCACAATTCAATATTTCCTCAGGCCAGCAAATGAAATAAATGAGCATTTAAACGTAATACCTAATGGAGACTTGTCAGTAAAAGAAAACCACTATGCAGGCTAACATGACTGCTAATCCTTTCTCAAGCCTAGGGCAGCAGTGAGCATAAATCATCCCTAAAATGCTTCAGCATATGTTTGCCAGATAACTGAAAGATCACATGTAATATCAGCTTCTTCTAACCTCATTGCTTCCTCCCCTTAATGAACAACAAAAGAAAAAAGCTAAGATAACATTTAGAATATAATCACTTCTTAAAATGTAAATTAGAAATGAAAAAACCCCACTGATTTCAGGATTTTTTTTACAACTTAAAAATTAAAAATAAATTCTTCCTGTCTTTAGAATTCAATGTAAACCTTTTTAGGCCCCTATCCAGCAAATTGGTTGTTACATGAAATTTAAAGGCAAATTCAATGTCTAGGTGTTTTACAGGACTGCATACTCAGAATTTATCATTTTAATTAAATCTGTAAGGTTCTCATTTCAAATACACTTGGATTTGAGTACTATGCATATATAGTACACTTAATATATGTTTTTGACATTTATATCTTTTTTAGCATCACAGTGGCTTTTCTTCATAAGCTGCACATGTAGCAGTAGATGCCTAATCTGATAAGAGTTCAAATATTACTTAGGTAAGGACAATTCTGTCCTTGTTTACAACTGTATAACTCTAAAGTGTTTTTGTTTACTCTGATAGTCTTTAAATGTTAATTTAAAAATCTTTCTCTAAGCACAGCTGCTGTCTCAACAAATACAGTAGCATGACTAGTCTATGTATAAAAATATCCCATAGTGATAGCGAAAGAGCAAAAAATTAACAATGTAAAATAGAGCCAAGCAAGATTTTCAAATGTCAACTCTGGACTTGACTTAATGAATTTCAGTGAAATAAATGGGTTCAGAAGTCTGGTGTATTCATGGGAAACATCCCTGGAGTATAATGCTAAGCAGAATACATAAATGGGTCTTTTCTACACTCTCCTAGCTTCCATCACAAATACATGCCAGGAGCACACCAAGCTATTATAAAAGGGTATATTTGTGTAAGTGCTGTTCCAGCTCTGGCTGCTCTAAATCTTGCCCTGGGTAGCATTTTCTTTTGATAGTCTAAATTAAACGTAAAATAAGGCAGACATGCATAAGCCCAACATTTGAAATATCTTTGTCCCTACGCACTGCTCAAGAGAGTCAGGTCAGCCTGGGAAACTTACTTACTTATTTCCTTAATATATCATGCACCTGAAACTTGATAAAAGGGTAACTAGAGGTATGATAGATAAAAGCACATACTACTTTACACAGAACTAAAAACTAAAATGTTGACAATGAATTTCTTTGAAATTCTGTATTTCTATCCACTATGTTTACACTTTAACACAATACTGTCATAAGGAGAAAGACAACATCCACACTAAGTAAAAGAAGCCAAATATGGAGCATCCATCCACACTAAGTGGCAAAGTGCCCACTGACACAACATTCAGTTTGCACAGCTAACTATCACAGAGAGCAAATAGGAAACATACACATTTTCATGGAGCTCCTGGCTGAACCTTCATCCAGAAGAGCAAGCCTTAAAGTAAATAGGCAAAGACAAATTAAACAAAAGAAAAGAAAATGTTTCTTTGGCTTGAAACCAAACTCATGCAAAAGCCAAGAACAGCTTGAGAACCAATTTCATCCTAATAGGCAAATGTTAGTAAAGCATGATTTTTATAAAGGATTTTCAGTAGAGGTACTTCTATATACCTTAATGGGTTTGTAACACAAGTATTATTCATCCCCATTTCACAGACAATGCAAACGGAGGTCATTAAACTGCTTGTCCCAGGACACATGGGATTAAAATAGCTTTGTTCTAATCCTTTCTCTCCAGGGCTGCCATGCTAGCTGTCTGCATGCTCTAGCTTACAAAGTTCTGGTCAGAACTAAGTCATTTTGTCTCCTTGGCATTACTGAAAATTTGATAAGTTTCTATATTGAATTCCTTATTTTTTATTAAAGGCTATTCACATCAGGAGTCTATTACCATGCCAGCTACTGCAAGCAGCTGTAAACCACCCATATGGCACATGAGAATAATCATCCTGATACATACTCAGTGCATTTCACTGAATCCTCTGGAAATGAGATGCATTTCAGGAGTAAACTAGGAGGCTAGAGCAATCTGGGAACACAACTATCTGATGCAATATCCTGCCTTAAGTCTCTGCAGGAGCAGTGAAGCATAAGGAGGTGATAAGCGAATCACTAGTACCTTCTGTGTGTCTCTTCCCTCCTTTGCAAATCACCCTGCAGTCATTGAGAGGAAGGAACAGAAGGAGTACATGCCTCATGAAGGACAGAACAGGTCCACTCTTGAAAAACCATGCAACTTGGCTTCTGTTTTACCCAAGATGGGCTTATTTGAAAGTCTGGTTACTACATGAAGGAACAGTTAAAAGTTTCTGGCAGTTGCATCAGTTAAGCTGAAAATCACCCTTCCGGCCTTTTCCAGTCAATTCTAGTACAAAAGAGGAAGTACCTTCTAAAGTACTCTTTTGTCTTTTCCCTTGGCCTGAACGTTAAGCACCTGTTAAAATGAAGACATAACTGCTAAATACCTATTTCGCAAAGCAAACAGAAAAAGTGTTACTCAGCTAGAAGCTCTCTGGAAAAAATGCTGAAGCTGTTGTGCAGTATGGCTTAATACTCTGAAGCCACAGA
This sequence comes from Elanoides forficatus, assembly GCA_025311575.1. Lineage (NCBI taxonomy): Eukaryota > Metazoa > Chordata > Aves > Accipitriformes > Accipitridae > Elanoides > Elanoides forficatus. The sequence goes on from JAOBAS010000072.1 coordinate 26,985,026, forward strand.
ATGGATTGCACACCAAAAACGTCTGAGAAATAATTCATTTCTTCTCATGCAGTTCTTGATTAATGTCCATAATTGTTCATTAGCCTACTGTTGCAGCAATGACTTCCTCAAGGGCTCTTGAGTTAGAAATACAGCAGATGGCAAGAAGATGCTCACCTGCTCTGTAGAATCAGCTAGAAACATAATATGTTGCTTCTATAAGGACTCCCTTTCAAAGAGATACAAATAATTTATAGTCATTTGTCAATCCTTTTTGAGTGCCTGCTCTACTTCTTTTAGTGGCTGCAAATTATTGCCATATAAATTATTTCCTTCCCTTTCTATACTGAGATTGCAACAAGCAAGGTGATTAGAGAACAAGAATAATTCTTGTTGGGCTAATGTCATAGCTTCAGAGTGGGCGTTTGATTCATAAACATCATTTTATGTGTTAAGCAAAGGCATCCATTATAATTGCTAGAGTTGTTTGCTGGGAAAACATTTTGAAGGTCAGAATAAACTTCCTTTCAGAGAACCAAAAGTGGTCCTAGCAGATAATTAATCATAATTTTTTTCTCAGATATCTGAATATTTAAAATGCTAATGTCTGTTATACTAAACAATTATTGAAAAAACCCCAGTATAGAAAAAGGTAATTAATTTAACAGGAATGAGTTTTCACTTGAATCGCTGAAAATGTAGGAAATATGAGAATTAGATTCTTTGTTGTATATTCAGTGTGATACTGTCTTTAACTACTTGACCAGATTTAATTATGCATATAGAAAAAATGGTGGAAAACAACAGAGGTACTCTTATTTAGAGTGGTGGGAACACAGCTATTTGGTGCTTACATGGATCTTTCTTTTCTTTGAAGAGTGGGAGAGCTCTTAGAATCATCAAATCACAGAATATCCTGAGATGGAAGGGACCCACGAGGATCACTGAGTCCAGTTCCTGACTCCACACAGGGCAACCTAAAAGTTAAACCATGTGTTGTCCAAACACTTCTTGAACACAACAGGCTTGGAACCATGACCACTTCCCTGGGGAACTTGTTTGAGTGCTTGATCACCCTCTCAGTAAAGAACTTTTTCCTAATATCCAGTCTGAACTTCCCCTAAAGCAGCTTTAAGTCATTCCCTTGTGTCCTGTCACTGGACACCAGAAAGAAGAGATGAGCATCTCCCTTTCCACTCCCTCTCATGAGAAAGGTACAGATAACAATGAGTTCACCCCTCAGCCTCTTCTTCTGTAAGCTGGACAAACCTAGTATACTCAGCCATTTCTCATAAGTCATGCCCTTTAGACCTTTCAGCATCTTTGTTGCCCTCCTTTGGACACATTCTAATATTTTTATTTCCTTCTTACATTCTGGAGCTGAAAACTGCACACAGTATTTGAGGTGAGGCCACACCAACAGTGGGTATTGTGGGACAATCACTTTTGATCAGTTAGCTGTACTGTGCTTAATGCACCTGAGGGTAGGGCTGGCCCCTGTGTGGAAATATGTTTTTTACCACTTGTCTCCACTCACCACAGGAATTGCTGATTCTCTTCGGGGAATAAATCAAAATTATTATAAGATACCACACCAGAAGGTGCCACTATGATTGTGCTCAACTTCTGTTCCTGCAGGCATTGTCCTTCACATAAGTTCAGAGGTTAGTCTGAAAATATCTTACCATTTACAATTCAGATATAAAGTGCTTCAGGCCAAATTTTTTGTAATGTCCAGTGACAAAGAAGTGTAAAGGTGCCAGGAACCTGCTTCAGTGATTCTGTGGTCAGTGCTATCTTTCAGTATAAATCCAATGCTTGCAGGAGCCCAGAGACTGCTGTGAAGGCATGAGTGGTGGGCTGCTCCCAAAGGACCATTTGTCACCTAAGAGGCAGCAAAATGCAGGATTTGGTAGTTACCCTGTTATATCCTAGCCCAGGTGACTTAGTTGAATGTGGTGTTACATTTACATCTAGCTCCCAGACTATGAGATAAACCTACCCTAGAAACTTCCTGCTGTTTTCCCTCTCTCTAGTGGGGAGAGTTAGGAGGAGGGACTTCTGGAGCAACAAATCAGACTGTGTTCTTGGGCGTTCCTCACACAGTTTTCCTGGTTGCTCAGGAATGTAATTTCCCCTCTATCCCCACCGATTAACAGCATCTCCCATCTCCAGACAGTTGATGTCAGATTGCAAGGCAGAGAAATGGATGCTTATATCTGGTCATTTTCCATTGCTGGCGGGGGAGGGTTGAGAAAGGCGAATGAAGCAAGTAACTTAATTTTCTTCAGAGGTCAAGCACAATATTTTCCTGTGACAATTATAATGGCAGGACTGACTGACACCTACTTTAAGTAGGCATACAGTGGAAATCCTCTCAGATGCTGTGTAAGTTAAAACTATGTAAGGATAACTATAATTTTACATCTGGTGGTCTGGCAAAAGGCAACTAAGGTCTCCTGGCAATGGCAGGCATCTTTGAGACAGGACTTTGTATAAAAAATTATCCCCACATTGTGAAGAGGAATTTCTGACCAGTTTGAAGACCAGCCTTTCCACAATTTGGGCTGTGTTGATCTGTTCAATGACAGAAAGGAGGAATTTACAAGCATCTTTCAGTAATGTAGGGCCAATTTCTTTATATATAGGGCTCACTTTTCCTCTAATATTTCAGGAATATAATTAATTCTGTGGTACTTGGTGGACTGACATGTAAACTGCTGTCATTACAATGGCCTTTTAAGGAAATTTTAGTTTATCAAATCTAGTATAATAATTAGTATAATAATCCTACTAATTAGTTTAATTTTATGATTGACCATAAGTAATTTCTCATTTGATTTGTTGAGAATTTATTGTGTTTTTTATATTTGCTTATATACTTAGTTAATAAACTAATGAATCTGTAAACGTGCAAACATGTCTAGGCTACTTGGACTTAGTAGGAAAGGTAACTCTATACTGGCAGTCTGTAATTCTCTTTGTAGAGATCTTCCTGTAAGTGGTCCAAAAGAGGAACGTTTTTAGCTTCTGAATACACAGTTCAAAACTTTAGAGCCCCTGGTGCCTACCATTTAAAAGCTGATCACTTTTCCCTAGTAATTTGTATTCTCCAAACATTTCTAAAGACTTTCTGAAGCCTTTTAGTGCTCTCTCTGTTGTTCTGTCCTATAATCATGATCTGGTCCCATTGGATTTCTTCAGTCACATCCTAAAAGTAGCCCTGCTAGCTTAGTGGAAGTTAATCTTACTTACTGAGGTGAGCTCATCTGCCTGCTTTTCTTTGGGAGTTAATTTATTTATTAGAAATCCAGGACACCCACTGAAGAAGGCAGGAGTTGTTGCAAAAGTAATGTTGGATTATGGCTTGGATACCTTATTAAAACTCAGTGAAATGATTTGCTGAAAGCAAAATACTGGAACAATACTGTTTCAAACTTGAAATAACCTCAGTGGTCCTGGGGCCCAAAGTAATGTGTTTATGTATTACATGCAGAGTAAAGCTTAGCTCTACTAATAGTGCCATGAAAAGAAAATCCTGCTAAAATTAAATAATCAAAGAAGATAGGCGAGGTATGACTTTATGTAGTAAACAGTGGTTGAGGAAAGAAAAGAAAACAGCAGGACTCTGCATGAAGCAAATTAATTCATGCTGGAGTTTCTTGCTCCTGAAGAAATTAAATTGCCCACTTCCTAATCAGCACAGCTCTCTGCCATGTCAATTCTTTACTTCATATTTCCTCTCCCATATTTAGTCTAATCTGTTCTGTATGAAAGTCCCATAATCTATGTTTTTACTGTATTTTAAATATTTTTATTTTTCAATTATTCTACAAGAGTGTATTTCTTTGTATTACTTTGAGGAAATCACCGTACAGCTATGACCATTCCTTTTCCTTGCTTTTGAAAGTATCTTACCCTTGGCCTCTGCTTTCTTTATTTCTTCTTTCTTTACTTTCCATAAAAGTGAGGTTTGAGACTATGCCGCTACTACATCTATGAAACACAATAATACTTCATATCTTTTGTGGGATAAACATATCAAGTATACTGTACACTACTTGAAGAGTAAATCAAGACCACCAACTTTTAAAGTAGATATAGAACTAAAATTCAGTCAAGGACAGATCTTCAAGAGTAAAGACACAAATAGATAATGAGCTAATCTAAAATACTAATTCTAAACACTCCTTGGTTTTAAGTAAGTTTGAAACTGAAAGATGAGTTCCAGATCTTAAATTAGCAACTCATTAATATACAAATATTGTGACTGGAGTTGTGGAGTATTATTTTCCTTCATCCAGCTGAGTCTTTAAATCTGGCAGCATGAGTATCATCCATTCTTCTGAAATGGTATCAGCAACTGCAGAGAAAATGTAAATACCCATTGTATGCTGTAAAGGGAATCTGGGATAAATCAGAGCATTTTGGAAACGGCATCAATATTAGACTACAAGCTAAAATACAAGCTTTATATTGTACACAGTTCTTTCAGTTTGCTTTGTTATCAGGTATTCTTAAAAGAAACCTGTTATACATGCACTCAATTTCCTTGGATATATTGTTATGATAATTATTTGTTATTCATAATCTAAACCCTCTGTTAAACAAGGCAATATTTTGGCTGACTGGAATATAGAAAGCAAATGAGGTGGTTTTGCAAGAACCTAATTTCCCAGAATCAGGGCCCTGATTCAGGAAAGCACTTTAGCAAATGACTAAATATAAACATGTGCTTCCGTTTGTGCTTTTTTGATTAGGACCAACTTACACATGTACATAATGTGTTTTGCTGAACTGAGGCCAAAGTTCTCTCTATGAGCTTTAACCTCTGTGCTGTTCTAAGGGCAGGAATACAACCCACAAGCAGCAGAACTGGCAGATATTGTGAGGTTTCCATTACTTCAAATGGGTGTCATTTTTAGTTGATACCTTGTGAAAAGAGCTCATCAGATTTATGTCTCTGAATATGAACCCTAGCACGATCTGGCCTTAAGCCCAGACATTAAGCTTCAGCTTAACACCTGATTCAGATCTGACTCTGAACACCTCGTCAGCTCCTTGTTGATAATACTGTATGGAAAGTGAATTATCTTGTAGTCTGGAGAGGTGGTTCATCAATACAAGGATGACATACATTGTGGAGTATCACTGGAACATCTTGATGTGGAAAAAAGAGGAATTGGTCCTTAGGATTTCCATGCCTGCATTTATCCCTACCACTCTATTTATTTTACCATTTTGTATTTCTGTTTTAAGGCTCAACATTGTCATTGTAACATATAACAGAAAAGATTTAAAACTATGAGTAAAATTCTGATTCTAGTGTCTAGCTGTAGCCGAAGTTTCTAGAGATTTATTCAAATTAGTGCTAATATATATAACTTACTAAAGGCTGCCACAGTGTTTGCAGTTTGTTTTCAAATTAATCATCTCAAGCCTTCTTTCCAGATAAGCTATTTTAAAATTTTTTCCTTAGCTAGGAGAATTGCCTGCACCATTTTTTTCTCTTTCTGCAGAAGAATAAATGAAATTTGAATTCTAGCCCTGCTTTCTACTTTATTCTTCTTTTGACAAGTTAACATGTGGACAGCTCCAAGTCGTTGCATTCCCATTACTCATGACATGTTGAGGATAACTTCAGCTAGTGTCTCCTTCTATTCTGACAAGTAAAAATCCAAAAAGGCCAGATGATAAAATTGGTATTTAACACAGTCACAATGAATTGACAGTGATTATGGAAGCCTTCTAGTCTCATTTCTGTTTCCAAAGTAAGACACATGGCTCTTTCATTCACTCACTGTTGCACATTCAAAACTTTTTGTAGAGTATTTTGAAGCTCATGGACAAAATTCTTTAGTATGTCTTTAAAACATAGATCCTGCCCGTTCTATGAGAAGGACCTTAAGCCTTTTATGGTGCTGTGTCATATTAGGTTAAGTGACAGAAGCCTTGATTCATGTTAAATGTGCTTGTGATGACCCCTGCCCTAAAAGACACTTTTGGCTATATTAAGTACCTTCTTCTCTGGTGTGCCAGCCCAAACGCTCTCCTCTAGAACACAGTGCCTTTATATAAACTAATTAAAATTTCCAAACTTGTTAAGCCAGTGAGATTTATAATGCTAAGTCACTATAGTAGAGAACTTCAAGGTCTATACATGAAATGCTACCTCTCTGTGATAAAGTAATAGATGTTGTTTTAGTTTACATTGGCATTGTTTTTCTGTCTGTTGTGTTGTACATGCATGCATGCCTAAGTAGAGGAACACAGTGGATGAACATATATTGTCAGGCACGTATTGGATAAAGTCAGAATTTTTATGAGGTTGGCTAGCAGTACTTACTCATTTAATTTAACAGTCCGGTGTTTTAGCACCCTATCATAATTTATCTATACATATATGTATATATCTTCTATACAGAAGAGAAATATACATTGAAAAAGAAAATCAGAGTGCCCGGAAATGTTTCACAATGAGCCAAGTTCACAAAATGACAAAAACATATTTAGTTTCTACATTATTTACCAAGGTTTAGATCAAGAGTATGAGTATGAAATTCTGCATCGTTCCCCATAATAAATGTTCATTTTACCAACTATAAAGAAATGCATGTTCCATTTCAATGACCCAAAAATGCAATTGAACATTATCATACCATCAGCCTCTGCAGCTTATACAGCAGTATCTTGACTTGACTTGCAACAAACATTGCTCAGAAATACTTTGAATTATCCTGTGACAACAGTCTATGCTACTAGCTGGTTTTAACAATATGCTAGAAAAATAAGTGTGCCAGCCGCACAGATTGGAAGTGCATCAGATGTAGTGCATACAGCCTTAGGAAAAGCAGGGGAGGGAGTATCATTCTTGGGTTAATTGCAAGTTTTCTGGCTGATTAAGAAACATTATTATCTGAGGCATTTTCTCTCAGTCATGGGTCAAAGTGCAATGCTGCATATAGAAAGACATGACTACAAAGGAAGTCTCTGCTGGTGAGGTATTTTAGTATGAGGATCATAAAATTTGACAGTGCATTTTTGATGACATTTTCCATGTCTTAATAAGAGAATTTCTGAAGGCCACCTGTCTCAGATATCTCTATAACTGTCTGCAGTATCAGCAGGATGGTATCAGGCAAAAGTATAAAACAGAGAAAAGTAATGATCTTTGATTTTTTATAAAAACTGAGTTGTTTTCCACAAAAATCTACATAACTGTAGATTACATTTGATTTTGAGAAAAGATCTCATTTTCAGTAAAATAAGCTATCTGTTCAAAAACAATGAAAAAGAAAATAAAAAGATAATAACTTCATGTTTTCTATCTCCATTATAATATTTTTCACCATTTGCTTTTTGTTTCATTGAAAGCACTTCTACTTTTGAAAATTTGCTGTTGTCCCAAGGGACGTTACAATAATGTGTTACGTCCCTGAAGTGGCTGCATTTCAGTGGAGAGTAAGCAATGCCTGAATAATGCACATTACTTTCAGTCACAGGAAAGATAAAAAACAGGCAATGCTATTATTACTTCTGATTTGTCACAGGCCTATCATGAGTGATATGTTTTTGTTGCTATAAAGTAGATCTCCAGAAAATGCTTTCTTTTCTTTTGTTTTGTACATGCTTGTTCTTGAGCTAGAATGAATCATTGAAGCTGATGTTTCTTCTCTCAGTCATCTGATGAATTTGTTTCTTCATTACACAGAAGAAAATATGGAACCCTTCCAGGAAGTCAGAAGAAAAAATATATATTCCATTTAAAAATAATTGGGCTAATTTTACAATGACTTGACTTCATGAATTTGGGCTGGTTTATGTTGAAGAATCTTAAAAGTCTAACTGGAAAAAAAAAAAAATTATCAGTGTATACTTTGCTGGCTTACTCAACAGTTCTGGAAAATTGCACTAGCTTTGGAACAGGAAATTGTACAAATGTTTGGTAATTAAATTAGCCAGAAAGGCCCCAAAATCTCTTGAAGACTTTAAGGTTAATGTACTTACTGTAAAAGAGGATTTGTTGGACTTAGTGTTCCTAGAACAGCCTTGAAAACTTGCAGCTTGAGCAGCTGATGAATGTTTAGTTTCTGAGATGCAACTTTTGTTACTACGTTACACAACCCATCTCTTTATCTTAATTAAAAGTCATCGTTGCTGTTCTTTGTGTGCCATCTAATGTTATTATGAGATATTTCATGCCATAAGTGACTGTCATGGCAAATGGCAGTCTTGTTCATAATCTGAAAGTAAAGGAAGAATATCTATGTTAATTTATTGGCTTAGTAAACAATATTTTGTGAGGCATAAGAATGTGTGAGCTTGCTAGGGAAAATTGAATCCACTACACTATTAAGAGAGCTGTATAGAAATGTTTGTAGTGTAATTAAAATATGAAAAGCATTGGCAGACTAGATTTTTGGCACAGTAAACCCTGAATGAAATTTCATCCACGACATGTATGAAAACAGGTCTTCATATTTGTCAGTTTTTATACTTTTGATAAGTAGTCTAGAAAAGGAGCAGCAGGACTGATATTTTTTGCTGAGGACACTTATAGCCTTAAAATTTTTTGAATGGCACAAATTTTCTTCAGGAAAATTTGAAACATTAATGAAAAAAATGTTGTATTTAAATATAAGTAAAAAATTGATGTGAAGTTCATTGAACAGCATTGCTTTTCCTTGGCAAGAAAGTAATGGCGTTGTTTAGCAACTGTACATTTTGTCCAGGAATGGCAGGCTATGCTAGTCACTACCGTCATGGCCCTGAGGGCACCGACAGGCCTGACTGTCCCTACCCAGCCCCCCCCCGGGGCTCCCCTCACTTGCCCATGGCCCAGAACCCCAACTCAGCCCCCCGAGGCTGTCAGCCCCTGCCCCAGCAATGCCACAGAAGGGACCATCTCCAGCTCTCCACAGCCCTGCCCTGGTTGTCCATGGGCCGCACCAAGCCAGGCCCACCCATGGGCCCACGTCCTGGTCCAGCCTCAGCCCGACCCCAGGAGGGTGCCTGATGCCCAGGCCTGGGGCTGCCCTCGTGCCCCTGCCTGCCCCGCTCCTGGCTGGGGCAGTGGGACAGGCCCTGGCTGCCAGGGGAGCCCCTGGCACTCCTGGCCCCTCAGCCCCCAGGGAGCCACCTGCCCATGCAGTGACCTGACAGGTCAAAACAAATATGTTGATGGTGTTTGTACTTTAATGTATCTTTCATTTTAGCAAAAAAAGAAAGGAGAGTCATTTGATAAGATTAAGTTGGAATGATTTCCTCTCTGCAGCAGGTCAGAGGTGGTGAAGATGGGTCCTGCCTACTGAAAGCTTCTCAATGGTGCAAGCGGGCAGCATTTCTGTCCTGGAGATAGGGCAGAGGGGACAGAGCTTGTCTACAGTTGCCATGGAAGGAAGACAGTAGTCAAAAGAGGAGGAAATGCCGAGCAGAATAGTGGAAAATTGAGCTTATTTTCACTGCTGTTCCTGAAGCAGTTTCTAGAGCACAGTCAGAGCATCCGTTTCTGAGAAGGGATGCTCTCCTTCCCCTCTCATATCCACAGGGGTACCCTACCAGTCTTGACCTCTCCTTCAACAGGAGCACTGAAGAACACCAGATGTTTTCCTACTCCAGACAATTTGCTGCCTTACTTTGTTTCTGCCTAGACCTGCCCTGTTCTGCTGGTAAAATGTTTCAGTTTTCTCATCTTTTCAATGCATTCCCAAAAGGTCACCACAAATACATAATATTTCTCTGTGTGGGCAGCTCTCTTCAAGTTGTGTTTGCTGAAACCCCTGAAAAGAGGTAGTTGGCTACCGGCTTGTCCTTGCTGCATAACTAGGGATGAATTATTAAAAAAACACCACCATATATTACCAGCAGTAGCATGGCAAGACAGCAAAGGTGGCCTTTCCTCAAAGACCTTGCTCACACTGTCCGGGGAAGAAGTCCACAAGGCAAACAAAAATTTGACTGAATTGTGAAAGAAGCTGCAAGCCCCAAACCTCTGTTACAACTGGGAAAGAGCATTATTCTGCGTTTGTCACTGCAGTGGTTGGTGTTACTGTACTGCTACTGGGTGCAATGCCTGAAGTCCTTCATGGGCATTGGGAAGACACCTGGACTAAGCATGTGGTGGCATGTGTGTGATTCAGCTGGATAACTGAAGCTAGTAATTGTGCAATGCTTTTGTTCATGCTTCATTTCTTCCTTGTGCTGCTGCAGAATCCCATGTAAATAAATAATAGTGTTTTCTTCTTTAAGTAACCCAAGAAACTTACACAGAAAAAGCTCAGATCAGCAGTTCAGTACGTAGGGTATGAGGGAGCAGCAGGAGGGGGCTGATGTGCAAAGCCTGGGGAGCTAGGCACTGAGGGCGGCAGCAAAGCTGGCAGGGAGACAGGGCACAGCCCCACAGTGGCCAGGGGGATGAGGAGAGCAGGGAGCAATGACAGTAGCCAGGGACAGGCAGCAGGACAGACGCACATATGGTGATGAGGCAGGTCCCAGGCAAAGCTGGGAAGTCAAGTCAGTGGGTCAGGGTTGGGTGCAGAGACGTGCATGGCTGGGCACAGGAGTACAGGGATATCTGCAGCGTAGCTCAAGCCAGGTCCAGTGCCTTGAGCCAGAGCTTGAGGCAGCTCCCACGGGAAGCAGGGACAGTCCTCCACAAGGCTTCTGCCAGCTCCTGCTCATGCAGATCTGCTCTCAGTAACTTGGGAGCACATCTGTGCCGTGTCAGAGTTGGCATGAGCACAGGTGGGCAGACCCAGAGGAGAGGAGACGGATGGGTGGAAGGAGGTTGCAGAGCCAGTTGGTGCACTGGAGGCAGACAGTGAGTGCTAGTGTTTCTCCAAATGTTGTGCTTCAACAATGACTAAGGTAGTTTGCAAGGAGTCCATTTATGAATGCCTTAACAAGCTGATATTGAGAAGGATTACATTATTATTTTCATAAAGGTTTGGAATTCTCCAAGATGGATTTATGAAAGGTCTGAACTTCCTGTCCAGTCTCACAGATAGCGGAAGACTGGGAGCATCAGGAACTCAAAAAGACTGTCTGAGGAATACTAAGAAGGAAATTAAAAAATAGACATAAATCATGGTAATGTTTCCATAGCATTATGTATGAACTAGATATACCATGAAGTAGGAACAGTTAATTGAATCCTCTTAGGTTAGAGCTATCTCCAATTTGTTCTTTTACAAAAACAGACACAGCTTTGTCAGTGACCTGCACTAATGTGATTCTTTTAAAGGACAGCCACTTAAAGGAAGGTGTCATATTGTGGGAGGGATTCTGCCCACCAGATCAAAAACAGCCTGTTCTGCTCTTTATATGGTCAAATGGTGATTTTTTTAGAGTATAAACTGTGGTAGTAATTTCATTTTGTGCCTACCTTTCCTGGTTTGACTGGTAGATACTAAAATGATTTCCCCTTCATTTAGTTTATACCTATGCCTTGAAACTTTCTGCTCAGGTACAAAAAATTCTTCTGCATTTAGAATACATGACCCTGGTTAATATAAAACTCTACTGGAGTGCAAGCAGAGCATATTCATTCTCAAATCCAGTAATTTTGTAACTTCTTAAAGAACCTTCTAAGAAATAGTTATGCATTATCAGGCTTCCAAATCCTCTGCATATAATGGATATGCAAAGCACAGCCTACGGTATGTATAGGCTTCATTTTGTGTATGGAATGATATATATTGCAGAGGTGGTTTAATCAAATGTATGTGACAGACAGATAAAGTAATTGCACTCCTAAAAAAATATATCTTCCTTCAAGAATCTTTGTTAATTAGCTACTTGATCTTTTTACTTACTGGTCTTCAGGTCACTATTTAAATCTTAGAGAAATTTAAACTGAAATAAACTTAGTGTCTGAATAGTTATATTCTTTATAAGCTATAATCAAGCTGTCTGCTTAAAATAAATAGTTTGCATGTAGATCTGTTTAATGTTTCACCAGTATATCATTTTAATGCAGAATAGCTTCTTTGCAGGGAATTCAGTCTGTCACTGGATGTTTAAATTTTCAGTGTCTGTTGTCATGACAACAGGAATTGACTCTGGTACCCACTGTGTTCAACATAAATTAATTTAAAGTCATAGCATCTTGAAACATTTTATTCTCTTTAAAAATCTTGCTTTTCCTTAGATTTATTAAAGTAAAAAATAGCCATACTTGAAATAGCATTAAAAATGCATTGATTCTCAGCTAATTATTAGTTTTACTTGCAAAATTCAATAAATTGAACTTAATAAATAATGGATGTATGGAAAATTGTTCCTCCATTTCTTGTGGAAATGTACTTTTCAAATAATATAACTGATATATTTTAACCATTCTTCACTTTGAATTCTTGTGCTTTCAGGTTACAGTTTCAGTGCTTTCAAATGTGCATGTTAGACCGACCAAGTGAAATGTTAATATTCATGATTTCCTCAAATTTCCTGGTTCTTTTGCAGTTTTGTCATGCTTCCATGAAAACTGCTAACATGTCTTATGTCTAATTTTATTCTATTATCCTTTATGAAAAAAAATCTGTAAAACACAGCTATATGTATATTTAAAGGAAACAGAGCACGTCATGTGTGAGATCCCTTGGGATTCTCATGGTTCTGAAGAGGATTAAGAAGAGATATTAAATGCATGTAGTAAAAGAGGGAAGATTGTTCCAGCAGGCATAACAAAATTATTTTTTCTCTTTGTATTTGTAAAGTCAGTCACTCACAGCCTAATCTATCCTCTTATATGTTTAACTAAAAAGAATAGCTTATGATGTACAGCATTGTGTAGGGTTCCTCAGTGCAGGAGACTGTCAATGACTCTGTTTTGCATAACATTGTTGACATTTTAAAAAAAATCTGTAGTTTAACCTTCCTGGTACAGGCAGGTCTTACATATTTCATTCCTTATGTTTTCTACAGTACTGTACACTTCTCACAGGACTAATGCTGAAACAGTTCTTTGAAAGAGCTACATTTCTGTTTTACTTTATCTTGAAAAGATTATTTAATGATTTTATAATGCATGTGAACAAAATGCGATCCTTTCTGAAAATGCATGCATCTTAAAAAATAACATTTTTAAATTACTAAAGTGAGGGTTTTTCTAGGCAATCAAAGCTTTATTTTTTATTATTTATTCTGGAAATCTTAAAAAAAATCCAGGTGAATTTGAACAATCACATTCTAGATACTGAGTCTTACATAATGAAACACTTTGCACTGCAATAAACCATGCTGTTCAGATTCTATTTCGTTTCTGTGTGGAAAACACTGATTAATATTTAGGGTTTTAAAAATTACTGCTGAAATTCAGATGTTAATGTCTCTCGGTGTCTCTGTGCCTAGCAGTTGTAACCTTGCCATATTGACACATACTGTAATGAGACATTTAAGAAAACAGAAATCTGCTCCAGCTCTGCATGACTCATTTGCACCAGCCGCACACATTCATTAATAACCCAGCAGAAACAACAAATCTGAGTCTAAGGTTCCTGTGGGGATTTGTGTTGCAACATTTTCTACAAAAATGTTAATGGCTGCAAACTTTTCTCATTTGGATTAAATCTTCCAAACACCTCTATTTCTTAATGAGTATGCTGTCACTCATTATGTTAAATCTTCTGTAATGAGCTTCAAAGGAGAAAGGCTCAATAGCTATTCTCATCTGTCACTGATGGAACAATTACAGTCTTATAAATGACTTCATTTTGTAGACTGCTTGATTCAAACTAGAAGTGAAATAGAATCTTCTCACTCCTGAATTGCTGAAAAGGTTTTTTTCTTTTCAGTTCAGTAAGCAGTAAGTATCACAGAGTTCACAGCAAAGTTGTAGTCATGAGGGTGTGTTCTTATACAAATGTGGATTTAAGTATCACACTAATAAAAGCCTTCCATAACATGGAATATTATTTTAAAAGTTCACTGTGGACAGCTGATTGCTCAGTCGATGAACTCAGTTTGTTGGGTCCTTTCCTTGATGAAAGAAGCAGTTCTTTAATATTAGCCAGGTCTTGCAGTAGGCATTGACGGGTTCCCTCAAAATGCCATTTAATTTGGTATCTTGTACTGTATTAATTTTTAAAACATCTGTCTGATCAGGTATCTTTCAGCTGATTATTCTGAGATTTTTCTTTAAACTCTTTACTAATCTTAAATTATTTTCCCCCATTATAAGTAGATATACAGGTGGTGCCTCTTTATAAGATAGACAGATTGTAATACTGAAACATGCCTTTCATTTCAGCTCTGATTTTACTAAATTACTATTTTCATACCACCAAAATTCATTTTTGAGAACATGAATGATTTATCTAACTCCTGGCAAACAGTGAGTAACTTATTACATAGCTTAGCTTCACCAAGGAGATGGTAAAAACAAATTAGTAATAAAATCTGTTGCCTGTTTGAGAATGCATACCATATGCCTCCAAAAGGACTCTTGCTATGATTTCTTTTCATAAGTGGGGAGCAGAGTCCAAGACTTTTCCAGAAATACAGAATACTATTGCTAGGTATATATAGTAGGTATACTTTTTGAAATGGCTGGCAAAATTTCCTTAAATAAACCATTCTGGATGGCTTTGCTATTAC
>JAOBAS010000072.1:27000500-27024854 GCA_025311575.1 Elanoides forficatus
CCCCGTAGCAGTAAAATCAATAGACATAGGTAGGAGACTGGGGACTGCTGGTCTGTTTTAGAGTAACCCACGAGTTGCAGTGATACCCACCCGTGCCCATGTTTGGCTTCCTGTGCATTGAGATTCAGGGTCCCATTTGAACTTTCTCTCCCCTGTGTAATTAGCATTTATTTCAGGAGAATGCATTTAACTTTTTTCATTCCAGGATTAATTTTCCTCAGCTTTCTTTGAACTCAGTAGACCTGATTTTCATTTATATCAAGAACCTTTTGAGCCACTCTGTTAACTTATTTCCATTTTAAAGGGCTTGTGTACTGTCAGTATGATAGTGCAAGTGAGAAATCAAGGCCAGTGGGGTTTCTAGACATCTTGTTTGTATCTTTCAAAGCAATCATAAATAAGAAAGGAAAAATGTTCTTGCCAGTTATTTATTTTTGCTTTCCAAATATTGAATCTTTCTTATTTTATGACTTCCAGAAGGCAGCTGTAAAAATGTGTTTTGAAAGCTATTAAAAACATTCCCAGCATTTTCAAACTGAATGACATCCTTTAAAAAGCATGTATTTGAAAAAAAAAAAAAAATTCCAAAGTGCAGCTTTCCACTTTATTCATGTTACACATGAATTTTTGGCACTAGGAGCAGTTTATGCAGTGAAAATGGGTACAAACAGGAAAGCCCTGTTTTGTTTTTAGTTTATAAAAATAGACTCTTACCCCTATAATTGTGATTGGTAAGTCTACTATGTTAAAGATGTGAACCTGGGCCCACTGAAGACTGTGCAAAACTCCTACTGAATTAATTACCAGATTACATGCACTTCCTACAAACAGAACTTGTTTCACATCGTTATATTTACCAGCGATCTGTTCAGTTTAGCTGGAAGCATCTAAGGTGAAATAATGCTACATCACTTTCATATGGAGATTGTTCCACAGTCTTGCAAATCTTCTGGCCAGGAAATTTTTCCCAGTGAGACAGTCTATGTTTTCCTTAGAGCCACGTTAAATTGTTTAACTTCCAGTTCTTTTAAGGGATTGTTTAATGCCAGGTCATTGTGACTGACATTTACAGAGAATATGAAACCTCAGAGATTTTTTAAAGAAAGCCAAAAAGAGCTAGATTCTCACTTCTTATTCTTATGCTTTGAAACAAACATTTTATTGGTAGGAACTAATCAGCAGGACAAACTACTTCAGGCTTCTTTGTTCTAGTTCCTTGTATGCCTATGAAGAGGTATTTGTCTTCTGCTTTATTGTTTGCTTTCATGGCAGTGGTCAAAATTTATTATTCAAGCAAGAAGACTTAGTAATATAATTCATAACTAATGCCCAGATTCATGAATACCATGCTTATCTATGGAAAAAATTGAGATCTTTTTTCAGCAGAGCCATAGCAACACAAAGAGCTGTAAATCATATGGAAACATACAGACATTTAGCAAACAGTTAAATTACATAGAGAACAAGTCCAGAGTCTGGAAACTTATTGGGATGTATTTGTAACACAATCAGGTCCCTGTTTATGGTGGAGGCTCTTAAGCATCAGACCTACATAAATAATAAAGGAGACCCATGTGGTGTCATTTTAAACAGGTAAAGCAGATGGGGAGATGCTGTATACACAGGTGTTGCGAGGCTGTAAATAACCCTAGGAAAATGGCAAAAGCTTCTGTCAAAGTAAGGCGGTCTTCAGGACATCCTGAGGTCCAGGGTCAGAACATATTAATTCTATATGAAGAAGAAAAGCCTCTCTCTGCAACAAATAATATGGAGGAATTTCCTTCCTGTGGGCATAGTCTGGTTAGCAGTAAACAATTGTCACTATGATGTATCCATGTTCACTGATCTATTTCATTTTTTAACCACCAGCTCTAACAGACACAGTTGAAATGAAATGATATCCCAACGATAAATGTCTACTCTTTGGAAATCTTTGCCTCTCAGTGTTTATGTTCAGTAACTGTCTTGGTTTCTTGGCTTCCAACCAGCAACAGGAGACTGTTATCCTGGGGACAGAATTGTATGCAAATTACATTATCCCTTAATTAACATATTGCATGGACTCTCATTGTAAATGTGTCTGTTCTATTTTCAAGCTGAACTGCATGAATGACCCTGTAATTCTAAGTGGCAGCCTCTGCACATTAAAACTGCTGTCTGATCCTCTCTTGACATGTTGTCATTCACTATCACAGTGGACTCAGTCCTGGTTTTTCCAAAAGTAATGGAAATATTTCTACCAACTTTACAAGGAAAAGTACCAAATCCAACATAAAGGAACTGAATTGTCTGTTCAAATAGAGTAATTATGTTTTGCACTCTTATTTTATTTTTATATAGTTTTTGATAATACAGAGTATTTTGCCAGAAGAATAACAATCTGTTGATCTCACTCATCTGGATAGAACAAAAGTGTTGCATTCTGCCAACTATTTAATTAAAAGAACTACAATTAGCTTTTCTGTTTTCATTGGGACTTCAACTGACAGTTATGTTCTTGTCATTTTAAACAAACCAGGTAACACAATGTTTATTACAGATTCAGTGATATGGGAGATAGCACAATCTAAGTAACTGCATCATTTGCTTTGCCCCACTAGTTAAAAATGGTCTTTATTTGTAATATAAATTTTCCTACTTGTTCTAAACCTAATGCTAGTTATACAAGGTGTTACCATACAAGATCGAGGGAAAATATTTTCAAACAGAAAAAATCACTTACATAATCTTTAACACAGATTAACTTCAGAATAGACACACAGCTGAAGAGGTTTTTTTCCATTAAAAAATTAGGTATAAATGTCAGACATTAATTTCCCTCTCTTGTTCTGTCTCCGTTTCCCACTTAGAATCTTGTTACTTGCTGAAAGAAATGTAAATTTTAGTGGTGAAATGCTGTGGTTATATATCTCCAAAGATTTAAGCAATTTTGAGAAATACATTTGCTTACTTATGCAGAGATACTTCTAAGTACACTAATGGTCAGTAAATAAATGTAATTGAGTGTTGTCGTTTAGTATATAAGGCTGTCTAAATATAGAAAATGTGTGCATTAGTTCAACTGAAAATGACACAGTTAAGCCACAGGCATCAGAAGCCTCCCAAATCTTCTGTCAATCTCCTGACTCTTATTCTTTTCTCCTACTTCTCATGCTGAGCCTTTTGTTTCTCAGTAGATATCCAAAGAATCAGCCACAAATATTCTCTTTTTGCAGCATGAGCCATTTCATCCTCTTATCCAGGATACCAATTTTGAGGGCTTCTTCTGAGATACCGTGCAGCAGATAGACCTATTATTTGAAGCCTCTCCTGTGCTTAATCCGTAACATCCAATACAAGGGGTGGTGCTGGATTTCAGACCTACAGGCTTCTCAAACTGGAGCCAGCTTGCAGCAACCAGTACTGTCCAAAGGTTTCAGCTGAGATTAAACAAAGCTCTCTTATGCCCATAATAACAAATAAAGAATCTTCATAAAAATTATACCTGTAAACAATGGAAGCATCTAAAAGGGGCATGGGGCAATTCTTGGCAATTCCTGGTTTTGTCTACAAAGATGTACGTCACTGAAGAGCTCTCAGATTCTGACTGTTAACAGTCCAAGTCTCCTTTGACTTCTGTCATTTTTCATTAATGCAGTTGGCTGGACAAAAAGACCAGAATCACTGTCCCACACAGGTAAGGAGAAGATAAGCAGAGCACCCTGATATTGTATAATTATAATAGCTCTAGCAGTTGTGAAGGATGTTAAAGGAGATAATGTAGCCTGTTCCAAAAATGGCTAACGCAGCATATAATGTCCAGACATCTGCTTTCAGATGCCTGATTTATTAACAATAGCAACCCTTTCTCTCCCCAAAACCCCCATTCTTTCAAGTTTGTAAAGATATTTCTAGGGGATTTCCCTTATTACTTCCTTTTATAATGGGAGTAATGATTCCACCTATTACTTTTGTGTTACAGATTAGAGTTTCTCCATTTCTGTTTTATCTTTGTTGGCTGAGTAAAGACCAAGCCTGTTATAGATGGTCAGTCCCTGCTAACATTTTGCAACAGTTTGGACAATAAAATTTGGGTGTTATATGAGGGCAATCCCAAGTCTTGAGGTTTGGATAAACTCTGAAATAGCAATACAGTTATTTAAACCAAATGAAATAGTTTCTGTTGCTCAGTCTCCTTTTACTTCTCCTTTCTTTGTTAGCATTTCCTTCCTTCTCCTTGACTTCTAACAGTTTCCTTGCTATTTCTTGTTTTCATGCTTACATCAAGATTTCTGCTTTCCTAATTGTGAGAGACTGAAAGAGTTGATGTCTCAAACATTGTGGTGGGGCAAGTTCTGCTTAAAGACAAACCTGCACAGCAAGGAATCAAGGTGAAAAGCCCATCAGCTCAGACATCAGCAACAGGAGGGGGAGGGCATGCTGGAGGGTGCACAGCTCCCTGTTCTGATAAGATGCTCTGATATGAAGATCAAACAATGGCCATGTCTGCAGGGAAGGAGAAGTTACTCCACAAATGACCCCCAAGCCCAAAGGCTCACAAACTGCTCATTAGCCAGACAAGTTTGGGTGCCCACCTGAAGGAGGAGCAAGGTTGATAAAAGGACACAAACTGAAGCCCTGGGTGTGCAAGTCCACCAGAACTGGACCCGTTGGCTGACTGAACCAACGCTGGACCCAGGACTGGTGAAATCTTTCTCTCTTCCTTTTTCTCTCTCTGTCTTCTCTCTTTCCTTTTCCACAATCTCTATACCTCATCCGTTTCAAGATATAAACCGTTGACCAAGTCTGAGACTAGGAGTGGATCCAGCCGCCCCTTGGCCCTTCTCTGAGGAGGAGTCTGGAAAACAAGGGGGTCTGCTCTGAACCTGGTGACTCAACGGGAGGGATCTCCTTATTCTCTGAATTGGTGTATATGGTTACCACAGGTTACCTGGTTTACAGAAGTAGTCTTATGCCAATTCCTGTTGTGAGAAACCCTGCCACCTACTATCACGCCTCCCCAGTTCAGTTTGCTTCGGTTATAAATAAAATCTTTCACTGATAGTTTGGTGTCATTTCACCTTAATTTAACCCAAGGGAATTTTGAATTAAACATGACTCCCTGATCTGTCCAATCTGGGTCGTGACTCTAATACAACCCTCAAAGATATTACCTTTGTGACAGATTTTACTCTTAAAAACCTTCCTCTATATCTATTGCTCCTGGTCTGTGAGAAATCAAGAGGTTACAGGTGTGTACCTCTAGCCCAAGAAAGACCCATTGAAAGAAATTTAAACTTTTAAAGGAAAACTACAATGAAGAAAAGCCAGAGAAGCAATTTTCCTTTAATGTGAAATTCAGTGTCCAAGTATTTATGCAGCTTCAGGAAATCTGGAGCTGAAATCAAACTCCTTAGTTGAAGCCACATTTATGAAAATTTTGATGAACTTGCTGTGGAGCAGGATGGTATGTTATAACAACATATTCTGCTCCTGAGTTTCATTTGAATGTTTAGCTGTATTCAGTAACATATCCCTTAGGCCAGTACTGATAATTGAAGCAGTATAAACCTGATAAATTTTAACATTGGGGTTCTTGTGCTCGCTCACATATTTGGAACCAGCTTACATACAAAGCACTCCAAGTAGTTTGTTTAACTAATAATATTCTTCATATTACATTGATAAATATAGAATTTGTTTTCAGAGCTTTTGCATTTTATTAGAAAAACACAAACAACTTCCCCCTTTTGATGCATTCTCCAAACCTGTAGACTACAAAAGTAATTCTTTAGTGGAGAGTCCCTAGCCAATAAAAACTAATTGATGCCATCTTGTGGTAAGTAAAGAAAATACAAAAACAATCAGTTCACGTTCTTTGTCACATCCTGTATAATTGTGCAACAAACAGTCCCTTTTTCTTCTCTTGCCTTTTCTCTACCTCTCCATGAATGGCATTTTTTTACAGTTCGAAGAGATACTGTTACATTTTAAAAAAGCTATATTAAAACAATAAATTTAAGTAATCTTCAGAAAAAGAACAATCTGTAGTATCTACCATGATCAAATTAAAATAGGAAATATAGAGAAAACAGTTAAGTTTATGAAACTAGGTTGAGCTACAGCTTGCTTCCTTGACACATGTAAGCTGAAAGCAAAATTATGAAAAGCTTTTTGGCATAGGCATCACTGTAGTAGCACAAAGCTTGACAAAGAGACACATGTCAGATTTTCAGTGGAAGTACTTGTCTTTGATACTAACTGGAATTTCTTGTGCTCATTGACATGCTTCCAACTTCATAACAGAATAAGGTTGAGAATTTTTTTTCCTTAGAATGTTTCATGTCAGTTTGGCCATGCCAACTATGACATGGTTTCATCACTGCAATGTGCAGTGCTCCCTAACTGCCACTGTGAACTGATTAGAAACATTTCTAGAATGCAATGAAATCTACCTTCCATCTGTGATTCACAGGCATTTCAAAGTGCAGTGAGAGTCCCACTGTGTCATCACATGGTCAAAATTCCACCCTCATGCTTTTCATTGTACATCATTTTAGTGATGTTCTTGTAATGAGGTAACTAGTAAAATAATAAATGGATAGTAAAAGAATGTATGTTTCCTTTAAGGAGTGTCTGGGAGCCTACAAGACACGGAAATGACATGAAGACCCCTATCCTAGGCTAGACTATTTCTTTCCATAGTAAATCTTTGGGAGAATATCATATTGAGGATTATCTATGGAATAGTTGCAAGAAAAATTCTCATAGCCAAATCTGTATGGAATACAGAAAGCCTCGCCCTTCTGGGGACGGGCTTGTGACACTCTTTGGTTATGCACTTCCATCTTTGTAATCCTGTCTGCTCCCATTTAATCCAGTTTCAGTATCAGATCATCCCCTTGCTGTTTCCAGGAAGTCCCTTTAAAAATGTGCCATGCTATTCCAGAGTAGTAGTAGAAAAGACAAGCTCTGCATTATGCTCTTTCCTTTATAAGCTTTTGCAGGGTTATTGTGAGATGGGGGTAATATATAGTCCCCTGGCTCCCATCAACATTTTTCTAATACCAGCACCTCCCCAAATTAAAATCAGTGGAAAAGCCTCTCTTCAGTCAAGGGTACATGGCAGGGACAAGGGGGAAGACACTTTCATATTCCCTCTGGTCAGAGTCCTCCCCACTGCCAAGCTCAGGACACTCTAAGTCTCTTTCATAGGGCTCCGTAGGCACAAGAGCTCTCCTTTCTGTAATTCTGTGGGCCACTCTGTCTCTGTGAGAATCACTGCTCCTCTAGGTTTACATTCTCTGCAAAGACAGACAAGCAGCACAGCATGAATCTGTGATCTGAAATTGCATGCAGCACACAACAGCTAATTGGAAGAGTATTTCAGGCCTTTTTGTGCACTGAACTGAATGTTGTAAATGCCTCCTAAATAGCTGATTATATGCCTGAGAATGACAATAAACAATTTTCTAATCAGGTCCCTGCACCTGAAAACATACTGCACTATCCCATCTTGCTTTCAAGAATTTTAAAACAGATTCTCACAGAGTCTTAGGTTGCTGAAACAGGTCTGAATTCCTAGTGTTTATTTTGTTCCTAGCATATGAAGTTCCTACTCCAGATTTACCCCTTAGCCTCAATATCTTAATCATGCAAATAGAAACTGAATAATGAAAACTTAATGGCTGGAGTATTTGCTTAGTGGTACTACAGTTGTCATGGAGAAGGAAAGACAGAATGTATTTATCAGCTGTTTTTTTCAAACTGAAGATCAAAAATGCAGCCATATGGAATAGTTTTGCCTTCCTTTGTCTATGCTGAAAAGAAAAATCCGACTTCTGAAATGGCTGAAAATAATCATGAAATGAGATTCAGTATTTCAAGTAGTTGGATTAAAAAAATAGGGATGATTAAGAAAATGTGAGGATTATTTGTTCTGAAATTTTCTTGGTAAAACCCTTCAATTTTTCATTTCAAACAGCATTTTCCATTGAAAATTAATCAACATTTCACAGAACTATATAAAGCCCTGGACTCACAGTATCTTGAGATGTTACGTGATGTAACTCTGTGCCTTAAATCATATTAAACTATACCTTCAGCATGTCTAACTAAGGTTTGTTTAACTTGGTCCTAAGGACCTCCAGAGATGTAAACACTACAGCAACACCAGGAAATCCGTTCCAGTTCCTTACAGTCCTTATTGTTGACCCATTTATCTCACTGTTTAACCCAAATCTTCCCTGTAGCAAATGGGTGTTTCAGCTTGGACAGGTAGAACAAATTTTCCATTTACTTTTAGCAAAATCTTTTACAAATTTGGGAATTTATATTCCTCTTCATTTTTCTTTCCTGCAGCTGTTCAAGCTTCCCCTGTAGATCATGCTGTCTAGGCCTTTGAACATCTCTGTAGCTTTCATCCTTATTGATCCACACATCCCCTGAAGCATGGTGCCAAAATGGCCTATCAATGCCCAAATACTTAACTACTGCAGGAAAAGAAGGAAAAGACCGTTTCACATTCTCAGAGCTTCTGCTTCTTTCTATTGAACCTGCATTCTTTCTTTTTTCCAACTATATGGCACTACTTACATGGTCAGCTTTGCAAACCACCATGAACTCACATGCTGTTCTAGTAAACTGTTGCCCAAGCAGTTGGCTCACATCCTGTATTTGTGCAGCTGCCAGTTTCAGCCTACACACAGGCTTGCAAATTTGAAGTTCAGAGTTTTGTAGCTGGCTTTGGAATTCCATTTTTTTTTTTTCAAATCTGTTCTCCAATATATAAAGATTATTTTGCATTCTTGCACAGTTCTCCTGTATACTAGAAGCTCTAGATTCTAGCTCTGTCACATGTAATCATGATGATCATATTCTCTGCAAATAGAAGAGAGTAGAGAGTATTTTTCAGAAAGTTTATGAAACCTGAAATACTACATTGTCTTTGAAAATGACCAATTTGCCCCCAGTTTTTCAGGTGCTGAAACAGCAATCTTCAACTTAGAGGAGTCTCTGTATGCAAATTTACAAAAATTCCTTCCCGACAGTTTTTTCTACTCATAACTTAACCTGCTTGTTAACAAGTGCAAGCAGGGAGTCTCTAAGATTTATTTAGCTTCCCCAAACTGAGTCTTCTTTGCCCTGCAAGGTTTCACTCTAATGATTCTGAGAATCTCTGAATTTGTTCCCTGTGAACTGAAAACGGGATACTGTACTATTAAAGGGGTAGATTGTTCAGGAAGTTTCTGGTGTATTACAAGTATGTTTGCAAGAGATCTGTTTCATTATTTCCTCATATTTGCTGTGACAGGGTTCAGGGTTACAAAATTGAACACTCATCTTGCACACCATGACTCAATAGTCCATAATCACTTTCAGCTGTATTTTGTAGGGCTGGAGTTACTTTTTTCAATAAAAAAATATGACATATCCAGCCTTAGCTACAGAGACTGTTCTTGAATTTGGCTTTTCATTCAAAAAGTTAAACTCTTTTGCTGTTTTTTAGTAGGGTAGATTGCATTTGTACTGCATTGTTTTCTTTTTTTGGCCTTGTTATCTGTCTTAGTGTCATTCTTGACTATGTGCTATAGTCAAGAATGCTGTATCATTGCATTCCGGGTGGAAAGAAGTTAGGGTTTTGCAGTGGCAGAGTATTTTTTGTGCCATTTCTTTACCCAGTTAGCCTCCTCATTCATTGTCACGTGTCACAAAATACAAAGGTTGTTTGATATGTTCAAATATTTTAAGGAGGAAATGCCTTACAGCAGCATGTAAATAAGTAAACATTTTCTTTCATATTACACAGAACTTTCAGTCCAGTCAGCTGGAATTGGCTCAGTATCTGTAAGCCTAACAAATGTTTTGCCTTCTTGTTTCCCAGTGTGTACATATAAGTGAGTATAAGCATACATGTGTTCTATACTTCTATTGTATGTATGTGCCTCAAGAAATGCTATCTATAGCATATAGGCCATTTTGGGGTAAAAAACAATGGAAATGGAACATTATTGCTTTGATATCTGTTTTAGTAAGTAATGAAAACAATATAAAAATGTACGTCTGAACTTTTCTTCATTTGCTTTTGTATTTCCAGAATGTTTCTAGCAAGAGCTGCAAGTTTATGTACTTTGTAGTTAATTTCTGTCCAGTTCTGAAATACTTAATCAGAAGCTGAATGAGCAGAATTTAATTTCTATGTATAAACATTATTGCGAGGTAGACAATAGCAGATGGCCTGTGGAAAAATCTACTTACCCCTGCAGTATGAATAATCACTCCAAGGTTTCATGCATAGTTGCCTCTTCCAGTAATCAAAACAATGAATGTTCAATGATAGAACTTTCAAAGAAAGAAAGTGAAAAGCATGCCCTTTTAAAGAAATGTTTCATGTCATACTCAACTATTGCAGAATGATTTTCACAATATACACAATATGCAATATTTCCTTGTATACAGAACCAGTTAAAGCTTGAATCTCTTTTTTATCTTGTAACACAGGATAAAAAGAGGGATATCTGACAAGAAAAGTAATTGGAAAATGGAATTATCTACCTGAAAGTCTGTTTTCTTTTGTGGTTCCCATTTGTATTTTCAAATGAAAAGAGATCTGTGTATTGTTTTCCAAAATACAGACGAAACAGTTCAAGAAAAAATGTACCTCACTGAAGTACTACCAAAAGAGTTCATAACCCTAAAAATGATTAGTGGTTTCAGAGCTCACTCTGTCACATAGGGATATTTTCTTCTACAGTTTTTTTTGTTTTTTTAAGAAAAAGGCAATGACAAGAGATTCAAAACCACAAACCAGAAACAAAAAAGTTCTTACACTATTTTCTTCTACAATTTTTTTTGGTTTTTTTTTAAGAAAAAGGCAATGACAAGAGATTCAAAGCGACAAACCAGAAACAAAAAAGTTCTTATACTATTCAAACATGGTAACATTATGGTTGACAGATTTATGTACCACATACCATTGTTTTATGGGTAGCATTCATTTACACTTACATATGAAAATGCAATGTAAACTTCTCTGCATGATTTTTGTTCATCATCTGGAAGGAATTCTCACAGAGGAGAAGCAGAAAACAACTTCTGATAAAATTCTCCTATCCTGTATGTGTGGGGTGCACCTTTAAACTTTATCAAAGGAAACTGATGTGTCAGTCTTCTTTTAGCGAAGCTGTTGTTTAGAGGAGGTTGTATAGAGTAAAAACAAGATTAAAAACAGCAAATATCCTCTATGAACAAAAGCAATCTGAGGACACCCTGAGAACATCTTAGAGGTTTTTAGATAATAACTGAAACCTCGTGCTAAGTGTGGTATACTTAAAAATTAAGCATGAAGTTACACACATCTAAAGGCATTATATTAAACAAGACCCAAACCAAAATAAAAATGGTGGAATAATGCAGTGGCTTGCTGACATAATTCAGGAAACAATGAATTTTGGGCAATGCCAAAACAATGGCATTGTCTCCTGTGAGACAAAAGATATCCCTCAGCAGAAGAGACGATCACATTTGTTCTGCTACTGCAGACAATGAGACTTTATATAGAAGAGTATCATTCTCCTGGTAGTGGTAATCTGTGATAATACTTCAATAGGAAATCATCCTAGAAATTTTACAACCATATTCCTCTTTGTCATTCTAACTTTGCAAACATAGTCTACACTCAATAAACACAGTAGGTAAAATTTGTCACTGAGATCTCTTTCATGTCTTTGTCCACACAGTACCTTGTGTGAAAAGATCAGGTAGGAAAAAAGGTAGGAGAGTGGTTGACACAAACTTTCTTACTAGTTTATGAAGAATGTGATTATTATCAAATGCTAAGATAGTGTTTTTGTAAGTATTATAGTCTATAGCATAAAATAAAAACACACATGAAATTGACAAGGATTATGCGCTATAATTGATCATTTCAGTACAAAAAGAGACAGTTAAATGAAAAGCTTTTGCTATTTACATTAACATTTTATGTCATGTTTTCACTTTTACATTTTGAAGCATACAGGCAGACTCCACATTAATAGTATCAAAAGGAGAAATAAACAATTCTGAAAAGAAACAATTTCCCATTAAAGTCAGTACTGAATTGAGGATTACTTAAGTTTTTCTACCAAAACTCTTCTAACAGAAACACGAAGCTGTAATTAAATAATTTTTTGTTGTCATAAATACTCATTTTTGCTAAGGTATCTTTAAATAAATTTTGGCCTAAAAAGCAAATTTCCATTAGAGATTTTTCTTTTTTCTTCAGTAAAATCTGAAAAAAAGATTTGCCTAAGTATTTTACATGCATAGCAGTCTAGGTTTAAAAGTTAATTTCACCCCAGCTAAAGCAAAGAAGAAGGATTAACTGCTAAAATCAGTTCCAGAAATGTAATGTGACCTGTTCCTTTTTAAGTCACAAAAAAAAAGTCTTGAAGATATTTGCTTCTTGACAGATTTATCTCTGTTCTTTAAACAGAATCAAGTAATTAGTCCAGCTTATTGCAAATATTTTGTCTGGGAAAAATACACAACTTCATGAATTATCTCAGAAATGTACCATTTTGTGCAAAAGATTGTCTCTTTTGTTAAAAAAAAGGACTTCTTTTTTTTTCTCTTCAAACTTCTGTTTTTGCTACAGAGTCACCATAATCAAAATAAGTTTCATATCTGGATAATAGGAAAGTATCTTCACAGAGATAGTCTTACAGTGGCTGTAAAAATCTCTGCAAAGATCTGATGAAACTTTCCACAAGAGATGACTAACAGCTAGTTCTCTTTCTCAATGTGCAGGCAGTTACCTTGGTCACTTGTATCAGTTACGGCTTTGCAAGAACTGTGTAGTGAGCTTCTGCCTAAAGTAGTAAGATTCAAACAGCTGGGTGCTATCTGGATCAGTACACTCACCATAAATTTCATCCAAGACCCAATTGGAATCATGGAGTCTATGGAGAACTTTTATATTTTTTATTGATGTGGTGGGTTAACCTCATTCAGAAGCCAAGCACCCACACAGCTACTCGATCACTCCTCCTCTTGCCCAGTGGGATGGGGGAGGGACTGAGAAGAACAAAAGCAAGAAAACTCATGGATCAACATAAAGACAGTTTAATAGGTGAAGAAAAGAGAAAGGAAAAAAAAGAAGTGATGGAAAGGCAATCACTCACCATGTCGCAGAAGCAGACCAATGCTCAGGCACTCTCTAAGCGATGGACACCTTGGAAGCCAAAACCACCCCTCTCCTTCTTCTGCCTCCAGCTTTCATTGCTGAGCCTGACATAATAGGGTATGGAATACCCCTCTGGACAGCTGGCATAAGCTCTCCTGGTTGTGTCCCTTCCCAACCTCTTGTCCACACCCAGCCCACTCACTGAGGGTGGTGGGGGCCAGGGGCCGCAGAGTGGGAAAAAGATAAATCCTCAGCAAGCACTGTTCAGAAACAGCCAAAGCACTGCTGTGTTACCAACTCTATTTTAACATCAAATCCAAAACACTTGATATGAATAGTCATCCAATAAAAGGAGAAGCAAATTCTCCATAATAACATATTTTAAAATGTTACATGTATCATATGGGTCTGTAATTTATACCTTAGACAATGATGACTCTGACAGCTGCACCAAACTTTTTTTTTTTTTTAAAGAGAAAGGTATCTTTTTCACCATGTATTCCTGTCTGTAGCAGCTACCTGCAAATAATTTTTGTATGCCACAAGACCCATATAAAAATATGAAAAACAACTTGTAGGTATTCTTCCTCAATAAAGAGGGTGTTGTTTCTACTGATGATTCAACTAGCTTACCGCTACTTGTCTGGACTGATGTCTCCAAGCACTAGTCTTTGCTAGACAATGCTGAGGACAAATAGTTGATATATAGAGATGTAGAGCTGAACAACATTAACGCAAGAGTATCAAAATAACCATCCAAGTGTCTTTATTAGGCCTTTAACAAATTTAATAAGAATGTATTTAATTAGAATGACAAGAGAGAGCCTTTTAAAATTCTGAAGGTGTAAATGCCTACTAATACTCTGTCAGTGTTCTCAGAAAAAGAGCATATTCTCTCAGGATTAGCTAAGGGACTAAAATATCATGATCACTACTAAATAGCCAATAGATAGGTATACAAGAATGTGATAACGAGAGTTTAATTCCTTACACAGATCAAGGCACCCAGGCAGGAAACAAGTCAAGTAGAGTAAATGTGACACTAGAGATCTCTAGCCTGACTTCATCACATTTTCCTCGTATGAATAAAGTGGAAGAATTGAAGTAGATAGGCAGCTGGGATAGATGTCTAGAAAATGAGGTAGTTTCTCTGCTTGTGATACCACTGCTCTGTATACTGACTTTTACAAGGCAGAAGGTCAGTTCCCTAACTTTAAGGAAGCTCAAACCACAATGTACACAGACTTTGCCAATATTAGAATATTTGCATTGTCTAAACACACAGCTTAGAATTTATTCCAAGCATTAATGGCTGTCTCTTTATAATGCAATGAGGTTCTGAAGGAATGAGTAATTCCTAGAGCTTGCAGTTACTGAGTTACTCTCTCCAAGAATTGATTTCTTACAACTGAGCAGCCTCAGCAGCTTGTTCCGTAGCATGCCCATTTTGTACTTGGTGATTCATTGCTCTCTCTAATAGTATCTTAAAGTTTGAAAAATTGTTGTTCAAATGTAAAATAAAAATATTTATTTCTTTGTGAGTCATCAAGATTAGGTCAGCTTCCTTTACAAGACAATTGCAAGGCATATACTCTGAAATGTTCACCTTAGTATTCTTTTAAAAATGACCCTGGTTTGGGGTCAGACTTTCAGATAGAAAATGGTAAATCAGTGGTATCTGTGAGACACTCCTCTCTTTCTGCTTCTATTTGCAGGAGTTAATTCATATAAAAGGAAGAGCAGAATTAATCTCAGTGTATATGTAAATATAATGGATTCTGTATTTCTCATTTCAGTTCTAAAATTATGAAAGCCATGGTAACAACAGATATTCCTTTACTCATTCAACAATTAGCATTCATAGCAATTCAACGTTCATTCTTTTCTAAGAATCAGATATAATGTCTTAAATATAAAGCTAGTATTTACAATGTGTTTTTCTTGGTACATTTTTAATTGGCTGACCAATATTTAAACTATGATATTTGCTAACTTCTGAGATCCCAGATACAGAGGTATGTGACACAAGCAGAATTCTTGTTATCTCTTTAACTAGACTATTCCAGCATTTTGTTTTTAGCATGTTACCAAATTGTATATACACTTAGTCATGTGAGGACAGAAAAATGCACAGAGATTGTCTTACAATCTTCACGCACTAATTGCAAAATTTACTCATGTCCTACTTTTTTTAAGTTAGAAGCAATATATCCAATTTATCTACTTAAATAATAAAAATTATATTAAAAAAAAGTTCATTCCATGTTGCAGCAGCTGGGTTTCCAGAGGAACAGCCAAGGCCTAGAATGTGACTTCATCATTAATGTAGTCATTTGTTCAAATCAACATGCAAAAAATTTGAGGATACACTAAGGAACCCATTTTTTGTAGAAGAATAGTGCAACGTATTCTTAATTAAATTTATGTCTTGCTTTAAGTATAAGGACACAAATACTAAGGATGGGGGTATAATATAGATCAGAACAAATAAATAGAAAAGAAAAATATAAAAGCAGACCTTCAGTTTGGTGGGGAAGAGAAGAATCAAGTAGAGCTATTCAGATAAAGGTGACAGTCTGACTGGTAGGCCAGAAAGTGGTCTTGTCAACAACATTTCCTAAGGACTACAGTCAATGGACCCATGAACGTGAGAAAGGACAGGAGATGAGTTAACAATATTTTCCTTGCAGTTTTGGATGAAAGTGAGAATAACCAGATAACTTGTAATGGGAGCAGAGAGGATTTTAGAGAAAAGATGGGGAATATGCTTTTGTCCACACTATGTGGACATAGAGGAGGAGATGTTAGAGAGGCAAAATGAAGTACAGGAATATAGTTTCTTAGTTTTGGAGTGAAAATGTGTTTTAAGTGCAACCAATTTAGCAATACAGCTTTTATAGTTTCCTTTCATCTGAAAAGTAACTTGTTCTAGAGTAAACTAAATGGCTTCAGTTCTAATCCTACTAGGAACAAGGAGCAGTTTGTGATGTCAATAAAGCTTCCTCAATGAATCATTGCTTAACAAAACATTAATATCTTATTTTGCTAAAAGATTTGTAAGAAAAAGTAACAGTAGCTGGGTGGAAGACTTCAGACTGTGAAATTTGGGAAACTTTTATAACATCTAGTATTTAGTTTCTCCATTTTCATCTTTTTCCTCGGTTGCTACTGAAATCACTGAGGATAGAAATTCTGTTTGTGAATGGAAACTCCATTATACTCACAAAATGAGTTTCCATCCATGCAAATGCCAACATAAAAAATTACGGTTTCCCTTGCTACTAGGTTATTTGAAATCAGCTGTCTGGTCTCACTGCTATTTTAATGTTCTAGTTCTTGTGCAATTACTAAATTTCTGAAAACAGAAAACAGAGAGGTCCACATACAAACCTGAATTTAACTCCAATTCAGTTCAGTGGAGGAGCTCATGCTTCCACAAATCAATAAAAATCCAAGACAGGCACAACAAAGATGGAGCAGACACGAAACTTGAATTTTTACTTTCCCATAACAACAGACTTCAAAAAGCCTTAAGTAATCATAAGTGACTTCTCTTGAAAAGAGCTATGTATTATTACTCTTTATACCAGGTGCCAATGTCCTGAGGGCACTGCCAGCCTTGGCTGTCCCTGTCTGATTTCCTTGGGACTCCCCTCACCTGCCCACAGCCCAGGACCCCATCTCAGCCCCTAGGAGTCATCAGCCCCTGCTCCCGTGATGCCACAGCAAGGACCTTCTCCAGCTCCCCATAGCCCTGCCCTGACCATCTGTGGCCCTTGCCAAGCTGGGCTCTACTGCAGCTGTCCCCATCCCCAGTGAGATGCCTGATGCCCAGGGCTGGGGCTGCCCATGGTGGCCCCTGCTCCTGACAGGGGTGGTGGGATGGGCCCTGGCTGCCAGGCCCTGCCTGGTATTATCCTCAAATCCTGTCCCATGGGAACCACTGGCCCTTGCTGGGCCCTGGCATGGAGGAAGAATTGTAGGAGGAGGAAGGAGGAAGAGGCTGCAGGTGAGCCCAGACGCTGTGGATAAGTTACCCTCTGCTGGTGGCAGAGATTTGCCAGATCTGTTCTCCCCACGGCCATTGCACCTGCCCCATGTTGCCCCATTCTCTCCCTGGAACCATTTCCATCAATAAATTAATTTCAAAATCTAAGCAGCAGCAAAAAAAAAAAGAAAAAAAAAAGCAGAAGAAAGCAGTAGTAGAAGAGAAAATGGTTTTGTCAAGCACTGTGCTTTGTTTTAATAAACAAATTTGGGGACATGCCCAAAGTTCTCATGCCCTTTTGTTTACTTTTAATTATGGCATTATTATGTGTTGCACAGTTGTTCTTTGTGGTTTTTAAAAAACACTCTTATTAGAAACTGCCAGTTAATTAATCACTTTTTGTGTACCCTTGCAAAATATACAATAGTAGAAAACTAGCACCTGTCAAATGAAACAATAACAATAATAAATGTGAAATGTCAAATGAAACAAATTATCAAATGAAACAATGGTAATAATAAATGTAAAATATTCGTTACGGCTGTACAGTTTATATCAAACTCCTGAACAAAACCTTCTAGAAGTTTCATTTGCACACAGTGACAGAATGGCACGTATTTTAATAAATCTGTTGCCTAGGGACTGAGGAGAAAATTATTGCTATGTTACTGTAACACCTGTCCTGGGAACTTCCGAACTGGACAGGAACGTGTCCCAAAGATGGTATTTCTATTAGTTAGATTCTGTTAAGTAAACATAATGCCTAAAGCACACTAGGAAACCAGCACATGAGCTCTAATTACTGTGTTTCAGGATCCAAGAAGAAATTATTTCAGAAACTTAGTCAAACTCAGACTTCCACATGTGTTTCTTCAGAACCTTATCTTTGCTAACGATGAATTCTTGGTGATACAGTCTGCCTGTGTTTTTTGAACTCAGATTATTAGTAACTTAAACTCACTAACAAATGAGTAGCATCGAGTCCAGTAACAACATTTCATTCTAAAGTAATACACTAAATATGTAAATTATACACCTATACTGTTTCCTGTGTCTTGAATTTGAGTCAGCTTATTGTCTTGACAATGCCATTGGCCAGAGGATACAAATGAAGATAGTGCTATTGAGATACTCTCTTTACCCTAGCTTTACTATGGCTTACTGCCTTTAAATCTTCAAGTAATTGTTTTAACTGAGCACCAGCATAATAACTTATTTCTAAAACAGTTTTCCAAGCAGTGGTATTGATCTTTTTCTACTTACATTTTCCACTTCTGGCTGCTACCCAAGTAGCTCTTGTGAAATTGCACTGGCTAAGTTGGAACAAAACTACTCAGACTTACCTCCAGTTTTAAGCCAACTGAAACCCAAAGAGATTTCTGAGAACAGGCATGGAATATTGAAACAGGAGAAAATTACTTCCTTGTGGCTAAAAAATTTGGCTAAGCCAAGCCTGGTATAAAGGAAGAAATAAAGTTAAATGCAGCACTAGTCATAATTTGGGAAATTCAAAGACATTGGCATGAATAGCATTTAAAAACCACTGTTGAAGATTTCATAGCATGTGTAATGACTGGTTTTTAGTATTGGTGTAAAAAAAAAAAATTTATTCAAGTAATAATAGCATGTATATTTTCCAATGTTTTACTGACTTTATTGCTTGTACATTCTTAAAAAGAAAATCCAATAAAAATAATACAATCAATGTTTCTGTCACTGTTAGCAAGTGTTGACAAGATCCAGCTCAAAACTTTTCTGCAGCAAAACTCCAAAGAGTACAGAGCCAGGAAACTGGCAGACCAATGATGGGAAGCCTTGAAGAGTCAGGCCACTAGGAAGGTGGGGGACATGATGGCATGTCTGATGATGATGGGAAGATTTGGTGCTCCTGCAGTAGTTGCCACCCCTGACATCTCAGCTGCTCTCTTGGCAGAAAGAACTGCAGCCAGCCTGCCTTTTGAGAGCTTTACATTAATAAAGGAGTCATCAGAAATTTGCTGATTAACTCTTCTTTTCCTGTATCTACAATTGTATCAGTTAATATAAAAAGCTTTTCAGGTTTATTGTATTTTCAGAGATAAAGAGAAAGATTCTGCCAAAGTCGGGAAGAACAAGTGGGAGGTAGGGGAGGCTAGAGAGAGGTGGAAGAGTTATAAGGAACTTCCCCAGCAGCCTACCTCCCCAGCTGTCCCTGGCTGATTTATCACTGGTCTAAGCTCCTCTTAGAGGGCCATGCAATGACAGTTAAAGAACTGGTCTCTGCTTTTCCATATCTGCTAGCACAAACACAGCTTTTGAAATATTCATGCAATAGTCAGTGCAATAGATTATTTCTGGTAATGGCCCATGCCTGCACAAACAAATGGGCTAGTTTAGTATGTATAAATGATTGTAAAATAAACTGCAGCAGGGGTGACTCAGAGTCTCATAGCTTTTTCTCTGTGTTTCCCGTAACAAATCAGGAAAATCACCCTCTTCTAGAACTATTACTAGGACTGGAAGCCTCCTTTTAGCTTCAGCATGCGTTCTGTCATAGAAGCACAGTTAGCCCTAGGAATGAAATATTGCCAGAAAGAGACAATGCTAGAAAGTCATAGTTGGAAGAAAAACATTCTTTCTTGCCAGTGAATTCCTTTGTGTTTCTTGCTAATGAGTTACTCTGTGTTCTCCCAAAATGCAGCTGAGGACCTGCTAGTTTCTGTTGAACAGTATGAGTATAGGAATTTTACAGGTATTCTGTTATGCAAGATGTTTCACTCACACTATTGATTTCACAGTGCAACATAATTCCAGAAATAATATCTTTAAAAGTGGCATTCTTACAGTCAGTTGAAATATACCTGCCCCCAAATAAAACAACACCAAAACAACCCCCAAACTTTTCACGTTAAAGTAAGATACCATTAGGACAGCAAAATGTATGACTGATTTTATTGTAGGCACCAAGTGTAAAACATAATAATAAAGAAATTACCATAATACAGACTATCACAGTGTCCAGCAGACCCTGACGTTCCAAAGAAGACCTGCAATACTTGCTGAGCTGGTGGCATGAACATTATTGGAACTTCTAGCCATCATGCAGATGGCTTTAAATTTTCGGCATGTTGGCATTTCACCCATTTCTCAACAATATTTACTTATTCTAAAAACATAAATGTCAAAGCTGAGAAAGAATAAATTTCATTCCTTTATGTCCAAACAAAATTTATTTGTTACATGGATGAGAATACGATATGCAGTTCTCTCTTTACTTATATATTACTCCAGATACATAAAATTGCTCACATCCATTGCTTGTTACATTCCTTTTCTTTATTGAAGACTAAAGGTATGTTCTAATACCATTAAGAGCAATTTTTGGAGTTTTTTTAACTTAAGTTCCAATACCAAACTCCTGACTGACCAACAAACAAAGAACCACGCTCTTTGTCCTCCCCCAGTGACTTGATACAGGAACATGCTCAAGCTTCTCTTTGGCCTGTGCCTTAGAACTGAACCTCTCAAACTGCTCTGTCACTGGCAGGTGCTAGACAGCCTGCCCTTGCTTGTTATCCCTTCTTGTTGTCACAGGTTTTACGAAGTTGTGGTGAAGTTGCCTTCTCTAGAAACATGCACTGAAAAGGCCAGTTTCTCCTGTTGGCCACATCACTCAGATTTCTGGGGCACAGGCAAGTTCTTAACACACTGCTGCGAGTTTAACAGGGCAATTGCTTTACAGCTGGCTGAAGCACACATAATGATCTAAGCCCTACTGACTCATAGCAAAGCCTAGAGCTGACGTTCAATTTATGTTGAAATCACTGGGTAATGACCACAGCTATAACTGAGTGATTATTCACCTTTACCCATAAGGTGTTCTTAGGCCTTTAAAAGCTAGAAATTAGATTCAAGTAATAGGCAGTTGAAAGATATTTTATGCATTGAACTCCTCCTTTTTGTAAGAAATTTTTGTAAGACAAACTTGCACTTTCAATTTTGTTATTGAAAACAAATATTATTAAATAAACAAGATGGGAAAAAGAGAAAGATAGAGTCTAAATTATTTGTTTTGTGAAATAAGTAAACATTTTCCTAAATACATGATTAAGAAAAATTTTGTGGTCTAAGTCAACTAAACTGGCTAATCAAGTGCTAGCTTGGAAGCAGATGAAAACCAAAGCAGTAGCAGCAAGTTAGGTATTTCCAGAGTGTACCAATGTCTGTGAATACAAAGCTAAACAAAATAGCAAAATAAACCAATTATTTCAAAATCTGATTCATCTTGTCACACAGAATGTGGAAAGTATAATAAAATTCTGCAAAAGATTGTGTTAGGTTTTTTTGTTTGTTTGTTTGTTTTCCCATCTTAGCAGTCCAATTTAGAGCCCTCTCCTTGAACTTTGAAGCATCAGGAAGGTGAAGTGAAATTCCAGTTAACTTTGTACACTTGAGATCTCATGCGGTTACTGTTGTCGCTCAGAATCAGTGTGTTTCTTTAGTTCTTTCACTTTATGTGAGTCACATTTTTATACCAGCTCTTCTATCTCAAATAGCCAGACATACAACAGTTTTATTACTTGAAATAGGAACTTAGAAAATTCTCCAGCTATTATCTATTTTAGACAGGTAGAAAATTGGCAGCTTGAGACATGCTACTAATTTATATTTCCTAAAATGTTATATGCTTGATATTAACATGAATCTAATTTTAATTTTTGAACAAAAATGAGATTAACAAAAAATAGCAGACTGCTTTCTCACACTTCCAAGTGATTTTTAAATATCAGAATTGTGAAGTGATAACCATGTATTTGATTAATTAAAGATAAAAGCTTATTGCTTCAACATTTGAATTGAACTTAGTACTTACAACATGGAGTCCAAACTTACTGTTACAGAAATTACTGGAAAAGTTCTCATTCGGATATGTAGATTTGAAATAAAGCTGCTTTTATAATTTTTCCTTTCTCAAAGGAGAAATTAAATAAAAATTAATTAAAGTGAGTTTGAAATATTACACAGGAAAATGTTACATGAATTATGTCAATATCATACATTTATAAAAAAAGTAAAGTATTTAACAGGTAAAGGTGGCTGGACCTGTCTTCACAACCATCTCAACATGAAGGATGAATTTAGAACGTTAACAGTAGTACAAGTATGGGATGGGATATAAATAACCCATTCCGTTTTTCTCTCCACTTCTCCTCCCTCATCCCCTCCACATATTTGCAGCAGACATGTGTCCTACAGATTCGACTGATCAGATAATTTCTGAAGGTCAAAGCCAGAATTCTGGAATGCTTAATCTGGTTTTGAAAGACAGCCTGAGTCTCTGTGGAGTAACATTGGCATACAGGGTGATGCAAGGGTTAACACTGCCTTCCACTTTTATTCAGACTAGATGCTAGTAGTAAACCCATGGGGTGACTGGTTGAGTAGAAGTTTATTTTTCATAACTACTGCTGTATTTAGTTCTTACTTTCTCAAGAACATTTTGAACATTCACTGCATTGCTGGGTTTAATGCTGTGGATTTAGCCTAGTGTTCATGGCTAAATCAATTAAATGTGATGTAAGACTACAATTTACATATTGCCATGTAACTTATGAACTGCGCAGACTGTATTTATGAACTGAATTTTAAAAGATTTCCTATGTAACACAGCTTACAGTAATGCTGCCCCTGAAAAATAAATGCCATAATGAGTTTCATAAAAATATCTAGCACCTTTTTCTTTGTTTCATCCCATAAAAATATTTAGATGATGAACCTGTTTTAAGGTAAATAATTTATATTAATTTTAATGTTTTCATATTATTTTATATTTTGTAATGTTTTATACTTACATTTTATTTTTTGTATAAAATTTTTACATATTCTACCTGGCTTAAATTAACAAATCCTGAAAATTACCAAATTTTTAGGACTATCTTACTTTCCTGTTTCCAAATAATGAATTTATTCCTCACTCGCATTATCTGCTACTAGAGGCACACAGGTATTTTATTAATAACAATATCAATGGATATTGTCCCTTAACATCCTCTGAAAAGTATTTCCTAAGCAGTTTCACCTACATTTAGAGAGAAATATTGCAGTCATTGAGAGTTTGGACATTCTTGATGATGAATACACATTGTAGTGTTCCTACTCACAGAGGTGTCCCATTGATGCCAAGGTGATTATCAGAGTGGATAACGTGTATGAAAAGGGTATAGTCAAAGGAAAAAAATCCTTGCTCAATGATGTAAATGTCAGGATAACCTTCAATAGTGTCAGGTTTTCATTCTGACTACATTCTTACATCAGGCTTTTAAAATAACTCGTCAGTGGGATACCTGCTTCTGGCATACTTGAACTGAGATTCAGCATTTGTAATTCTACCCTAAAAACCCTCTTGAAAACTTCCTTTTGTCCTCTTCTGGACAATTTAAACTTCTCTTTTGGGTTTTACACGTTTAAAGATTTCAAATGCACAGTTATATCATAGTTACACCCTGGTTTTCATATGCTTTTAAATACTTTTCCCAGAAACACGTTGTCGTGGTTTCAGCCCAGCTGGTAACAAAGGACCACGCAGCTACTCGCTCACTCCTCCTGCCACACTCTGGTGGGACAGGGAGGAGAATTGGAGGAGAGAAAAGGAAAAAAAAAAAAAAAGCAAACAAAAACCCCGGAACCTCAAGGGTTGAGGTAAGGGCAGTTTACTGGGACAACACAAAAAGAGAAGTTACAACAACAACAATGGTACCAATAAAAGAATATAAAAAAGGAGTGATGCACAGTGCAACTACTCACCACCCGGAACCCGACATTCCGCCACTTCCCCCACCGAAAGTTGAGAGGGCTCCCCCCAGCCCGCTCCCCATATATATACTGAGCATGATGGCACATGGTATGGAATAGCTCCTTGGATAGTTCAGGTCACCCTGATCACTTCCACAATTCCTGGGCAACTGGGGTTTCCTATGCGAGCTCGTTGTGTGATCAGTGCGGTCCACTTACTCCATGTGGCGTCAGTTGCGTGATGTGTGGAGGAGACTTTCCCTTTGAACATCCAGCCCAGCACTGGCAGTTGGGGTGCTAAGAAGAGCTGTGTTTCAGTACCAACCACTTCTGAGGCAGCTCAGACTCCTTCATATGCTGCCAATATCTCTTTCTCAGTTGGAGTATAGCAAGCCTCGGATCCTCTGTATCCCTGACTCCAAAGCCCCAGGGGTCGGCCTCGGGTCTCCCC
>JAOBAS010000072.1:27034969-27063870 GCA_025311575.1 Elanoides forficatus
AAGGCGGGGCGGGGCGGGCGGGCCGCCCTCCTCGGAAGGAGGGGGAAAGAGCCACCACCTGCCCCCCTCGGGGCCGGCCCGGTCTCGGGTATTTAGAGGAGCGTTGCGCCTGCCGTCGCTTGCAGCCGGTGCTGGGCAGCGGCTTCATAGCGCTATGAAGGGGGACGGTATCGAGAACCCGGTGTTTGAGCCACCCAGCCCCGACCTCCGCCGCCAGCGCCAGGCGAGCCCCGCCGGGGCGGATGCCGGCCTGCCTGAGGCTGAGGAGGGGCCCTGCGGGTGGGGCCGCTGCACACCTAAGGCTCTGCAGCTCTGCAACAATCCTGAGGGCTACCTGGCTGCCTACAGCCTCCTGGCTATCTTCCAAGGTAACTTGTACCCGCCGCCTTGCCCGGAGCCGCCGGCCTGCTGCGCTCCTCTCCGCCTTCCCTGTGGGACCTGGCCCCTGCAGGCCTTCTGCTGCCCTGGGCACATCTTGCTCTCTGTCCTGGAGCTGCAGGGGAGGCCAAGTGGGAGCCAGGGCTTGGGAAGGCAGGGGAAGTGGTGGTGGTGATTTGGGTGGTGGATAAGGGGAGGCAGGGTTCCTCGAGCTGCCCGAGTCTGGTGCTGTTGCTGAAAAGTGACAGTAGTGGCTTCGCTGGGGGAAGAACGTGCTGTAGTGCCCTGGATAGGGAAGTTGCTCTTACAGTATTACTCTCTCTACTTCACTCTGTTGCTCCTTTTCTTCTTTTCCTGCCTACCTTTTTGACCACTGCTGAGTCCGTGGTCCCATCTGCTCTGTGTTTCATGCTCTTGTCTACACTCCATCCCCATTGCTCACAGGGAAATTAGTGCTCCATATGTGCCTCACAGGTTGAGACACATAACGCAGGGAATAAAACACACGATATAAACCAATAGACAGAACTTTAGTGCTCTAGCATGTACTTTGTTACCTGCCCGACAATTAAGATGGTACCTTCATGTGGTCGGGTGGGACTTTGGGTAATTAAGATGGCTTTAAAAAAAATCTGGTTTTGTTCTGTGGATCCCAGTGCAGTCATCTTTCTAACACTTACCTAACGGCTTAACTTAACCTCGGGGGGAACCTGAAGTTTAGCTTGCTCTTAATTTCTGTTGTTCAGCTTCACATATTGTCCGTATTTTTGGTTTTAATAAGATTTGTTAGGATCTTGGCAAGCCTTAGGCTTAGAAAGTGGTAGTAATGGCTGAAGGGGAGAGGAAGCATTAGTGTACCAAATGTACAAACTTGAGGTTTATAAAGCTTAGATGTTTATCTGTTAAATGGACCTATTGGATTAATGTTCAGAACCCTTCAACTTTATTGGACTAGCTAGAAAAGAAAACTTGTTTCCTGAAAAATTGGGGCTTTAAAGCTCATCCTTTTTGCTCATAAAGAATGAGACTGCTGTAGAGGTGTGGGGGGACATGGAGAAGAGGTTCAGTGCTAGAAGAGCAGGCAGACTACGCTAAAGACAGGTGGAATATTGATGGCTGTGTTCATGCCTGGAACCACACTGAGGTAACTGAAGTGGTCTGAGAAAAACTGAGTAGGAGCTTCTGCTTAAATCCTGTAAGGATCTGACTGCTACTTGTGTTGCTTGGAAAATCCTTAGAAGAACCATTGTCTTTCAGTATGTGTTTGCATGAACTCTTTCTGATTTCAAGGTGTTTAGAATCTGATCTTTTCTTAACATACACATGTTGTGTTAGAAAAGAAGTATCTAGAGAGTTTTGGGCAGAGCCTGTCGTTCCTTGCTTGTATTTGAAAGGCTGTGCTACAGCTGGTAGGACCTGGAGGTGATTACTGTTGCAGTTGTCCCGCTGTTAGCTCAAATTTATTTTCTCTAACATAGTAAAGGAAAGGGAGGAGTGGAAGAACTTCTTACATGGTAGATTACAGTGGCAGCTGATTACTAGAAGACTTTTAGATCATGCAAACTAGACAAAGCGTCTTGAATATTTCCAGCACTTCTACATTTGCTATAGCAATATTTCTTAAAATCCAGTATGCTGTGCTGATCTGATTGTCTGTCTGCTCAGCTGAATAATGAATTCAGTATTACTTAGATTTTATCTCTTATTAGTAGTGTCGATGCATTCCCAGTCATAAAAAGGTCTTGTATCTTCTCTGTCCCCTTAGGGTGCTATGGGTGTTGGTTATGCCACTTATCCAGGTTGTAGTCCTGTGGGACCTATCTAACCTAGTTCAGATTTAGGACCTTAATGTAAGGAAACTTCTGATGCTCGTTTTGAAAGCTGATGTAGGCATGGCTGTTATAGACCCTGTGGCATTCTTAATGATGTGTTATCTGGATTCTCTGAA
Source organism: Elanoides forficatus (assembly GCA_025311575.1). NCBI lineage: Eukaryota > Metazoa > Chordata > Aves > Accipitriformes > Accipitridae > Elanoides > Elanoides forficatus. Next base: position 27,037,296 of record JAOBAS010000072.1, read on the forward strand.
CAAATATCTTTCCTTTGGCTAGACTGTAGAAAGGAAATCTGGCATTGTAGACTCAAGTTGCAACTCCTTTTGAGAAGCAGAAAAAACATGAATCACTTTCAGACAAGAAATTCAGTGCTGCATGTGAAACTTTGGGAAAATATTTAGGTCTTGCAGCTTCAGAGTTGAGATAAAAGCACACAAAACAACACTGGGATTTTGAAGTTATGTGAGCTACTACTCTACTCTAGCTTTGGCTTCAGTTACTTAATTTACCCTCCAAATTACAGGAAACCATCATTGAGGAAGATAAAATATATCTATAAAACCTGCTAATGCTAATGTACATCTAAGAAAGGTTATTTCCTAATATGCCAAAGAACAATGCAATAGTACTTAACACACTTTTGATGTATGTAAGTTGTTACACTAGACTTTTTACACAATGAGTGAACATAGTAGGTAGTTATCTGCAGTGACCTGGTACATGCGTGTAGATTTTTGTGTGTGTGTGTGTGTCTAACTGAAGGCATGTATTTATTAGGTTATTTTCTGGCTGCCCTAGGAGAGAGGTTATGGTTACCATTAGTACCTGTTATGCTGTAATTCAGCTTCTCAGAAGATTCCAGGTGAAACTTAACTCTTCATTTCTGGCTGTTTGTATTTCAAGTACATGTGAAACCTGTATTTCCAGAATAGAAAACACTTATTTGTGTAGAACATAGTTACATGACTAATTCCTGCTTTCTGTATGGCACTTAGAGTTGCATAAATGTATGATTGCATCTTGTAATACAAAAACAGGATATGCTGCAGTTCATAGCTGTAGTAGCAAACAAGATAGAAGTTATGTCGCTATTTTGAGTGCAAGACAGACTGTTTCTAACTCATGTCTGTAATAATTTTATTAAACAAACAAACAGAATCACTGTTTGAGACTGGTCCAGTCTAATCTGTCTGAAAAATTTGGATAGCACTAATATTTTATACCCTGATCAGATTTGTTATGGGAAAGATTTTTAATTTTTTTTTTTCTTTTTTGATTGCGTGTCTGCAAACTACTGCTTTAAAGCCACCATACTTATAACAACTGTAAAGCATGTTTTTTCTGTTAAAGGGATGAGGAAAAAATACTCTTGTTTTTTTTTTCTTAGACCAAATGAAGTTGGTTGATGATTAATCTGAATGTTGTGGGTCAGTACACACTGTACCTAAACTCCTAACAGATGTGGCAGGACAATAAGGTTTTGGATGAGAATAGTTAAAATAATTTCTATACTACTATTGAAGTGTTGTGATGTCCCTTGTATAGTTTGTTTTTCAGATCAAGTTAGTACCAGCCAGGTTCCATGCTTCCTGAAGAGATTTTAGTGATTAATCACTAGATGATGGCATTGAGAAGTTATACTGCCATTCATCACATTTTCATTTTTACAGATGAAATCTAATTAGCCAATAAAATTAACTGCAGTGTTTTATGTCTTTTAGGATGTAAATTAAGGGTGGCAGCTTAAACTACAGGTAAAAGACAATGTCTTCTACTTCTGTAACCAACTTGCTATGTAGCACACCTACTTCATGTGAATGTTTTAAGGGCTTAGTAAATGTTTGAAGTGCTGGCAAATGGGAAGAACTTGTTTGTTCATTCCTTCATGCTAGTATTGTTCTTTGGTCAATGTTCCTTAAGAAGAAAAGAAAGCTGCCAAATGTATAAATAATGGCAGTGGAGGAGCACCTGAATACTTCTGTTAATCCCATATGAATTTAAGTGTGGTGGTCAGACTGACAGGTGAAATTGTCATCCTTAATAAAGAGGCTGTAGCAGAGTATTAGAAAATTAAGACTGTGCCAAGAGCTGCCTCCTTATAGAAAGCTCAAGTTTTTAGTTATGGTGGGGATTGCACTGGTAAGAAAACAGCTGGTTGATCACACAATTGGAGTACTTTTTTTTTTTTTTTTCCCCAGTATGTAGAGCACTTAAGCAGACCCATTGAAGTTCAGCCTGTGTAGTTGCACTTCTGGGTGGTGCAATGCCTGTTGAAAACTAACTTAAATCTGTTGCTGTCCCCAGTCATCTGTCCTTCTGTTACGGTCTTGGAATGACAGTAGAGAACAAAGAGGAAGGATAACTGTAGGGCCTGTGTCATCGGAGATGCTCATTTGTCATCTGCGAGGTTCCAGAACTCTTATTTGCAACAGTGACTCCAAGACTTCCTAACTTTTTTTCCAGGGTATATATTTCATTACGGGCCCAGTTTAATTAGACTACCATGAAGTTATCTGACACTGTGGTGAAGTACAGCTATTCATCTCACTTGTAACAGAATCCTGTTTTTGGACTGTTAAAAGTAAACTCCTCTAAGTTTTAACTACTTGGTGTTTCACATACAAACAGAATGTGAGGCAGGGTGGGAGATTCACGTTAGTATCTACAGACGACACTTTTGTAAAAATGGACAGTATGTATAAGCATGCACTGGCAGTTGCAGCTTACTTGCTTCTACTTTTGGATCAGTTTTTTGGAATTTACCTGTGCTGAAGTAGAGCAGCTTGTGCAAGGCCTTTTTTCTAGGTTGCCTGATCCTTCTGCTTCAGGGAACCTCAGGATTCAGAGGGCAAACTTTTTCTTCAGTTAATCACCTCAGTTGCTCTGAAAGAACTGCAATGTATTTTTAAGTAACTCTACACTTTTTTGTATTACAGGGGAAGGATATCTGTTCAAAAGCCTTCTTATATCTTCCCTTTGTGATGGCAGGGAGGAAATTATGTTTGTTTAACAATCATTGTTTGAAAGCTATATCCTGAACTTGCTTCAGTTGTAGCTTGTATTCTCATTCAAGTCAATCTTAACTAATTTCCTTTTAATTTGTACAGTATCTTATGACACTGTAATGTATTCTGTTTGAAATCTGTCTGTGCTTAGAACTGAATCTGGAACATTAATATGTGAACAGAGTTTGAGGCATGGTATTTTGCTAGCTTAATACTTCAGTGTTGAATCTTTAATGCCCACAGGAGAGAAAAAAATTGAATAGGTCCTGTGCAGTTTGGCTGGCTTAAGTTGGCAATGCATCAATCCACTATACACCTGGATTTTAAAGCTAATAAATACCTTAAAATGTAACTTTGTGAATATATTAATTTTAACCCTTCCATCACACAATGGTAAGTTTACCCTTGGAACTCTATAAAATTAATGTATCTTTGACTAATTATCTCCTTTTTTTTTTTTTTTTTTTTTTGTAGGTATTGTGGTAAATGGCCTGATTAACATTAGTATTTCGACAATTGAGAAGCGTTACGAATTGAACAGTTCCCTCACTGGCTTAATCTCTGCAAGCTATGACATTGCTTTTTGTGTATTGTCACTGTTTGTATCTTTCTTTGGAGAAAGAGGGCACAAACCACGATGGCTTGCTTTCTCAGCATTTATGCTAGGATTGGGCTCACTTATATTTTCCTTACCACACTTCAGTAGTGGAAAATACCACTATGGAGCTAAACTTGAAGGTAAGCTTATCCTCATGTTTTGAAAATGATTAAAAAAAAAAAAAAATCTTTGTAGCAGCTTGGTGCAACTCTTGATTTGGTACAACATAGTTAATCTCTGTACAAGTCCTAAAAATAGAGTATTATCTCTAACACTGAAAACAGAATGTTTCTGTGAAATCTGTAACTTCAAGAGCTGTGTCTTCACAGCGAACTTTCTTTTTCGGAAGATATCTGAGTGTCAGTGTCAGTTCTTGCTTATAAGCAACAATTGAATAAAATGCTTTTTTGACTTGCATTGATGAATGCAATTAAAATTCACTTTGAGTAAAAAATGATCTGGCATTTCTTTGTGAATAGGAATCCAAGTTAGGTCAGTGATGTAGAATAAATGTCAAAGGAAAGCTGTTAGATTTACCATCTTCTTGTTGAAAGGTGACTACATTTTGTAGTTCTTTTGGGTTTTGAACTATTAAAGGCATCTTGAGTAATTCATTATCAAGTTTCACTACGTTTTAAAATGTTGATTAAAACTTGTGGGTTTCTTTGAAATAAAGAGGGAACAAGCAGTACTGACCTATACTGAACAAAGCAGTATTGAAATAGTGGAAGCAGCCAGTTCTCAGATCTTATATATCTTTTCTCATGAAACAAGACTTTAAGTACAATGTGCTTAATACCAACCATTTGCATCTCAACTTAGTGGCACACCTGTAACTAATAAAGAAACATTCAGATATGTTTAAAGCAGGATGACTTAATCTTTTAGCATTGTCTAATTGTTATTGCAGTGTTTAATCAGATTTATGCTTTCAATGACTAAGCATATTAGAGTGCTCACTAAAAAAATCAGTAGGTATTAAGCAATCTGATGGAAAGTTCTCAGTCTTCTGGTTGTTGATTCTCAAATTAGGTTTTTAAGTGTTAATCATGTCACACACTTCCATGAGCTGTCTAGACATCGACCATTAGTTAGATAACTTTGGTAAGCTGTTGTTCCCCATCTAATAAATGAGGATCTGAGGCAGAAGTTAATTGAACTTTTAACTGAACAGGGCCAAAAGGAAAAACTCTTCAGGGCTGGAGGCTATGAGCAGGTGATTCCTTGTTACCACTTAGTAGAGGGGCAACAGCTTACTTGCTCCTGGCTCTATGTACAGTCCCATTTCTCTATGATTTCAGTTTCAGTATTACCCTCTCTACTTCACTATTATGGAAGGGAAGCTGAATTTAACACAAAGTTCCAATCTGATTGGAGGTTTGTGGGGGTTTCTTGTGGTTTTTTTTTTTGGTTTTTTTTTTTAATTTTATTTATTTTTTTTTTATTGAAACAAGATACTGACAGGGTGGGAGTGTGAAGGGAGGTGGCGAACTATTGCAACTGATCTCTTCCTCTCCTACCAATTTTGGTTGAAATATCAAAGAATCTGTTTCATCAAACATCTGCCACTTCATCTGCCATCAAAGATACTGTAGGTGTTGATATCTTATTAGGGGTCATGGAACATGTACTTGCTTCTCCATGGCACTGTAAGCTGACTGCATTCATACTGTTTTTACTGCTGTAATGCAGAGTTAAGGAGTTAAGCTAACTTAAGCAAAACACTGTCAAAGATAAATGATTACAGAGTACAGGGAATGTCTGCACCATGACAGACTTGATGTAAATGTGCAGGTGCTGTGCAACGGCATCCTTTAACAGTTAAATAAACCACAGTATGTGATTTTATAGGATATCTGGTTTAGCTGGTTCTAATGTTGATGAAGAATCTTAGCAATACATTTAGTTGCAGAACTTAATAGCACCACACCCCCAAAACCTTCCTTGTTGCTTATTTGTTTGGTTGAGTAGTTTACAGATATTTTAATGTATTGGGAGTAAACTCTTTTATTTGATGCTTTGTATTAAAATCTACCACCTAATTTATTTTTGAAGAGTTTCTAGTTGGTTACTTTATTATTTATGTTCATCTGTTATATGTAAGTGCAGTGAGTTTCACCTGCATGACAACTTCAAAGTATAGTTCTGTGCAATGTTTAATATGACTGCTAGGTTAATTAATAGATCTAGTCTGGAATACAAAATACATCTAGCCTCCAGTATAAGGCTTGCAGATTTCTGGAACTTACTGTTTTACCTTGAGATATAAATTTACTTTTATTCTGAGTATATACATAGTCTACTCTACAAAACTATGCAACTGGAAATATTTATCATAATAACACTCTTTAGAAATAGTTTAATCCATTTCATATTGGAAAAGTAGATAACCAATGGTCTACCTATTTACAAAAATTTTTACCCACAGCAGACGTGTCTTGTAAATCTCCAGAAAGACTTCAGACTCAGATTTGTAACCTAGATGTAACCAGCTGTTTGTTCTGATAACTTTTTCAGGTTATGTGGGGTTGCCAGTGTCTCAGCTGGCTCTTATATTTGTAGTCATGAGCTCCATCTAGTGGTTTATCTGTAATGAAACCATTCTGTATTTGATTACCCGTAGGCAGTGCAGAGTACTGTAAAAACTGCAGATGCTATAAACAATGTACTTTTAAACTCTGTCTCCGATCTTATTGAAACATGTTTACATTTGTAAAAGATGTCTGTCACAGCAAATGTGTCAAGTGAAGATCTACATTTCACAAGGAAGATAACTTTATTGTGAAGACAGTCAAGTATTGGAACAGGTTACCCAGAAAGACTGTGCAGTCTGTGTCTCTGGGAGGTTTTAAGACTCTGCTGAGTAAAGTCCTGAGCAACTTGGTCTGCATTCAGTTTTGACACCGTTTGGATTAGGACGTTGGACTACATGATTCCCTGATGCCTCTACCAACCTGAATTATTCCATGAGTCTCTTCAGTAACAGGATGTGAATGATATCTTTGGAAAAAAGAAGTATCTTTGTTTAATAACAAGTCTTACCCATTTGAGTTGAAATGTATGTGGTGTGATTTGAGAAGAGGGAGAATGACTTGAACACCTTTCTTTGATTCTCTGTTCTAGTGGAAACTCAGGTGGTAGATAAGTCATTTAGGGCCTGAGAGTTAGTGAGTCCTCTCAGAAGGACGTTAATTGATCTTCCTTCCCAGAACATGCCAAGGACAATTAAAGAGTGAGGAAGATTGTGACATTTGAGTACTAATGGCAACAGAATATGTGTGATGCCAGCCTCTAATCTGAGTGTTTTGTCTTGCACCATCAGTATGTCTGTGTTTTTTCTGTTGCTTTTGCTCTCTGAAGAGACTATCTGATTAGCCAAATAATGGATAGTGCTGCCGTTCTCTACACTGCTTGGTCTATTTCTCTATACCACTTAGATGTTATGTAATACTGTAACATCTGCTTTTAGAAATTAAGAAGTTAGTCTTCATTCAGCATGTTCATTGAAGCTTTGAGTGATTTTTCCCATTCAGAACTTAAAGGGGAGACAGATTTTTAAGTTTAAAAAGAAATAGAAACCAAGCTGTTCTTTATTTCTCACTCCTTACAATTATCTTTAAACTATTCCCCCCCCCGCCCCCGCCAAAAGAGAAAAAACCGCCCACACCTACTAGCTGCATTTTAAGATGTGTGTAAAACTAGTCTTGACCTGTCTTTCTTCTAATTAATGTAATTGCTAAAGCATCTCACAGTTGGTTCCACCTTCTTGGCTAGTATCTTGCATTAGATATTTGGGAATATTTTGGCTTTTACATAACTTGGATTCAGTTAGATGTGTTAGATTAAACCATGCAAGAAAGTTTTTAATAACCAACTCTGTTGGATGGTGTTGCCTTTAATGCAGTTTTGCTTTTTAAAATGCAAGTCTAATCCACTGACTTTTAGAAGGGAAAACAAGTTTAATGAGAAAAGGTAGTTAAAAATGGTCAGTCACCCATCTTAAACTCTCCCAGAGCTTGGCTTATCTAAAGTTAGACTTTCTTGATCATTTAAAAGCCAGTGCCTTCTCTCTCCGCCATTCTTATGGCAGCAGTAAACAGGCGTGTGGACCTAATCCAGGTTAGATTTAACCTGTGTCCCTTTACCCATCTGCTTAAACCTTGGACTGACACAAGAAGGGGATGACATGAATTGCTGAGGAAGAGAAAGTAAACTGTTGTTCAGCAGTTTTGACTTAACGCTGATTTAAACTAATCTCATAGTTTTGTGGTAAACTGTCTGCTTTTAAAAATGTTTCTGGGAAACATTAAATATGGTCCATGACTCTACTCAGCAAGTGCATGTGTATTTACTGACTTCAGAAAACCAAAAAACCTCATAGCTCATGCAAATAAAAGGATTATAATTGTATTAAAGTTCATATTGATGGTTCTCTTAATTTTGTAGGTAGACCTGATTATGTGGTTCTGAAAACAAACTAGTGTGATGAACTCCTCTCATCTCTATGTCAGGATAAATTTCCTAGGGCATGTAAATTGAAGAGCTAGAAAACTGAAGGAGAGAGGCTATAATCAATTAGTTACGCAATGGCATGGGCTTTTAGATTGACAGGAACTGAGACATTGGGGGAGGGGATGGGGATTCATGAAGAACCACAGCCTGTCAGAGTTTGATTGCCATTACCATATGTAATCTGCTTATTTCATGAAGCTAGATATCAAATTAGGCTACACTTTTGTCATTTAACATTGTTCATGGCATTTTCTTACTCTACATTACTTATTTTCTGATGTGTATATTTTAACAAGATACTATTATTTGTGTACTACAATAAAATAACTAGCTAAATGCTGTTTTAGACTTGCTCAATAGGTATTAGAGGCTAACATAACTGTAGGTATATTCTATATACGTCCTGTACATGAATATGTGTATGCTAACAAGATACTGTAAGATATGGTGTCCTCCTGTTGTTGGTTTTAGATGCTGTTCATGTAAACAGTACAAAGTTAACCTGATTCAAGACTTAATTTCCTGCAGAAAAGAGGAATATTGCTAGAGAAAGCAGATTGAAAATAAATGGAGTATAACTCTAAAAACTTTAATTGGCAGAGTAGTGGTTCATAATAAATATTCCCCATGTGGCTTCAGTACAGCACTAAAATGAGAATTGTTCCTAAGTAGAAAGGAAGGAAAATTTTAATGTCTCCTCCTGAAGTGAGGTTTTCCCATCACTCTACACTGGCTGGTTTCTGTGCAACACCACTGAATCACCTGTTGTGTGCTGCTTGATTGCATCATGACTGTGGTGCTCTTCTTTCTGGAGGAGGGCATGATAAAGCCCATGGATGACTTTATAACATCAGTGTAGACAGTTCTCTTTGAATATCTGCTGTGTGGCAAGCACTTCCTTGTATTTTATGTCCTGTGAGCCCACAGTGTGGACGAGCTTGCCCTTTGTTTGCTTAAGTAAAAAGTGTTCTCAAATATAAAAGGACCTGAGAAAAATGTAATAATTTTGTAGCAAAGTATTGAGAACTAGTCAGTCTACTCATCTGATGTGAAGGGTGTTTTCATATATTTGTTCAGTATGGCTTGTTTCCACCAAACTGATGGGTTTATCCTCTTCCTTAGGGTTATATGCTCTCAGTGGAAAAACCTGGAAAGAACTCTCTTTTCATTGTGCTCTCCTTTTTGATTTTGTAATTTGGGATTGTCTGCTACTAAAAGTGCAATGATAGCAAGAGGAAGTAGAAGAGAAAACATACTCCCTATCTTCACTTCCTCTTTTCTCTTCCCTCCTCATGGTGCCAGACATTACAGGAGCAGATGCAACCTTAGGCTGTTCTACCTCTGCTTCCCTCTTTTAGTATGTGTGCACGCGAGCGCATGCGTGTACAAGTACAGAGGCTTTACATTAACTTCTCGTGCTGGAGATATGGCTGTGTGTGCTCTATGAGAGATAGTGGTGTGGGGTTTTAAGTTGTTGCTTTTTTTTTTTTTTTTTTTTTTTTTTTTTTTTTTTTTAGGGAAACCCTTCTCAAAACAGTGTGTGAGAAGGGAGGATTACCTTTGCTTGCGACCGATGACTGCACTTTCCTCTCCAGCAGTGCAGCTTTCCTCAGGTTGTTCAGGCTGCTCTTCCACTTAAGAGTGGAAGTTGTTGTTAGTGCTCCTCAGAATCATTATAAGGTACAAGAACGAAATGAAATGTTTGTTACCTAAGAGTATTCACTAACCTGTTGAATGACCATTTGGCAGTTTTGTGGTTGTTTCTTCTGTTGTTGTTGTTGTTGCTGTTGTTTTGTGTGGGTTTTTTTGGTGTTTTTTTTTTTTTTTTTTTTTTTTAATACATCTGGTTAATAAGGCTTTCAGCAAGCCGAAATGTTTTAATAAGGCTATTTCATCCACCTTTCCTCCTTGGTAAGGAAACAAAAACCAAGCCATGATAGTATTTCTTTTGAGGGATATGATATAGAAGGTTAGGGCACTGTCATATAAGGTATATTAGTAGGCCTGAAAATTAAAATGGGAACCTGATACTAGCAGCGCTTCATATGTAGTTTAGCTTTCAGTACAGGTTTTTCTTCAACTGGACTGTGATGAACTTGGTAACAGTTTTAAAGTCTTTCTGTCTCTGTCTTTCAGACACGTGTCAAATTCCAGGAACAAGCTCTGCTAACTTCACTTGCAGTGCCAGCACAAAGTCTTCACTTCCCAACTATCTGTATGTCTTTATCCTGGGGCAGCTGCTGCTGGGAGTTGGAGGAACTCCGCTATATACTTTGGGTACAGCTTTTATTGATGACAGTGTCCCAAAACACAAGTCTTCCCTTTATATAGGTAACTTTTAAAACTGTTTATAACACATTGTCTGGATAGATCAGACTGCAATGCCTTCCAAATGCTTTTATGAACTCCTCTAATTAAATCAATTTTGCTATTGTTTACTTATGTGCATAAAGTGTTTTTGTATCAGTTACTGTGCAAGTTAGGTATTACTCTGCTGTAAGTGTCAAGTCTTTTCAATAGTTATTTTGCAGAGTGTGGTAACGCTACTTTATGCACCTCTCCTGCTGTTTTTTCATGTCAGTAACTGGAAGTGATTAACTGGTTAATGTAGCCTGCCTGTTATCAACAGAATAAGTTGTAGCAAAAATTTGCTTTGTAGTGTCACAGGTGTTGAAGACTACCCTATATCAGGTCAGTAGCCAGACCTTACTGTATCCTTCAACAGTTTTGTTTACTTACCTTCTAACAGTAGGCAATCCCCTCAGTGCAGGGACACTCCTATGCGTTATGTGATCAGAGCAGTTCTTCAGCCACATATAAATTTGGCACTTCAGGAGGAAATACTGGAAGTATCTTTCCTTAATTGAAAGCAAAAGGATTGCCTAGAATCATGGAGAATGTGTTTATTTTACTGTGGAGCTGTTTAAAAGCTAAGGAATACTAATTCTTAACAGTGGTTTTTAATCTTTTCAGTCAGCAGTCTCTGGGTTATGTGCATTTTTACTGCCAAGGTCATTGCAGTCTAAGTGTGTTTTCTATGGCCATGAAGATGTTTGCTATTTTTCCCATTTTAGGTGTAAGCTGATAAAAGTATGTTAGCTCTACTGGTAATTCTCAGGGGGAATTCAAAGCATCTTAGATTCATCGACTGCTTTCCAGAATAAATCAATATTTTAGGGAGCAAAATTGAAATCATCATGTATTTGCATGCAGTTCTTGCTTAATTGTTTCAGGCAAGCCATTCCATTTGATGCCAACAAATAGAATAGTTGCATATGTTAAATCTTAAACAACAAAGACAGTTTTTATTTTTGCTGTTTCTTTATATTGAGAGAGGACATTATTACACTTTTCTGAGGCCAGTGAAATAAGTAGAGCAGAATTTAGGCTGTCTGCATTATTAGAGGGTCAAGAAGTGGCCTGAAAACTCAGGAGAATGATGTCAGTGTTCATACTTAAAACATAACAGACCAATACAATAAATTAATGCTTATGCAATCTTCAGACAAGTGTTGAGTTCAGAAGAACAGTGTATACTGCCTAATGTAATAAAACTAGAACACAAGTGAGTGGACAGGTAGCTGCATTAAACCTTAATTCTTTTTCTTGCTATTATGCAATGTGTTGAGGATTTTAAATACATTGTGTTGCTTTGCCTAATGTAAGAAGGTTTGTGCAGGGCAGCAAAAAAACCCCCAATCCTAAAACTTTCTCGTAGTGTCTGTAAATAGCTGCTAGCATCTTGGACTATAAGATTGCAACTCATAAGCTGGTAGTTTCTTTCTCTTCTGATACTAGGTACATTTTCATGAGGACTGTGCACTTGTTGAACTGAGGCACCTATATCTAAACCCAGTGAAAACTTAAGTAATTCCAAACAGTAATTTAAACTGAATGGTCTGTTGGAGGAAATAGGCACCTTCTAAGCTAGGTTTGAAGTTCTGTAGGATGAATGTGGACTTAACTCAGATCCTATGAGCATGTCATTATTTCCAATATGCAGGAAAACCTGCGATATGTTAACTCAGTATTTGTTTTGACTTACTGATACTTCAGTGTCCCCTTCTGTGTCCCTTGCCCATTCTGCACTGCTCCCAATGTCCCCCTCATTCTTTCTTGCTGTCTAAACAGAGCAAAATAATACTAAATACTCAGGATCCAGGCACTTTGGAAACAAAAGAGAAATCCAAATTCTTCAACCTGGGCAAAAGCATAGAATATCAGCGGTAAGGATGCATGTCTTACCAATTAGATAGATCTAGCTACTAGCAGTTGCAAGCCTTAATCTGCAGAGACAGTGCTCCTGCCAGCAGTGCTAAAGTGCCACAGAAATCTGGATGGTAGGCCAGGGAGACTATTGTGACATTGAAAAAATCTTGTTCTAAGGCCGAAAAAATGGATAGATCTAAAAGTGCTCTTTAGTAGGATATGGTTGCACCTATAACTTTTTGTTTGTGTGTGTGCATTTTTGTGTGTGGGTTTTTTTTTTTTGTTTGTTTGTTTTTTTTTTTAGAACTGTCAGGAGCTGTTAAGAGCCCTGGCTTTGTATTTTGAGGCTCATATCAATAAATTAAAGCACATATGATTGAGTTCTAAATGAACTCAAGTGGCAGATATTACTCCAGTCAAAAGTTTTAATGGAACCCTGGCTTCTGGTCTTGGCAGATCTGAAAACCATGTTAAGACTCAAAATAAAAATATAAATAAGTAGGTTCTTAAAGGTTGTGGGCATGTACTATTAAAAACTGATGCTCATAACAACCTGACTTAAGAAACTTTTTCATAAGCTAGCTTGTGATTGTAGGCACAAGATACACAAAATAATAATGCATAAAGTTGCTGTTAGTGAAGTGTCTTTTGCTGAACTTCTGAGTTGCAGCTTTTAATGAGAGCTTCAAATTTTCCTCTTGAGGGACAAGTATGAATTTTGTCTTCTACATGTAGTTGAAGTAATGACAGTGAAAGAACAGGCTGAATTACAGAAAGCATTTGGTCTGTAGTTGATTTAGGATTTTTTTTTTAAAAGAAAGCTTTAAAAATGTATGGTGAACCTGATGTATTTTCTCTTCTAGGAATTGGCTATGCCATGTCACTGCTGGGTCCTGCTATTGGCTATGTCTTAGGAGGGCAGCTGCTTAATATTTATATTGATATCCACATCCCAGAAAGGCAAGATACAACTTAGTCTTTTGCTTTCTATTTTCTTTTCCTAATAATTCTTATTAAAAATCTTCAGCTTTCCTCGATATGAGGAAGAGAAAGAGGTTTTTGTCTGGAAAATACTGCATTTTCTACAGCTTGTTTAACTTGGTAACAAGCTGTATTCACAAAGGCTTCTAGCAAGTGAGTTACTTCCCACAGTGAGTAGTCACTCCATCATGTGTGAAAGTTTCTCTGTAGTGCAAATACTTAGTTCTAGCTTTTTGAGATATTAGCTATTTTAAAGCTGATTAACAAAAAATGCTTTGTCTTTTGATTAGTTGCCCATTTAGGGTTAGACAGCAACTATTGATTTCTTGTGCAAAAAGTTTCCCTGAGGTGGGATATGAGGGGTAGGATACTGCTGCTTACCTCCTGTGGAAGAGCTTGCTAGAAAATCTACCAGTTGAATAATAGTCCACTATTCAAAAAATAATGTTATAAATAGTACTACTGTCCAAACCAACAACTTAATTTACACTTTTATTTCCTGTGTTTTAGGGACTTTGGATCAGTGCAATGGCATTCTGAACTTCTGTATTGGCTTTCATATAACTCATTGATTATGAAGATTCTTTCTAAAAACATCTTTTTCAGTATCTTTATAATGCTACAGGATCTTGAAATCAGGGCCAAATAGTGGCCTTTAAATCAGAATGAATTTCACTAATGAGTTGAAAGCTATATTTGGTAGAATGCAATATTAATACAATAGAGCTGATGAATGTGCTTTAAACAAGCAAATGATAAATTTAATACATGTAGAAAACAATAAAATGACAATATTCAAAGGCTTTCTGTTAAAACAGTATTAAAAAAAAAAACAACTGACATCTGAAACTGTTGATTTGAATTTATGCATGGTAAACCTGCTTTTTCCAAATTATTCTTCCAGTACAAAGATAGATCAAGATGACCCACGTTGGCTTGGAGCATGGTGGATAGCATTTCTTGCATGCTTTTTTGCAGTTTGGCTCCTTATAATACCATTTACATGCTTTCCGAAACAACTACCAGGTAAATGTTTAACAATAATGGGCTATTTTGGAGGAGACATTTGTTTATACTTGGAGTTGTAGACTGCTAGACTGAGTGAGTGATTTGTCTTTGATTCTGCTTCTCAGTTAACTGTCTTTGGCTAAAACCGGATGACAAATACCTTATTTCCAATATGCAGCCTTTAAAACAAGATGAAAGGGCTAGAGGATTGATCTTGAGTACATAATGATGTACAGTAGGACTGGAAACAGGTAGGGCATGGAAACTGGTGGTCAAAGTTTGGGAAATGCTTGCAGCTAAGCACCCAGGACTGTATTTAAAGCTGCTATGTTACGCATGAAGAGTCATAAGGAAATTCCATTAACTCATGCGTTGTTGTCTTTGACTTTATTGCTTTATTGTTCTGAGTGGAATAATAAAGCATGAATCAAAGTATCCCAGAGCAGTCTTCTGAAAAGAATAGTTTTAATATAATTTCTGTTCAGGCAGATACTATCTAGGAGTCCCTTGGAAGAGTGTCTAAAGGAATTTACTACGCTTATCTGGAAAGAGAAATGATGGAGGAAAAGGAACAATGAAGTAGGGAACTGGGGAGAATGTAAGGATGATTTTAAAAAAAAAAAAAAAAAGGAAATTGAATAGGCTTCAGGATAGTCTGAAATTCTTAGGATATCCTTGATAATATCTTCTTACAGCCAAGGCCTTCCAATGGAAGCATGATGCTTTCAGCCAGATTCTTCTTTTCACAGCAATACCTTATTGATCTTTTTATGGATCCATACCAATAAAATATTCAAGACGACTTAAAATGTCTGAGCTAGTTTTCCCAAGGAAAGGAAACACTTACTTTGATGCTTTTTCTGACTTTAAGTCTAAGAGCACAGGTATTCAGTATTTCCATTGTCAATAAATATGCCCATTTATAGGAACAGCAAAAATACAGGCTGAAAAAATCTCTGAAACTCATAATGATGGAAGTGAGGTGCTTGTTGAGACCAAGAATATTGGAAAAAGTTTTAAAGACTTTCCCGTGGCTCTTCTGGTAAGGACATCTTGAATTTGCTATAACTGATGTATTCTGAGAAATTGAATTCTTTTTCAGGTTATACGTAAGTGTTTAGAAAGGCAATTGCTTCTTTATCATGTTGCGATAGGGAAGTCTCCAGTGCTACTGATAATTTAATACATGTTAATTTTGTTGATGCTTAAGATTGTTAAAGGAAGAAAAGCGTATTAGTGAAGTTCCATATGAGAATATCTGCTTTAAAAAATAGTGACTTCTAGTTTATATGGTACTACAATGAAATAATTTCCTGAGTGTTATGCTAATTTGCCCCCTTAGATACTGTTGAAGAATCCAGTGCTTATGAGTCTAATAATAGCCAGTTCTTCAGAAGCTTTAGTTGCCACTGGCTTTGCCACATTTCTACCAAAGTTTATAGAAAATCAGTTTGGAAAGACATCAAGTTTTTCAGCAACTCTTGGAGGTAATGTGGCTTTTCACTTTTAAATCTTAAATATATTGTGCTGGACATGTCAACGTTATAGGTGGAAGCTTATATAGGCATCTTGTGTCTGAGATATTTGTGAATATACTTACATGAAACGCAGTTTTCACAGCAGAAACAGTCTTTTTATATTATTCTTGCCTGCCCTATGAAAACATTAGTACTTAAATCATTATGGGTGCAAATCTACTCGTACTCTGTAGATTCAGAAGACTCGATACTCATATTCAAAGTAGAATGAGAATTCTGTGTGCTGGTGAAATTGTAATTTATTCATTTCTTGTTCTTGGTGAAAAACATTTAATTTTCCTCATTTAAAATCAGCTGAAGGAACATTAAGCCTTAGGACCTACTAAAGGAAGCAACATGAAGGGCAACTGGAAAAAAAAAAAAAGCAGTGCTTACTGCAAGGGGTTGACGTGGCCTTTCCCTTCTTCAATTCCACTATAATGTTATAGTGAGCTTGCAATAAAATGACTAGTAAGAATATATTATGAAACTATTATGTAACTGCTTCTCTAGTTGGCTTAGTACTATTGTGTAGCTGCTGCTATAGTTGGCTTACTGTCACTTATTCCTATTATCTGATATACAGAAGTAATAGGTAGAACAGGGGAAGGCTAAGAAAAGCTGAGTATTGGAATGATAAATAGAAAAATCTGATGGAAGAACTGCACTAGGTAGGGTCACTTGATTAACTCTGACACAATTACTTCTGAAGAACAGCAACCAGATCAAGGCAGGTAGGCCAACAGATGCTTGCAATATGGCAGACTTCGTATCTCTGGAACATGTCTTGCTAAATTACTTCAGCTGTATACTGCTGCAATATAAGCATATGCTAGTTGAAATGCTCTTTCTCCAATAGAATACCTTTGGGAGAGACTCTGAATGACTTACTCCTCTGGGTAATACTAGATAGTACTGCCACTATTCAGACATTATTGCTTCAAAACAAAGCATTTGCAAGTTTTACATAGAAATACATTGGAATACATGCTCAATTGTTGAACAGTAATCAGCAGTGAAGTAGAAAATGGAATGTTCCTTTTTTGTCTGTACACCTTGTCTGAATTTCTTTTAATTTGAGTTGAAAATATTGATAGTGTTAATCAAATTTACAGCTTTAAAGAAATGCCTACACTAACGTTGTAAGTTGGCTGTACTTGAACTAATGTTGAGCTAGCTAATCTAAGTGTTGTCAATGTCCATGTTAACTATTTAAACTACCTTTGACTATGGCCGTCTGCAGCCTGTGCAGTTCTGCCACTGTACATGAACTGTCTTTAAAATTAGCTTTCTTGGGTCAGTACAAGTTACACTGATTTCTGTGTTGTACTGTAGATTAGCCATATAAAAATGCTCAGTTATGTTTCCGGAGTCCTAATAGTGCAAAGAGGATACAACATTGTGGATTCAATAGACCATGACAGCAAAAGTGACCCACTGATCTAGACTTTTAAAAATCTTTCTGTAGATACCTTATTGTATCTTGTGCTGTCTCTTGTATAATAGTGCTTATGTTCTGTTATTAAAAAGTTCGTAACACAAATGTATAACAAAGAACATGGACATGTGAAAAAACATGGAAGCAATGAAAGAGCATTTTCTATTTTCATGAAGTAGCCTACTGGTGTTCAGAGATTCCTGCCCAGTATGTAATACTCCTAAGTAATCTGGCTTTGCTGTGTTGAACTTGGGTTTTGGACAACTATAAATTACCTTGTCAAATTTAACTTCTGCAAAGGCTAAAGAGATTGTAGGGGTAGAATACATTACTCATGCCAACAGATTCTGGTAGGATGTTTTGAAAATCACATCACATGGACTGCATCTTAAGATACAGGTAACTATTGTGATTTTTTTTTTTCTTAACATTAAATTGCACTCTAAATTGCTTCACTAATTATATCTTGCATTTTTGTGTAATTGCTGGTGTCTTGTTTTCCTCTAGGGCTTGTATTAATTCCAGCAGCAGCACTAGGCCAAATCATAAGTGGCATCTTGGTTTCCAAGTGCAAAATGGATTGCAAAAGCATAATCAAGTTCATGATAGGCACTTGTTCAGTGGCCCTAATATTAAACACAGTGTTTTTATTTGCTAAATGTGGGAACGAACCTTTCGCAGGTGTCTCTGAAACATATAATGGGTAAATATATTTTAATGCACTCTTGGGTTTGGTGTTAATGTTTAAAATAAGTAAGCTACATCACAGAATACAAAGCCTTTAAAACGTTGTATTTTGCCTTGATGTATGAAACTGAAATGTTTTATGGAACTCTAAAACCCTATTCTTGGAATCTTTATGTAATAGACGATTAAGAAAATTTAATGATACATTGCCTGCAAAATGTTCTGAGCAGCCTGGTCCTGTTCAACCAAAAATTCCTAGCTGTAGGTATGGTAGCCATAGTATTGACTACACCTAATTTTGTATCTCTGTAGAAGTAGTGTGTCTTTTGTATCTTGTTTTATTAACCAACTCTTGACAATCTGGGCAGTTTGTTTCTGGAAGGAGTCTGTTGTGTGCAACAATTTTGTGAGACACCACTGAGGTGCACTGCAACTTAAACTGCAAATTTTTTCTTTAGAAAAATGAAGCCATTATTGTAGCATCAGGTTCTAGCACATCTAGCCTCCATTTACGAAGGAGGCTTTAATTTTTTCCTGGTAAATTGGCTGATAGAGGTAGGATTTTAATGCAAAGAGAGCATAGCTTAGTGACCCAAGTTGAATAATAAAATGGGTGGAGTAACATGGTTAGCCAAAACATAATTCAAAATATTTTTGGCTAACGTGTGTAAGAAAGGCTTCTCTAAACACTATGTACTTTTCTTTCCCTTAAACAACACAATTCCCATTCCTAATGAGAATGTAGTCTATCACTAATTTTTAGATATTTGTAGTAATTAAAAATTCTATGATGAATGTTCTTCCTGTTGCTGTAAACAAAGCTTACTCTGGAAACCAATATAGCAGCAGGAAAAAAGTCAGAAAACTGAAAGTAAAAATGAAGCAAGATTAAGTATGTGCAAGGGTAAGCATTCTTTAGAGGATGGATTTCTAGGTCCACTTTTAAAACTTCAACATTGAATGTACGTGATGAAATCACTACCATAGGCACTATGTTGTATAAAATGCACAGTCATGCCTTATTAAGGAATTAACTTTAAGATTATAATGTTTCAATTCTCATAGTTTTAAATAGTACACATCTCTGTAGCATAAGCATTGTTTAAAAGCAGGAGGAAGGCAGCTAGGTGTGCCAAAATGGTGCTCTCAAGTGGTTGGTTACTCTATCATGACTTGACAGAGCCAGAGGCAACTCCAGCTGTTTGAGGGTCTGCCAAAGAGCCGGATGCTGCTGTGCAAAATAACTGGAGGAGGCTGGTAGCTAGGGACTGCTAGCTGCCGTTTGAAAAAATCATAAGCATGAGCAGCGTGCTGTGCAACTGGGTGAATAACTTACCGATAATTTTTTTTGTGTTCCCAAGTCCCCCATTTTAGAAAAGGGTTAGGTGCTACTATCTTATACAAAAGCAGAGCCTGTAAGTTATGCTCCAATGCATAAAAAGGCATTTGAATCTAAATAGTTTGGGGAAGACAATCTTTGCACTTCACTGACACAATAGCATGAAGTGCACCATGAAAATGCAGAAGATAGGTTGGGGGAGAAATTGGTTTTGTGGCCTCTAATTGCACATGCAAGTTGGTAATACTTCTAGGAAAAAATGATAAACATCTAATCAACAGTTAGGCTTATATGGTTTCTTCACTTGATATTTACCATGCTTTTTGACTGCCTTAGAATGAGCATACAACAAATAGAAGAATGCAGGAAAATCACATCTTACTCATGGAGGCAACTAAGTGCACAAATATCAATGTGAAAGCTACTGATTTTCCTAGGTCCTTTAAGGGAATCATTGACATAAACATAACTGACAAATATTAGAAAATTTCCCCCAAAATGCAAAAGAGTGATATGAAAGACTAAACAGATATTTTTCAGGCCTCATTTAGGTAAATGTGAAAACAGTAAAATAGATAACCCTAGGTGAATGGAACAGAAATTCAGAGGGCTTGGAGGCAGTCAGGCTTCCAGTCCTCTTACAGAGTAGAAATTTAATGCCATGATACCTTAACCATTCATTTGTATTTCCTTTTTCCAGAAGGCATACAAAATGAATAAACCAAATTTCATACACTTGGTGACTGGGGGAGAAAAAAATTAATTCTTAAAGCCCAAGTTACCACTCATTCTGCTTCTATCCTTACAACTTGTTTTATTGATTGACGGTATATTCAAAGGCCAATGTTGACATTTAACACTTAAAACATGCTTTTGCTTCAGTGTCTGAAAAAATGCTAGCTGTAAGATTACTGTGGACACCTCAGAACTGTGAAAACTAGAATATAGAATTTGGTTGTGAAAAGTTTCTGGTTACATATTGAGCAAAAGAATCTGTATGTAGCAATTAAATGCTGAAGAGGTTGTATAGAAAATAGTATGTGAAGCTAGCATATTTCTATACCAGGTCCTATGATAATGAGCAGCTGACAAAAGGTACAGCTGAACTGATTTTCATCCTAAGTTAAATACAGTTAACTTGTATTTAATAGTTTTGTGTAGCTTCAGCAGTTATGTAGTTTAACTGTTGCTGAAGACCTCTTATCTACAGTGATTTGGAGGTAACCAATCCTGAAATAACTCTCTCCACTCAGTATCTATTATTAAAAAATTATTCAGTTTCATGTAATTCACTGTTACATGTGGGACTGTAGTTTGTTGGACATGTGACCTGCATCAGAATAATTAGTGGCACTAATATAGTGCCAGTTCTGAAACTACTTTCCATGAAGGAATAAGCAACTAAAATATGTAGTGGTAGCTTTAACAAATTTATAAGTTTGTGGAAGAATAGCCAAGTGTCTGAATCCTGCTTGTGCTGTTGAGAAGATGCTTCTGAAAGTATAAATTATGAGAGTGCTCTGAGAGTTGACTTGGAAATTGATGCAGATGTGTTTTTGGTGGAGATTTTTAAGAAATCCTTCATGGCAAGCATTCTCTTTCTGTTGAAAAATAGCCTGGAGGTGATGTGGTGGGGAAAGCTTTTGGAAGCTTAGTATCAGAACCACATAAGTACAGGATCACTTTTCAGGTCATATATTAATGAACAAAGTATACTGTCTGTAGTAACAGTTTATTACTAAATTAGCCTATAAGCAGAACTGAAGTGGTTTACATCATCTAGTAAACATTTCAAAGAATTGTTTTTGCCAAATTCTTTTGTCCTGTATTTCCTTGAAATCTTGAAGTAACAAAAATGCAGTGACTGTTTCTCTGGTTATGTTCATTCCCACATGGCTCTGGGTCTCCTTGTTTTGCTTTGCTGTGAAAGAATACCCAACTTATAGAGCTTTTAAAGACCATTTAATGGCCTCGTCTGCTAGGCTTCTTTAGAAAAGTGATGTTAGAACAAAAAGTTCCATGTCATGAGAACCTATGTACACTAAACTGTATTCTTCTGTATTTTAGTATTTTTCTCTGACCATGCATAACTAAAGGTTCTGTCCCTCTTTGTGGGTCAGGGAAGAGAGACATTATCTGCACATATAGACAGGACAAATGTTGCCACTGAATTGATTAAATACTTCTAGGCTTGACATGCCTCATAGGCTAACAAGGCACTGTATGAACAAACCTGCCATTAGTGAATTTGCCTATGGTGCACTGTAGTGCTTTAAGCCAGAGAAAACTAACTTTGATTCCTCTATGTATGAACAATGAACTAATGTAACCTAGTAGGGTTCAACTGTATTACAACCAAATGAGGTATATAGGTAGTTATGATGTCCCTAACATTCCATGTGCAGTTTGAATTCTATGTAGGTCATGAGTTTAATTCCTAGATAAATGATTTCTCCTCCTAGTGTTTGTGACCATCTTAAATTTTCTTGAAGAAACCTGCCTTTTAGGTAATGAATCTGGAATTTTCAGTTTACAGTACAATATTTAAACTACTGGCAGTGTCAGTATCCTGGTTTCAGCTGGCTGAACTTTTAACCAGTGAAGCTTCTTTACTTATTAATGCACTACTATTGGAAAATCAAAGGGTGTTTTTATTCTCTGTAGGTATATCTTAAGAAGGTCCCCCCAGATCCCAAACTGATTTTTCATACTAATAATATAGTGGGATTGCTTCAAATACAACCATACTATGGCCTATTCTGGAAGTAAATGGCTAAATTGAGAGTAGTTATAGTAAGCAAGAGTTAAATTAAACTCTGCTCTTCATTAGTTATTCCCTAAGTAGCCAGGGAAAATCTTCAAGGTCCTTTTCGGTGTGATAAGAATTTGTTTGTATGTCATGGCACTCTGCATTTACCACATGCAGTCATCTTGGTGCTGGAACAATCTAGATGTCTGCATAGCAGTGTTAAAAATAGTAAAAATGCAGTGGGTTTGCAACAGAACTTGAATCCAGAAGAGGGAAAAAAGCTTGGAATGTGATCAGTAGAATAAATAACACCAAATACTGTTTTTAATTTTGTTGCATTTTTTCTTGAAACTGTAAATTGAACAAATTCAAATGTGTGTGTGTGAGGGAGGAGATGGTATAAGATAAGAACTGGGCTGGGACGCAGAATTTTGTTATCTGTTTTGTGAATGGAAATGGGAGGAATAATCTATGGAAGGAATAATAGCAGAAAAATAACTATGTACAGAATAAATGGGAATAATAAATGGGAGTATCTTATAAATACTGCATTACCTATTTACATATCTGCTGTTTTTAAATTACTTTATTAAAAGCCTATTAACTTTACCTTTCAGAACAGGCACGCTATATAACTTAACAGCGCCATGCAATGCTAACTGCAGATGTTTGCGCTCTATATACTACCCAGTTTGTGGCAGAGATGAAGTGCAGTACTTTTCTCCCTGTTTCGCAGGATGTGCATCACATCTTTTTAACAACATGAAAAAGGTACTTTATGCTGCAAAGATAGCTGTCATGGTCTGTTCTGGTTTCCTGCAAAATGCATTCTATATTGAAAACATTCTTCCCTTAGTATGACTGGAAATCACAGTATTTCTGAATCTAAGTGGTAGTTACTACAAGAAAAATTGGTGTGGATTGTAAACGTGTCGAAGTAGCATGAATGTTGGTATGTGTCAGAGTCCAATACTCTGACCAGGTGCTTTTAGATATTCCACTTGTGGAGGGTGTAATGTTTAATATCAAATTTACTTACTTCATGACAGTTGATGTTACACAGGATTTCTGTCTTAGCAGAGTGATAGAAACTATACTGAAAACACAACACAAATTTAAGTTACACTTAGCAGAATGTAGCAACGGTACTACACAGTTCAGTCCCAATACCAGTGTGATTCCTGTTACTGGTCTCTATAATGTGCTCACCACCACAATGCTGGGCCTCCCCAGTTGTTGGGAAGCTGTACGTGGGTTTAAGACAGCTCAAGTCCATTGCTGTCTTTGAAATTCTTCTGCTAGTTATCTGGCTTTTTATTCTGAGTTGGGCTGAGCCACACTCCCCCCACGCTGGTCTGGCTAACTTAGGGAGAATTTCACACTCCATTAATGAACTCGGGGAGAAACATTTACACCAGCAGTTGATCCACTCAACTGACATAGCTGCTTCTTTTCTGCATGGCTTTCTTTGCAACAGCTGTGGTTACTCACAGGCTGCATTGTTCTGTGAGCTTCATGGGCACATCACCCTCTTCCATGTCTTCTGAGCCTTCTTCCATTGTATGTGTTTATTGGTCAGTCACAGTGTGTTTCTCACTTGTGTAGTGTCATGTTGCAAATGTTACTTCTGCTGAACGTTCTAATGCTGAAAATACATTAAACCTGAATGTTCTTTAAATAGAATTGATAATCAGAAAGGTAGAAATCAGCAACTGACTTGACATTAAACTGCAGTTCTTATCTAGAACTTTAAGCACAATATAATGTTTATTGTATGCATGGCAACCTGCTTCTATGAGTTTCCAAACCTGGAATGTCGGTTGCCCCTGATGTAGGAATGGTAAGCCATGAAAGTGGCTGGTTTATTATCAGGCCTTACCAGTACTGAGACTTCCTGTGCTTGTCTCTACTACTACAACAAACTCTTGAGCATGGATGTGGGAGGAGTGTAGCAAGATCCTAAAGGTAGGCAAGCTAAACCAAGGCATGCCTCTGGAGACTTTTTATATTGGAAAAGGACAATGGTAAATGAGAGGAGGTATTATCTAGAAGAAAATACAGGAGGCTGACTACTTCTTGCTCTGAAAACTTCACACTTCACTGACTTTTTTCTCTGAAAACAAACTTGGGTGGATTTAAATAAAGAGCATAAAACTATTCCATTTGTTCACCTGCTTACCAAAGGAGTCCAACATTGCTTCTGTTCTTTCCTACTTAAGTCTCACCGCTCTACCTGTCAAGTACAGCCCAGTGTAAAAACCAGCCTGTTTATAGCCAAGGCTGTCAAACTAGGTGATCTGGGACTTGCCAGCATCTCTGAAGAACATGAGCTGTTGTGGTTTCCAGTTTGTTCTGCTACTGTTGTAACTGAATATGTATTATCTAAGCTTGAAGAATAAGGCTTGAGGAAATAGTGGCACAAGTAGATGTGAATCTAAAGAATGAACCCAGTTCAAGTAACAGTTTCTAGTAGTCAAGATAAAGTTCTTTGGAGTATAGCTTTTGAATTGTACAGAAATAATCATCAGGTTTTGGTTAATAAACTAGGTAAGAGTTAACACTAGCTTATTTCAGTATTGGAAAAATTACTTTTGAGAACCATGTAAGATATCTTCAGCTGTAAGGGAGCGGCAGCTTTTGGTGACCTATTGTTCAGTAGTTACACTTTGCAGATGAAACCAGTCTCATATGGGGAAAGAGAAAAGTGACATTTCCACCCTTCCTCCAGACTTTGACACCCTCCATGGTATTTATAATGTTTTCAAAGAGATGATTTGTTTGAAAATTATGTATATAGAGATATAAAAAATTCTGAAAATATATCAATATAAAAAAATCTTGTTTTGAACACTGTAACGTGCCTGTTCTTAATTTTATACAGTAACTGGTGTTATTTTCATAGTAAGATTTGAGTGCAAAAGTTAGCATTTCAAGGCTTACTCTGTCAATGTTTATGTATAATATTATGTACTGCATATGGCCATGCATCTAACTCTAAAATCTTCTTTAGTTTTAAGTTTTTTATGCTTGTACCTAAAAACTTGCTCCACACAAAATGGAGACTATCACTGTCTTTTTAGATACAAAACCAAAAATAACTTTTGCTCACATGAGCTGGATCAGTCAAGTTCTGCTGAACCAATTTTAAAAATGAGGGTTATAGTGTCATATGATCATCAGGACATGGACTGTTTCCCATACTGTAAAGTCAGGGTTTATTCTTGTATTCAGCGTGATGCAGACCTAATGAACATCTACCATATTAGTATCACTTAGTGTAATTCTTGGAGCTAAATTTTGTTTCATAAATTATTTGTAGACATACCACAACTGTTCCTGTATTGGGAAACCAGAAAGAGAAAATGGTTCAGAAGACTTTCTCTATGAAGCTGTCCCAGGGAAATGTCCAACACAATGCAAATTTTTACCTTTATTCCTGACCTTCTTCTTTTTTGCTGTTGTTTTTACATTTATGGCTGTTACTCCAACAACTGTGGCCATTCTCAGGTACGTTTTTTGCGCTGAGAAGTAGGTAGCATTCCTGTGAAAACTCAGATCAGTGAAGTAATCTAATTTGTTTTGCTTTCAAATGTGAACTTAAACCAATGTGCAAAGGATTTCCTGTTGTAGTACTTTGTGTAGTAAACAGGCAGTACTTGACTGCCTTCTGCTTCATACCACTGTTCACCACCTCTGTAATTACAGTTGGTTAGTAGATACTGTTTGAATCTATTTAAAAAAAAAAAAAAAAAGATAAAATCTTTTCTACTTGTAGCAAAATCCCTCCTTTATGGGAGCGCTCCTGCCAAAGCGAAAAGGAATAAATGTGCCAGGTGCTTGGATGAAGGAAATATTCAACTAGCCTGTGTATCAGTAATGTCAGGATTTCAAGTTGTACCAATAAAAGAACGAAATAGCAGTCAGTCTTGTATTCTCAGTCTTTCATTCCTGTCTCAGTTCAGAGTTCTGACTTGCAAAATTGTAGACTGTCAAGAGCTGTAGACCACCTTTCATATGATATTGATGTTGTATGTCTAGTAGTCATTAATATACAATGTGACAGCATGTATGTGGCTGTTAACCAGTGGTTTGACTGTCTTTCAAATTGCTGAAACTCATATGTGTGAAAGCTAGATACATTTTTTATTTTTCTTTTTAAATGTGGTCCTCGTTCTGAAAGTAGAGCTGTTTCACTGTATGTTGAAATCTGACTTGTACCTCTAATACTCTTAGAGGGAAAATGTTCATGATGCACAGGCATACATACACTATACACACGATGCTTTGGGATGATGTGGTTAGATGCTTTTTCCTACTTTCTAGGCAGGGGATTGGGGAGTGGAGTGATACACTGCAACAGTGCTTTGTAGTAGCCTCCTGTTCAGAGTTTGTGTAAACCTGGAATTAACAGCTTGTCATGATAGTGTGAGGGCAGAATAATGTGAAGTGCTGCATTGTCCTCAAAACTGACCTGACGTAGTTTTGTTTAGATAAATCTAACCAATAACATTAGAAATTTTGAATTCTTGTACACTTCAGCTGAAATGGTGAAACAGTTTTTATGGAAGAGAGGGCCGTAGAGCAGTTTAAATGTGCAAAACCTAATTTAAATAGCTAAATGTGAGGTAAGTTACTACAGTATATTCTGATATCTTTTCAGTGGGCCTATTTTGTGCAACTTCAAGTGTAAACCAACGTGTTCATGGCAGTGTTCTAGTGCTAGAAATAACCACCCATGCTATGCAAAAGTCATTCTTCTGCTTGCCTTTATGGGTAGGGGGATCCT
>JAOBAS010000072.1:27082634-27102254 GCA_025311575.1 Elanoides forficatus
CTTAGAGCCGGCTGGTATTGGCTCTGTCAAACACAGGGGAAGCTTCCAGCAGCTTCTTACAGAAGCCACCTCTGTAAGCCCCCCACTACCAAAACCTTGCCACACAAAGCCAATACAGAACTCCAGTAGCTCTCTCCAATGATAAGCTAGCACCTGTTTGAAACACGGGGCAACAACTACAACATTGTCAGCAGCATTGCCTTACCTCTGTTGCTCTGGTGCCTAACGTTGTTCTGCACAACCATCAAAGCTATTGGAAATAGTGGGTCCATAACTTCTGCCAGGTGACCATGAACTAGGCCTTCAGGCATCTCCATACACACCAGCTTTGCCTTCTGCACTGGCAGGATTATCATGATGTGTTGCACACTTTGTAATTCACATGAGGAATGACAAAACCATCCAACCTGGTGGCTTGCAGGTTCATACACTGTTTCTGGATAGTGATCCTCCTCAGGAGGGCATCTCATAGGACAGATATGTCTCCCTGCCAGCACTTACTACACAATAGAAAAGGGTGGATTTGTGGAAAGAGGGAGGAAGGCAGAGGAGAGAGGGAAGGCAAGACATGGAATTGTTCATAGTCCAGCAAAATGCAATCACTTGCTTCAAATATCCAGTACATCCTAATGCCACCTATGAGTGATACCTATGCAATGAGGTTCACCTTTCCCTTCCTTTCATGGATCCCCAAAGGCAGGACCCTCCATTCCACTTCATATTCCTCCAAGCGATCTGGACACAGCCTCTCTTCCTTGAAAAGCTAACAGCAGGACCAGTCACATAAAAGGCAGCATTTAGATGTCACAAAAAAAAAGAGAAAATTACAGCCTTTCCAAGACAGAAAACTCGTATGTTGTTATGTGCAACTATTTTGTTGCTTTTTCAAGTGCCAAAGTGTACATAAATTTGCCATAAAAGGTGAAGAAATATGTTGGCAGTACTGCATCAGTGTTCCATGGATAGCTGTTTATCCAGTGAAGGGTACTTCCCTCTTATGTTACTAGTATCAGCTCACAGAGCTTGCCTGCTGTGAAGACCAAGTCCTTCTTCACAGCACTTTCACTGCATGACTGGAGGGGTCCACTTCCAGGTTACACTGGCCAAATGACTTCGAAAAAAAGCCCTCAAAGAACCCCAAACTAAACATGTTTCTTGAATGCTTGGCTGATAAGGAAGAGGAAGCCTGGCTGATTAGAGATGTTTGGGAGCAGCTGCGGAAGAAAAGTCCATGCTGGCTGACAACAGACAGGTTAAAAAAAAAAAAAAAAAGACTTCGGCTACCAGCCAGCTGAGCCAAGCAGCTAGTAGTAGAGTGCTAGGGAGTATATTCTGGAAGGAACATTTCACCACAAGGTGGGCACCCGGCTCTGGCTGGTAACATCAGTGGACAGATGCTCTGTCAATGTTGATAGGATACCCGCAGCCACACAACTGTGCCAGATGTATCAGTGACATTGTCCAGAATTATCCTTCGGATAAAAGCTTGTGAGCACTTCTGTTTTCATCACTGTTGGTAACAAAATACCACTTCTCCCATTAAGAACATATAGGCTGAACATTGACCTTCCTTCTGTATTTCAGGACTTTCTGCATTAGACATAAGAAAGTGCCATCTTCTTGCCACAACCACCAACGCTCTTGTGAAAGTCTTGCTGTAGTCAGTAGTTTATTTTGTAAACTTCAAGCTGGTACAAGTAACTAGAGAATATGACTTCATCATGTCCATAAAGTTCTTATAGCACACATATTTCATCCCTATGATCTCTTACTGAGATCAAATAACACCTTAGGTACTAGATTCCTGATTGCTAGCTAGGGAGAAGAGAGACAAGCACACCTTGGAGGGTTTGCCACAGATTTTTTTAAGGGGGTATTATTATTTCAATGCATGGTCACAGAGTCCCTGACAAGTCTGCCACGTAGATTTCTAGGATACATGTCAACAAGATACAATTTTAAAGGGTGCAAAGGACATTATTGGCACAAGCAATAATGATCAGAATAGTCTATTATCAATGCAAAATGGTCTTGTTGGTGAAAGGCTAAGC
This sequence comes from Elanoides forficatus, assembly GCA_025311575.1. Taxonomy (NCBI): domain Eukaryota; kingdom Metazoa; phylum Chordata; class Aves; order Accipitriformes; family Accipitridae; genus Elanoides; species Elanoides forficatus. The sequence continues at coordinate 27,084,686 of JAOBAS010000072.1, forward strand.
ACGTACAAAGCATGTACTCTCTTCCTTCCACTGTTGAGAGTTGCAACTTCACTCTGAAGCATAAAGTTTATATTGCTTCCTCTACATACAAGACTGTAGTCCACTGTCAGTCTGATACTTTAAATGAAAAATATCCTCCAAATCAAATATTCAAGTCGGACACTAAAAATATCAACTATTATCACATTGCCATTTAACTAGAAATGGATTTTAAGAAGCTGTAGATTTAACTTTGCTAAATAAAACACATTCACAGTACCTTTCTCTTGCTTTTGCCCATTGGAGAATGACATGTATACCACCCAACACTGAACTTGTGTTTGCTGTGAGAAAAGAAACAAAATGACAACCCTAAATGTTTCAACAGGATTTTGGTCTAAAATTTCATATTCAAGGCAAGTCTCACACTTTGGCATAAGGAGTGTTGAGCATGGTTACTTTACTACAGTGACCATTAACACCCCTTGCACTCAACAGCACAGCTGAGGTGACAGAACAGTGACAACTGCAACATTACCCAGCTAGATGGCCTGAATCTTCAATCCTAAAATTTCCCTTTTCTGGAAGAACTGTTTGGTTAAAGTCCTAGATTATGAATCAGAGGGGGAAAAAACCCTCAAAACCAAACCTTTGCGACTTGCATATTTTAATCAGAATTTTGCCCTTTTATGATTTTAGAAAGAAGACAAAACTGAATCCAACATGGGAATTTTTATGTACATTTAAAATTTGAAATGCTACAAACAATTTTCTTGTGATTTGAGTTATGGTATCTAGCCATGCAAATGGGCAGAACATTATCTGCAGTGTTATAAATTGAGGAAAATATTTCAATTTCACAGGTACTGAAAACAGATATATCTGCATCAAGGACAACATAGTTTATATTCAAATAGCAAAATAAGGAACAACACATTTTATAATTAACAAGTTTTTCATATATCCTAATTTAGTCTTCTTTTTCTTGAAACTTATATCAAGACAAGTAAATTTAAGGGTTTTTCTTAAGGACAGCTAGAGTTGCCACAGTAATCAATTAAAATAATAATCACTCTCTGCTATTTATATGTAGAAGACTACAGACACTTTAGTTACATCAATATTGCACACTGGAGCTCAGATATTTTTGTATTATGTTAGTAGAGACCATATAACATTGCAGCCAGAATCACCACAGCTGCTCAGGCAAATAAGCCCTGCTCTCATAGCACCTCTGGGAAAATGAATGCTGTCATGTCCTAGCTTGGACTAAACAAAGCTCCAGAACCTCCACCCTGCTTGCAGATGTAAAGCAGATGTGTAGTTATTAATATTTAATTTAGAATCCCATTTTCTGCATGTTTATGTTCCAGTATTGAACAGTTCCGATGCTGCTACAAAATCTAAGGCCCTAAATCAACAAAAGTTATTTAGAGCACCACAGCTGAAAATATGATTACTTCTTATCTTTTATATGGGTAGGGGAGGAAGGCAAAAGGTTTTCATTCTTATATTTGTAAAATTCAGAAAATGGATCGAATGCAAATCACTGAAGTTACACATAAGCCTCCAATCACTGAGCTAAGCCTCCAATCACTGAGCTAACAGCTAAGACTTCAGACCATCCACTTCTATCTCCTATGGGGGAAAACTGTGCATAAGGGGAAACACCAACTGTTATTTCAACAGCTGCAAATACTAGCAGAAAAATTCAAACATGCATGCTGCACTCATAAGATGCATAAGTGATTAAGGCCAAGTATTGCTTTAGCAGGAAAAAGTTGTTTACTGCCGTCTGAGAACTAAATCTACAAGGCATAAAACAGCACTTCACAAATATCTATGCATCCAAATAAGCTGACTTGGATAAAAATAGGCATGTTAAATAGGCCAGATAGAGTACTGAGCTGATGCAGATAAGCTACATTCAGTATTTAAGTTGGCTTATTCCTGGCTTGGTTTCTTTGCATGGCCCAGCATTGCCATATACTCAGATACAACATGCATAGAGAAGTTTTAAGATTATATATCATTTAGCATGCTTAAGCACACTTTAATCAAAAACTTTCACTGCAACCCTACTGGGGTAGATTGAAAGCCTTTTACAGTGTGCTAGCAACCACACAGAGAGATTAGTGTGTAGACAGTTCATTCCCCATTAGTCCTGTCAATAAATAAATAAAAAAGGCAGTGATCTTTTGCAGGGATAAGGCTATGTGGGCTACGTACACCAATATCGCACACATACTTTCCACTGCTGCCATCTCATAAACAGCACCATCTTCTCTTTTGAACACTGCAATTCATGGAGCCTGTGAACAAGTCAGTTCATTTCCAGAATGAAATGTATTACATACCTACACTATAAGAGTACTACAAAATAATCTGAGGGTGCTTTGTTTAGACAAGACTGAGGGGGAATATAATGATTTTGAAATATACGGCAGATCTGCAATATAACAAAGCTCCTACCATTCACTATAGCTTAAGTGTAATAGGCTTAGAATTACTAAAACCAAGATTTAGACTACACATCAGGAAAAACAAAACTAAAAACCAATTTACTAGAAAGGACAGTAAGCTTTGAACTAGATTTCTCAACTTACCTAAACAATCTTCATGCTTGGAAGTGCAAGACTAACTTTCAGAAACATCGCAACAATGTCGGTATATTTGTTCCTGCTTTGATCAGTAGGTTTAATGTACATCTTCACAAAACTGTGTTTTCTGTGTTTAGAAAGACGAGGGGCCTTTGGACTCCATCAGAGTACAGAATAAGAACACCTGTATTTGTTTGGTGTATATGGTCTGAACAGAAATCCACTTAGCCATGCATCTTTTCTTGGACAATGGCCAACGCAGGTTCAAGAATAAGATCAATGCAAATGTATTGCACTTCCCTGCAGAATCTCCATGTTTCAAAACATTTGTGTCATACTGGTTTTTGAATGAAGTAATCTCTTCCAGAAGTCTGTGCTAGCCTAAAGTGCCTAAAACTAGGAATTCTATAAAGATTCCTCATAAATACCATTTACCTTACTCATAAGCTTTTTTGCTGGATTTTTTTTTTTAAAGAAAAAGCTGTGGAAGCGATAAAGAGTTTGTTTGTTAGAAATGAGTAATTCTTTGTGCAATGCATGATCCAGTTGGATAGCTATTGAACTGACACTGGCTTTTCCTTAAAACATGAACAACGAAAAGCTTGGGTGAGAATATATAGTGTTTCATCCTCTACCTTTATGGATCAGGTTTTCTGAAGCTACATTGCATGAATCTTTGCTTCTATTAAACGGAATGAGACTTAGGGAAGAAGATCAATAAACAAAGTGCCCTTTTGCAATAACAGTTCAAAAAGATCTCTGGCATAATTTTTTTGACCTCAGACTATATCCTTGCCATATACAGAATCATAGAGTATCTCGAGTTGGAAGGGACCCATAAGGATCACCAAGTCCAACTCCCTGCTCCTCGCAGCACTACCTAAAACTAAAGCATAAGACTAAGAGCATTGTCCAGATGCTCCTTGAACTCTGACAGGCTTGGTGCCATGACCACTTCCCTGGGGAGCCTGTTCCAGTGACTGACCACCCTCTCAGTGAAGAACCTTTGCCTAATGTCCAATCTGAACTTCTCCTGATGCAGCTTCATTCCAACTCCTCGTGTCCTATCACTGGTCACCAGAGAGAGGAAATCAGCACCTCTGCCACTGCTGCCCCCCTTGAAGAAGTTGTAGACTGCGAGGAGGTCACCCCTCACCCTTCTCTTCTCCAAGCTGAACAAACCAAGTGCCCTCAGCCGCTCCTTCTAAGTCTTGCCCTCAAGATCTTTCACCAACTTGGTTGCTCTCCTCTGGGCACACTCTAATAGTTTGATGTCCTTCTTATACTGAGGTGCCTAAAACTGCACATGGTATTCCAGGTGGGGCCACACCAGGGCAGTGTAGAGTGGGACAATCACCTCCCTCAACCAGCTAGCTATGCTGTGCTTGATGCACCCCAGGACACAGTTGGCACTTTTGGCTGCCAGGGCACACTGTTGACTTGTATTCAACTTGCCATCAACCCAAACCACCAGATGTGTGGGTGTATATACATATTTTAAAGTGTTTTCTCTTGACCATCCTCTGTGGACTGAATAGTTCTTCTCACTGAGTTATCCATGGCAATGCAGTGATGTTACAGAAATGCAAGAATTAAAGTTTATTTGGGATAGGTACTTACTACTGTTGAGACACTTAAATGTTACTGAATGTACTCATATAAAATCTGCATTTCTGTTCCACTGAGAATGTTAAAAATACAGTTTGTAAATACAGACTTAGGTTTTATTTCATCTGTCATTTTAAAGATTAAGCTTGTTTGAAGATTAATTGATCATTTGGCTATGGGTAGCTACTGGGTTTTCTGTTAAAAGTGACTGGGATTTCTGTTACAAGTTACTGTCTTTTGCATGTGAATTCTTTTCATATACTTTAGCTTTCTGGATTTATTGGTGTGTAACTGACAGAGATTACTGTATGTTTTATTAACTACAGGTTGCTTCTTGCCAAACTGCAGAGAGTAATAATATAAACAGTACTTTCAGGGATATAAAATTAATTATTGCTTGTCAGATTGCTTGACTTCAATTCTAGTGTTAGTCTTACCTGTTTAGATGTATTTTTACCTAATTTTGGAGATAAAATAACTATATTATGTTTAATATTTTACAGATTTTATAAACTTGACTAGTTTCATGTTCATGTGGAATATACATGACTTGTGGAGCTAAGACTCTAAAATGACAGTGCAAAACCCAGCAATGACGGTTAATTCTCCAAAACCACTTTAGTTAACTAACATAGTGCAGTTTATCCAACAGAGCTGGTGCTTAATTTTGTTGCATAGCATGAAATTTAATAAGTAAGCACTAAAATGGTACTGCCAGAGATACTTCTGTAAAATATGTCAGTTGTGTACTCCATATAAACTCAGGTTGTGATACCCTGGGTTGTGCTAAAAAATATTTTTCATTTTCTGCAATATGAGTACTTATAAAGTTCAAATACATATGGAAAGGGACTTGGAGCTTGGCTTTTTTATACTTTGTGCATTAAGTTAGTGGATACATTTTGTACAGGGCTGTGCACTTCGAAATTTAAACTTTAGCTTCCTACCAACATGCATTTTTTGCTATCAAAGACATTTTAAAGAACAAATTCCAAGATTCTGGAATAAAATAATTAGTGAAATACAAGTACCTTTTTTTTGGTAGGGAAATTTTGATCCACTTTCATTTGCATTTTATTGAGATGATTATGACTGTAGCACTGGAAACTGTATTCATTCAGAGGGCCTGAGCTGCTGAGAATAGAGTGCATCAAGGACAGTTGATAAGTTGTATGAGAAAGTAATAAATAATATTTTAGGGAGAAGTTAATAATACAGAATGTTATTACTTCATGCACAGTTTGTAATGGCTGATAACTTACACTTTCTATTTGTATATGTGTGCATCGGTGTTAGTATATATAAATGCATCTTGCAAAGCAGCTCTTGCTGGTATGGCATGTTTATTGTCTGAATAAATTTGTCTCCTTGATGATTTTCAGAATTTCAGCCGCTAGATGGCGCAGGGTATTAGGATTCCCTGTGGCTAGGACAAGCTACGGGGCAGAGCTTTGCAAGGTATTATTGCCACTTTATTTTTGACTTGCAAGTCCAAAGGGAGCAGGGTTTCCCTGCCCATTGACTTCTGTGCTATGAAAAGACATAGCTTATATTATTATAATTACATTATATTAAATTACAATTTAAAAATTATGATGCAAAGTTTTGACAAAAGTCTGTCCATTTCCCTGTGTTGTGTTGCTGTTCTGGAAAGAACCAGTCTGTTACCCGAGGTGCCAATATAAGTAAAGTCATGTTTTTTTAAAGTGGAATTCAAATGGTATTTTAAAACTCTTGCCGTAGTTGAACTAGACTAATTTTTTGTCCTTGGTACTTTTGTTTGCTTGTTTGTTTCTTTGGCAATTTTAAACCTGCAATTTTTCACTAGTGTTCACTCACTGGAAAAAATCCCTTTTGGAGAAAATTAGTTCTGTTGAGAGTAACCCCGCACAAGTTAAAACGTCTCACTTGTTGCAAGGCAGAGGTAAAGTATCAGCATTTTTTATCCCTTGGTCATCTGCCTTTGGTTTTAGTAAGAAAATTAGTTTCAGGTTTTAAACACTCTATCCTGCCAATGTTATAAGACTTTAGATGTTCACCTGCTGTTAGCAATCCAGTGATATTTCCAGCAATATTAATGTAATGGTAGGACTACTAGGTCAAAGTGTGCCACAGAAACTGGGGATAAAATTCCCTTATTAACTCCTAAATAATTGGAACTAAGTCTTTAGTATTTTGTATTTAGGAAAAGATTTGCAAAGCAGCCTGAACTTCCACTCTTCAGTCAACAGTAGCAGCAGCAGCCACTGCATATCTGTTGTGAGAGGAAAAGCTGTGCCATGTTTGTTTTGGATCTCTCTAATAAGGAAAATCTTATAAGGAAATTTCATGTTCAGTCAAAACCAATAAAGAGTGAATATTCACAGTTGGTGGCTTGTTGATAATTTGGATGCTAAAATAGTTTTCACAGAGTAAAACTTTCTGGAAACAGCGTTTATCTCCTATCACAATGCTTAATTTAGCTATAAACATCAGAAGAGTCTAATGTCTGGATGGGACATACAAGGTTATCTCTTTGCATATACTAAAATGTAAATAAATAATGAAGTGCTATGAACAGTTATTTTTATATTTAGAGGTGGGTAGACTCCTATACTCCTCCTCACCAGCTGGTGACTAGCCATCTGCTTCTCTCTTCTAGTAGGATGTCATGGTTTAAGCCCAGCTGGCAGCTAAGCACCATGTGGCTCCTCACTTACTCCTCCTCCAGCCATGGGATGGGGAGAAGAATTGGAAGAAAAAGGTAGGATCTCATGGGTTGAGATAAGGACAGTTTAATAGGACAGCACAAGGAGAGAAGAAATAGTAACAACAATAATACTAATAAAAGAATATACGAAGCGAGTGATGCACAGTGCAGTTGCTCACCACCTGGAACCCGATGCTCAGACCATTCCTGAGCTGCGATCCCTCCACCCTCTGGCCAGCTCCCCCAGTTACATATATACTGAGCATGACGTCATATGGTATCGAATATCCCCTTGGCTAGTTCCGGTCAGCTATCCTGGCTGTGTCCCCTCCCAGCTTCTTGTGAAAATTAACCCTATCCCAGCTGAACCCAGGACATAGGATCTTCTGGAATTCTTTAAAGAGGTAAAAAGGTTGAGCTTTGCAGCCAACAGTGTATGTTGAAATACCTCCTATTGAAATAATAATAGGTATATGAAGATGATACTGATCTTACATTAATGTGCAGCGACTCTCTTGAATGCACTGCAAAACCTAACAAGCTGACGTGTCTGTTATACCCAGTGATCATATAAACGACTGAATTAAAAATGCTGAATTGCCCTTGAGACTAACTGGTGCTGAAACATCTGCTAAGTAAATAAGAGAGGTTAAGCAGAGCTAAACAATCTTTTGTTAATAGTGGTTTCATTTAACAACTTGAAATGATCCAAAGACTTTGTAATTAAAGTAAGAAAGTATGTGTTGGGAGAAATATTAATACAGAACTACTAAACCTTGGTCTTTGTTTTTTGTTTTTTTGGGGGTTTTTTTTGGTTTTTTGTTTTGTTTGGTTTTTTTTTTGATAAGCAGATGCCGATGGTGGGCTGGATTTATGAACACACCAAGTAAATTTTTAAACAGCTAATCATAACACTCTGATGCATTAGTTTAAAGCACACAAGAATCTCTAGTGAAGCTAGATTGTGCAGATAATTGAACAAAATTATGGATCTGTAAATTACTTTGTGTTCTCTACCGTGGCAGTAAAACAGAAATGCAATAATGAAAATAACTCTAAGAGATAGCACTGAAAGATAGGCTGCTGGCAGCTGGCTTTGCTCCAAGCAGTCCATTTCAGCTATCTCAATATACAGTCATTATTGTGCTTCTACTTACAACTTTACTGAACTCCTCTATAAACTTCTTTACAGCATAAGTACTTACCATGTTTTAAGAGCAGTTGGCTATAATGTGTGTCCAATAATATATAACTAGTTAAGCTGTAGCACCAATGATTGCATTTTATGGATTTTAAAGACCCCATTGCCATCTAAAAAGTAATTATTGCATCATTCAGGTTGGAAGTCTATAGGTTACAGCTGTTATGGCTGGAAGGTCACAGCTGTGAGTATAAGGCTCTTTTCTAAAACAGCAGCAGAACCACAATAACTTCTTCATATGATTAAGTAATGGATTGCATGGCTGAATTCATGCATCCAGTTCTCAGCCTCATTCAACATAAACTTCCTGAAGGGTTTTGGGAAGAAGTGGTAATGCCTTTTTATTGTCTTTGTAATGACTAAGGAGCCAAGATCTGCAGGATAGCAAAGCAACTGAGGTTCTCCCTTATATATAAGCAAATTGATTCTACTAGTCCTATGTCAGCTCCTATGTGGAACTAAGTGAGGACTGCTGGCATGCTTTATACTTCTGCTATGTCTTTTCCTCCTGCAGCAGCATATATCAGGAAAACATCAGATCAGTGCCAGGAGTTAAGAAAAAGTGAAACAAAACCACACCCTTCCCCCTGCCAGGTACACACATATTCTGTTACCAGGGTTTGCTTTACTTGAGGGGAAATCATGGAAGAATCTGGATACAGAATTTTTCCACCCAATCATGATCATTCGTTGAAATTTGTATGTTTTACAGAGTGTTTTTAGTTTGGGAAAGTGCCCTCAAATATCAAGCAATGTTCTGATATATGCTGGCAATGGGGATATGTACTCCCCTCTAGGGGGAAGCTCTGATGAATCCCTGACCGTTTGTTGGCTCTTGAGTCTTGCCCTGTATCATGTCCCCTTCATCACTAGGTATTTTGATGTCCTTCCTGGGGACTGTTAGGGACTGAGCTCTGAAGACATCAGGGTTCGTAACATGCATACCTCAGGAGCAGCTAGCAGAAGATAGTCCTTAGATTTTAAGTTCTGATCTGCCAGGACTGGGTGTTGCTGCTGTTGAGAGAGGCCATCTGGACAAGTGAGATCCCATTGTTTTCTTTCTTGCACAGACCTTCAGGACTGGTATTTCACAGTTATGAAAATGAATTATGGCACAGAGTGGAACAGTAAATGTTCTCCACAAAACTGTACACTGAAGAGTTGCAACAAGGATGCCAAAGATTTGCTCAGCATGGAGTCTTGTCTTGTCTAGAGCTGAACACCTGATGGGTGATTCAAACTTCCCTGATATCGATGAACTACCATTTAAGGGATATGGAAAATATCCCTTGGAAAATATCTATGGAGAGCAGATGTTATCTTCAATAGTATTGACAGGTGTCAATTCCTTGTTCTGACCCTACAACTTGCAACAATGTCCTGTTTTTCCAGGAAGTTTCCTGCAGAAATGGGGCTCTTTAGGATTAAAATACTCAAATATACATGCTTTTTTTTTTTTTTCCGTGGAAGGCATACTGATGATAAAACCAGTAATATGAAAGTATGATGGCTTTAAGTTTCAGCTACGTTTTCACTGGGACTGGGATACTCCTACATTGTCTTTGCAAATGAGTGAACTGTCAGAGCACGCTGGAGGTGAAAGTTGCCCATTTAAATCAAACACATTTTAATGAACAGAAAAAGGCTTGCCATTTTTTAAATTAGCTCAGATGTGTTCTTTGATGGTCTGACCCGTTTTGTGAAGGAAGACTGTCTGTGACTTGCAGAATGCTTGTAAGTATTTGCTACATCAAAGAGTTCCATTTTGCTGCCATTTTTTCTGAAAGCAAACAGGTCTTGACAGAGAGCACACAATTTACTTTTCCTTGGTGCAATGGCACATTTTTCAACAAGGCTGAAGTAACTAAATAATAACGAATGCAGGCCAATGTAAAAGAGAAGGAAGTATGACAATATTTGCAGCCTTCCAATGAGTCTGTTTTCTAGCTAGTGAAACATGCATTTTGCCCTAATATTTAGCAATAATGAACTTTATGATCTTTATTTACAGAACTTGGTGAGAAGATTATGTACTTCATACACCCACTAAAGCAGATGGATGAACAAAAGTAAGAGTTTGGTCACATCAGAACAGTTGGCCTTGATAAAGAATATCTTCCCAACACCTACTTTTTTTTTTTTTTTTTTTGTCTAGGCCTATTACCCTAACAAAAGATTGTTACATAGTAAAGAAAAAGATTATTTCCCATCTCAGCAACAGAATTTAGTTTGGGATGGTGGTCTAAGGTCTGTTTCCAAAATTTCGATTTGCAAAAATTGTTACCTAATTAACTGGGGGGAGGCAGTAGAGAAAAGTTAATGATCAGCAAATTTCTCATCTAGTAACCTAAATTCAATACATATTTTCCTGTCATAACTTCAAAAAGTACCATGCAAACCTGTCATATTTTTGCTTCTATTTCCAACTAGCTAATGTACCAATTTAGTACTAAATAAACCACACAATTAGTATAAACTCTGGTATAAAATTATCACACTTTGAGTTTCTGAAATCTCTCATTTACCTCTTGGTAACACAGTTTATTAGATTTAGAGTGTAAGCTTGCCCTTTTTGACTTTCACTTTTGCTCAGTGCTATGGCAGCTGCAGCACATGTGAAACATGGTAGGCTCTACTGTTTTGGGTTTAGGTTCCACAGGTTCTGTTGCTGTAAAATTATTACAATGAGTAGGATCTAAGATTACAAATCTTGTCATTTAAACTTCAGCTGATTTTCATTATTTTCAAGAATAAAAGATGGACAGTCCATAGAAATAGGACTATCAGAAGTAATTTGTCATTTACCTTCTACATGCCATTCACAGTGTTATGTATCTGTCTTAACTTTTTTCAGTCATCTCTTCTCTAGGTTAACGGGGACTATTTTACTTAGTCTTTCCCCTAAATAGATGGGATCATCCTCTGAACTTTCTCTGGTTACCCTGTCAGGGGCTATCAACATCATATTTCCAAGTATGAATAGTAAAGGCTAAAAGCCCACCCATACACCAATAATGAGACACAGAGAAGTTTTTATGGGATATCAAAAACATGGATGTTACAAACATGAATTTACAATGTGTTACAACACAGAGACATTATTATATGCCAGAATCTACTTCAAATAGTAGTAGGCCTATTGACAAGCAAGAGATTCAATGAAACGTAGTCCAGTGACTTTTGAAATCTGTTTTGGACAAACAAAACTTCATTTATTTGATGCTCTTCTGAGAAGTTTACAAAATTAAATTAATATTTGCTGACATAAGTTTTGTTCAGTGTTAATTCTTTGAGTGTTATATTTTCTTCTTGTTGATGTGATGTCTGCACTACAGTTAACTTAATGTAGCATTCAAATAATTACTGACTGTGCATGCTTTCATGTACCTCCCACAATAGCATACTTCTATGGAGAAACATAGTCTTGATAACTAGTACCATCATGAATGAAACAGTGTTCTGTTTTTTTTGTTTTGTTTTTTTTGTTGTTTGTTTGTTTTTTTCTAGACTTAAGTGTTGTTTACTCAAGTCCCAATCGAGTGCTTATCAGTAATTTGGACTGGCAGTCACCATATATATGTAATGTGGCAGAAAAAGACTTAACTGCAAGATTCAAGCAAACAACTTGAACTTCACTGATGGACTTAACTGCAGGGTTCAATCAAATGATTTATTTGAACTTCACTTACAGACTTAACATGCGACTATTGCAGTTTTTACAGATACAGTGGGGGAATGCACTATTGCCCTTTTTAAAGCAAGAGTAGTACACTATTACAACCACAAGCAATTCACAGACAACCACAAGCACACCTGTGTTTACAAACTTAAAGCATAAACAACATTCACTTACCCCTCCAGGTAAGGGCTCTCAATCCCAGCTACCTCAACCCGCATCCTGATCAAGGGGGGAAGGGTATCCTTCACAAGGCAACTGTATAGTTGGAGAAGTGACTATCCACTTTTAAACCTGAATCATAGGGGTTTTATCCCCTGACTTGGGGAATGGTGTGTGTGACTATGTCTGAGTGGATTATGATATATGCCTAAATGGATTCTATATATCTGAGTGGAGTTTCCCCTTATCTTTCCTTTGCTGGTCTATGATTGAATACACAAGGATGTCATTTGAAACTGAAGCTTAAACCCTCCACCTTTTTTTTTTTTTTTTAATTTGCTTCCTCAGACAACTGAATAGTGTTGGATTGAGACTCAGGGCATACTATTTGTTAAGGGATTTCAAGGCTCAGTTCAGGTTTTGTTTCTTTGAATGGTGCAGGCACCGCCCTGTTTAGTTTAGGGTTTATCAGACAACCCATGGCTAAGCTGTCTACACAGCTCCCCAAGAGTCATCTCTGCAGAGGGACAGGGCCTCAAGGCAATCCAAGGCCGGGTTGCTTTTGTAACCCCCCATGAGTTGCCTGTGTGCACTAGACATGGTGAAACTTGTTTGTGAACTGTGAGCTGGACAATCCATACAATATGAATGTTGACTCATTACCTGACCATAAACAAGTTACAAGTTATGGATCTCTATGATCAACAAAAGAAGACTGAAATGCCTCCTACACTAGTGAAAGCAGAACTGGAGTAATCACAGGCGGGATGGGTCCAGTCCACAGGTTTGTGTAGTCTGTTCTGAAGACTGATATTGCAGTATGCTCTTCCTTACAATGTATTGCTTCAGAGAAATACTTCAGCTAAAAGTAATGGGTAGCTGAACAGTTTATTCCTGACAGAGTAAGGGAAAAGCAATATTGCTGGGTGTTGACTCTGAATGCATGAAGAAATTGATATAAAATAAATTGTATGTGAAGTCTGAAATATAATTATTAAAATCCTCATCTTAAAGAAAGTTTAAACTAAGTGTTCATTCTAATATATGTATGTGATATATAAGAAAAAATACAAAACTGATTATTTGGGCAGAAATAATAAATTCAAAATAATACACTCATTGACAAGTGAGAGTGCTGTTATATACCTACTTAAATGGTGATAGAGTTGCAAACCAGTGCACAGTCTTGAATTCACTCTATAACTTAAATTCTTCAATTGCTACATTGTCCTGGATTTCAAAAGACAGCTATACTGTTCTTCTTCATACAGCTCAGTAGGTATTGATGAGTGCCAGGTTTGTCTTGCTATGGAAGTCACTGAATGAAAATCTGTTGACTGTGTTTTGCAGGTTAAAAACTGATGGAATTTACATCAGTTTTTAAATTTATGGTCTTTTAAACAAAGTCTGGAAGGAATCTGAGGATTTCAAGCTATACCTTACTTTTCAGTGCAGTTTAGCAGTCCCTGTGTTATTTCATAATACTATATTATGAAAAAAATCCCTCATGTTCCTACCCAAATTTCCCATCAGTTTACACACTTGGAATGTGTTCATAATTATAAATGGAGAAAAATTTTGAGATCGTCTTTCTCTTCTCCTGGATATTTTTAAAATTTCTTCATCTAAATGTCTTTGCTTGTGACAGGAAGAAGAGGGTCTAGCTCTCATGTTTTATTCTTCCAGTGCGTATTCCTCTAGGATTGCTCTGCCTGGATCTTTGTCTTTCCATCACTAACTATTGACTTCTATTAAAAATAATTCAAAACAACTGACAAAAAAGTTCTGATTAGGAAAAAAAGAAAAAAAAATATCTAACCCCCAGCCACAATCTTTAGTCTCTGGAGTGGTAATCCATATATTGATCTGTAATAGAAGATTCACTGATGATTAACAAATACCTTTTAATAAATACCTTTGTCTTAGTCTATACTTATCCTAGAAGTTTATCAGGGTGCAGTCATAAGTGACAATGTTTAATATTTGTAGGAGAACTTTTACTATGGGAATTATGTGTTATTCCAAGTACTTCCTTCTCCATACAGAATTTAGTCCCTGGAGATAAGACAGTGATGGAAAAATTGCAATTTTGTACTTTTACAATCCTGTTCTTTGAAATTGTATGGAGCAGTCCAAGGAAATCTGAGTGGCTGGCTTGTCTACCACTGATGGAAATCATTGAAGTCATTAAACTACTAAGTAAGTTTGACCTAGGATATCTGTATTTTTGTGTCCTCTGGGAAAATGGCTCCAGCTTGTGGTCTTATAAATTCATGATTTTTCCAGAGTATGATGAGATCCCTAAGCTGCTTTCTTCCTTTGCTAGTAGTTTGTTTTTAGCTTTGGCTATCATTGGTGATTGATCCAAATGAAAGATTAATTCAAATTAACTTAAAATATCATGTTTATCATGGGGTCACCATACGGGCTACATACAAATGGAATTCACTTTGAACTACTACTTTGAGCTATTCACTTTCAGTGGTAGACAATATGTACCTTATGTTCCCTGAGCACTGTTTGAAGTCTAATTTGTAAATTACCTTTGGGTGTCACTGTTGCTGCTCTTAGTAAAGACAGGTTCCCATCACTATCAAAAGAGTAGGCCTGAGGATTAATTTAGGAAAAGAGGGGCTCACATTGATTTCAGGACCTGCTTTTTCCTTTTTGCAGCATTGAGAAGAGTAAGAGAAGGACGCACAGCAATGACTGATATCAGTAAAGGAAAAGAGCCACTGTAACTGAGATGTAGTTTCCCTAGATGTTCTGCAAGGGCTAATGTGTATAGTTAAATGCAATTACTCTGGGATGATATTAACAAAATTATGACAATTTTTTCCATTAAGGAACAAATTTCCACTTAAGTTAAACCAAATGCTGGTTTGATTATTAAGGGAATAAAGCAGTATGCTGTCATGCTGCAGGTCTTAAAATAAAGACAGAGTTTTGCGTAAAAAAAAGAAACAGTGAAAATCCTCAGACTGTAAAGCAGCATTGAAGTTAAACTTATAACTCTTCACGTATTCATTAATGAATGAGTACCTTACATCACCAACAAGCACAGCAAGTGGCCTGTGGACCTTGAAAGGCTGATATATTTCATACTGCTGTCAGAATCAAATGTGGTTTCATCTTGGGTCGAAAACAAGGCTCAGCTACTATAAAATACACATGGTGATTCAAATCATTAACTTCAGGCTCTTCTGTATTGGCAGGCTCTGCACCTGCTCAGAGGCACGCTGACTTCCACAAGACTCAGTTTGGGCCCAAAAGTCTGTTTATATGGAAATGCTCCAGGTTCAAAATACATGCCATAGATCAGGAAGAATGTATTGTTTTAATATCCTTTGTATCTGAGAAATCAAATCAACAGTATACACCATATATATCTGTAAAATATATACGAAGCATTTATAAAAATAAATGTGGTTAGGCTGTGTTTAATGCACCTTGTGCTTATGCAACTTTTTTCAGTAATAGGAATTGTATATATGAGCTTTTATTCTTGCTAGGAGTAAACTATTAGCAGAGAAGATTAACACTGTAATTTTGTCATATTTTTTAGATCAAAGACATGATTTTTATGTATAACTTTAATATTACCAATTTGCAAGGTCTTAAGATGTTTGTAGATTTCAGTGGAATGGCTTTTTCTTCATTGTTTATATGTTTAATATTTTTCTCTTCCTTTCATGAAGCCATATAAGTCTATGTATACATCTATGGATTTTTCTTGCATAGATAATGTTATGTTTAAATTAGTACAATATGGTCTATAAAACTTTTATAATGCCATTGTGGTATATTGTGAGAATGCCTTTGTGGTATAGTCTGAGTTAGCATAGTGCTGCTATGCTTGTTTTTAAAGGTGGGGAATTAAATTAAAACACGCCAAAGGCCTTACCTGTATTTACATATGATGTTTGAGGAGGAATAAGGAATTGACCTTAATATTATACAGCCCAATGAATTTTTAATTACTGGATATTCTACAAATAGCAAAGACATGGGAAAAAAATCTCTAAATTTAAACTTTTTTTCCAAATGGACTTTTTAACTTTGGCAACAGACAACTATTGCAGACCTGAAAAATAATTTAGAATGGATGGGACCTCTGGGGGTTTTCTGGTTTGACCAGTAGCTTAGACCATATCTGTCAAAGCTACAATAAGTTGCACAGTACCATGTCCATTCAATTTTTAAGCATTTTTAGGAATGGGATACCATAACTTCTCTAGGCCACATATTCCAGTGTTTGACCACTGTCAGAGTAATAAATTTTTCCCTTACCTCTGATCAGAATGTGTCACTGCTGGGCTGGGAAGCACAAATGATGTGAAAAGGTTCTGATGGGTGGGTAAACTCACAACTGAGGGTGAAGTAGGTTTTTGTCAGGCTTCCAACTCCTACCAGGATAGGAAAGAATACATAGCAATATGTACTTCTGTTTCTCACACAGTAACTCAAGTGTAAGACACATGACACTGAACAACTATTATAGCAAGCCAAGCTGGTAACATATATTTTGTTGATCATAGGTTCTAACAGGTACGGCTCCTGTAAGAAAATTAAAGTAATATTCCACTAAATCTTAAACTGATACAACATCTTCCTGATGGAATAATTTCATTTTATAAGAATCAAAGAAATCAAGCATAGGTCTGTGAATGTTTTTAAGTCATTCATGAAATCTTAGCACAGTAAGACTCTTCCAGGACAGGCACCATTCGTTCAACTTGACTCTGCAGTTCAAAGAAAGTAAATGGCCAGTACCTTCAGCATTTAAAGTTCAGGTTTCAGATTTTCTTCAAAGGCAGCTCTCTCTTTTGGGATAACATGGAGGTGCACGTTGTACACAGACATTTTAATAGAGGTATTTCATGTTTTTTAAGACTGCTATTCTTATATTCATAAGATTAACTTCTGAACATAGGAAATGTACTGTTTTATTCCAAGGGATGACTCAGTTCCTGCTCTGTCATTTGGGGTGTTGAAGGGAGGAAGACACACACATGCGTGTTTCATGAAAAGGAAGCTTGCAAGGTTTTCACAAATTTTAAGTGTGTTGTGAGCTAAGCACTTTTGGTACAGAATTAGAAATACTCTTCTTACTCCCTGTTAGTTTAAACAAGGAGTTGTTGGGGGAGTGTTGTATATTGCTTGTGTCTGTTTTGGGTATCTAAAAGTTCCTTATGTAGCTGAAACATATTAATAATACAGTAACAATAATACAACATTTGTATAGAACTTCATACAGTTGAAAAACATTAGAAACAGTAATTCCTTTGGGACAGAAACAAGGAGATAAAGGAGATCATATTTTTTGCAGCAGACAACAATAATTTTTAAACTGAAAATCCTGGAAAACTTTCAGTTACGTCATCTCCAGGTTCAGCAAAATACTTCAAACCATATTTAACTTTGAGAACAGGAGTCTCAAGGAAATAATTGAGTGTTTGGTTCACTAAAATGGAACCTATGTATATAAAATGTGTATGCAAGTTACAATGCGATGCACATAATTTATTTGCATTGTTTTTATACTATAAAATATAATATACTTTTGTATATTATGCCCTGATTTTCATAATATTCTGCCTTTTTGATCTTGACATTCTCAATGTACTTTTCACTGAGGTAAATTTGTTTAAATA
>JAOBAS010000072.1:27102354-27117340 GCA_025311575.1 Elanoides forficatus
CTGATTTTCATAATATTCTGCCTTTTTGATCTTGACATTCTCAATGTACTTTTCACTGAGGTAAATTTGTTTAAATAACATTTCCACTTGAGTCTTGGACTTCTTTTAGTAACTTTCCTTTCTAGGTCTATGAGATTCCTTTTTCTTATGTATTAGTACAGTGTCAGTGTGCTACAATATATAAATGACCTAAAGGAAAGGAATGTCCAAAATTTACCAAAATTCTTAGTACAAAATTGCCAGGAACTTTATTTAATTTCTGTGACATTCATCTTAATTTTTAACCTTCAGGAGTACCACCCAGGAACTAGAGGTTCCAATATCATTCTTTGTCTTGACCAAAAGGCCTTCTGTTCACATGGGGTTTACATCTTGTTCACATTTTTTCTTATTATACAATCCACATGCTTAACTGGATGTGGAAATTACTATAAACTGTCCTGTATTCAGCTGCTTTTCATATAGGAGAGCCTTTTGAAGGTAACTGTATAAACCAATATTGTCTTTAAAACACACAGTGTATGCTGTGAGGCATTGTCTGATGAACACTTAGAATATTGATTAGTTTATCATGTTGGTACTATATTCAGATAAAAGGAGACAAAAAGTGTTTGTGACTTTGTATTTTTCTTGCATGTAAACAGTGATTATATTGGACAGTTTTGGCCAGATATCTGCGATCAGTAAAATAAATGGTAAACAACAACAAAATGCTTAAGTGCACAGAGAAAGTGTAAGGGAAGGAGGAAAATAGAAATAAAAGTCATACTAATTGTTTATTTAAAAGGTTTCTTAATGTAATTCTGGAAATCATTGATCAGAGATGGTAAACTCGGGATTAGAAAGCTGAATTTGTCTGATTTAGAATGTAAGAACTTAAAGCACTTTCAGCTGAACTTTAAAAGGTACTTGTATAAAAGCTGACATTTCATCAGGACAAGTTAATGCATTCATATCTGCCTATTCATCTGAAGGTTTTGTTATTATCTATGTAACGTCCATGAAAACTATATTGTAAAAGAATCTCACAATGACAAATTGCAAAGTAATAAAATGGCAGATTAACTTAGCTATTGATAAACAAAAAGGAAGGTACATAAAGGGATTACTTATCTATTATAAAAAGAAACCTTATAAAAGCATGCACAGTGGGTGACTGTACTCAATTAAACTCAACAGAGTTTGCATGAACTTGCTTTTTCCATTGCTGAACTGCAGAATTCACTGTCCTAGGATGTTCTGGAAACAAAAGCTTCTTCAGATATTTCAGATACCTACTATCTGATGTCATGATGGCTATTGTCCTCGTTTCAGCTGGGGTGGAGTTAATTGTCTTCCTAGTAGCTGGTACAGTGCTATATTTTGAGTTCAGTATGAGAAGAATGTTGATAACACACTGATGTTTTCAGTTGCTGCTAAGTAATGTTTAGTCTAAAGTCAAGGATTTTTCAGCTTCTCAAGCCCAGCCAGCAAGAAAACTGGAGGGGCACAAGAAGTTGGGAGGGGACACAGCCAGGACAGCTGACCCAAAGTGGCCAAAGGGATATTCCATATCATGTGATGTCACATCCAGTATATAAACTGAGGGGAGCTGGCTGGGGAGATAGTTGCTCCGGGACTAACGGGGCTTTGGTTGGCAGGTGGTGAGCAATTGCACTGTGCATCATTCATATATTCCAATCCTTTTATTATTACTGTTGTCGTTTTATTTGTGTTATCATTATCATTATTAGTTTCTTCTTTTCTGTTCTATTAAACTGTTCTTTTCTCAACCCATGAGTTTTACTTTTTTTTCCAATTCCCTCCCCCATCCCACTGGGTGGGGGGAAAGTGAGTGAGTGGCTGCATGGTGCTTAGTTGCTGGCTGGGGTTAAACCACGACAGCTATTTTTCTGTTTTAAAAATAATCCTTAGAGAGGGTATTGTGAAAGAACTCCTGACTTATGGGAAAAATGTAAATGCTGACAGATGTGTGTTGTATCTAAAGAGTGGACATTACTGTAAACTTATGCTGACTTCCGTCCTCAAAAGAAGAGGGAAAGTTCAGATTTCCTTCTGAAGCTTGTCCTTCAGGAAGATTGTCCTATCTCTACATTGAATTTTTACAACAGCTCCTGCTCTTCAAACTTCAGCCAATATTAAAGACCATGTAATATAAGCATAGGTTCCAAAAACAGATGCTGTATATGTGTACCCTGGCAGTTGTAGATCTTTCAAAATTACTCCAAAATGAACAGGCAATACTCTTTCCACTCTCTAGCCCTACATACATGCAAATGCACGTGTTAGCACATTCATTATTATTGGAGACAAGGTTTATGTTTATGAATGGAACAGGAGATCAGAAACATGAACTGGAACTTTCTTAAAGAACAGGGGGTACAAAGGAAGCTTATAGGGATCCAAGCAGCAGTGGCGAGGTAGGCAGCCCAGCCCAGATACTACAGAGTTGATTTCTCTCAAAGACTCCAGTGGAATTCATGTGTTACTGAGGAAGATTTGCATTCTACTAAAATAGCCTTTTGTGTGACAGAATTATTCTTCATAATTTTTTTGTCCAGCTTTTCTTCTGAGATTTCTGAGACAATGATAAAGATGGCTGTTCCAGCTCCAGGTCAATGCTCTGCTGTGAGTTCTGCTGATTCATGTTTTAGTGGTTGCATCTTTTTTGACCTGTGGTTGTGTATGAGGCAGATGTAGAAGGGTGAATGTCCTAATTTCTGATGGAAACTGCCACATCTGGCAACTCAAGATAGGGCCTAATGCTTGGAGATGCACAGGAGTCAGCTGTGTCTCGCAGCTCCTGAGGAACCATCCATACTGTCTGATCATTGAATAAGTGTCTGAATAAAATGGAAAAGTTTAATAAAAATAATGCTGTGGAGATATTTAGAAATGCCGTAAATCCCACAAGCTCTAAATTCTGGAGAATATGTTTTCCAAAATGTTTGCTTCTAAGCTCTGTCTGCTGCTACATTGAAATTAATGTTCCTCTTAGAGACCTGGTCCCAGAACTTGTAATGTTTTCCAGCCTCAGGGTCATGATTGCTAAATTACTGTTACTAAAAGCTAGAATCAGTTAAAAAATAGGTTAATTTGTTTTCTTTGTTTTTAAATCGGACTCTATTATCACATAGGGTTTCTAACTCTGTTTTTCACTGCACTACCTTCACATGGGATTGTGCCCAGGAAGGTTTGAATGATGACTGAGGTTTATCATTAATTCAGAGATGGCTGACAGGTAGCAATGATTTTGCTTTATGATCATATGGATATGATAAGGTAAACTGATGACAGAAAAGTTCTGTATATATTCAAGGGGTATTTAACAGAATTCATCTACATAGAACTTACTTGCAAGATTTAAAGGGGTGAAAAAAAGCTCTTGATGTAAATATTTCTAATGAGATGGGAAGTTGTCCTACTTTCTGTACATTAGAAAAGTCCATGTTCAAAGAGTTCTTCGGCCTGATCTTGTTAAAGAAACCCAATAATAGCTCACAGCCTTTTTATTACTAAGCTGTGGGCCCCTGTGTCATCAAAATCTAGTAAAAATCAAAATCCCTTTGCATTTTCTTGCTTACTATGAAGGTCTGTACTCCAGGTTGATTTAAATCTTAAAAAAGGTGTAGTGAATCTGTAGTTCAAATTAAAGTGTTCACAAGATGACAAGTTATGATCAGTGTCTCTTCATATGAAATAGGCTGTAGAGGTCTCAATTTTATTACTGCTAGCAGGGGGTCACAGTATGTTACTGCTTCATTAACCATTTTGCTTCAGATAGATTGCACTTCTTAATTTAACTTGGCAAAAGTCTTTCTTATTGGCCAATTGGTATGGGAACTACTGGCAAATGATGCCACATGCAGAATGTTTAGGATGACTTCCCACAAGCAAGATGATTACAGACTGTTCCCTGGAAGGAGGGAGATGTGCTGCCCACAGTAGATATCTGTACAGATTTTGGTACTCACCTTGCTTGGCAACTCAGCTGTGAAGTGTTACTTTCCTTTTTCCCTTCATAATATGCTACCCTACAAACATACCTTTAAATATGATTTGTCACATTAGAACATCTGAATATGTTGAAGGTTTCTGTACTCCTATTCTGTTCAAACAAGGTCTACTATGGCATGTTTTCAAGGAGTCAATCTCAATAATGAACTGTTAGGAGGAGGATTGGCAGGATTCTTTTGCTAAATTGATTACCTCCCTCCTTCCTCTCTCATGCACATACTGTTTTCTACTGCTTCAATCCTTACTTTAGAAGCAGGAATAAAAGTCAGTTTTTCTCTCTGCTGCTTTGTACGTGGAGGGCAACATAAGTACACTACACGAAAAACGTGACTGCTAGCTAGGCTGCTACTAGTTGGTTGAGAAAAATATTTTCCTAAATGGCCACCTGTAATAGGAGGGCTGCTAATCTATTTATTTCAGCCTCACAAGGTCTTTTTCTTCAACAGTTGCATACACAGAGGAAAAAAGTTACCATCGGGAGGTAGGTTAAAGCCAGGGAGCATGGATCTGAAAGCCCAAGAAAGGAAGAAGCCCTCAGGAGCAGGCTGATGAGGAAAGAGGGCTGAAGGTAGGAAGAAGACATCAAGGAGCAGAGAGTAATTACAGTAAGGAAAAGGAGAAGATAGATATTGCCCAGTAACATGGTGCAGACAGTGGAGATGGATCACTGTGAACAGCTTCCAGAAATGACAAAATAATACAAAGGTTCAGTAAAATGTAATATAAGAGATGAGGGCATTTAGCTTTTGGTATTGCAGGATTAGGAGTTTTTTGAAGCTATCATCAGCTAATCTTGGAATGCGTACACAAATTTGTGAGGTTTTTGTTATAAAGAGAACATCTTCATTAGCAGAAAGTTGGCTACAGCCTTGTTAAAATTTAAGACTGTATCTATGCCTAGAGAATTACAAACCCATAATGATATTAAAATCCAATTAAATTGATTTTAAAATAAATAAAAAGTTTAGGTTTTTATAACTTAACTGTATCTAAAATCCTCAGTCCAGTAAGTAGAGTTGAGTGATTTAAGAGAGCCCTTCCTGTGTTCATTGGGCCCAAGCTTAGAGTTGTTGTAAGAGTTATGTCAATGGTCCTTCATCATACATATTTGAATCCTCATTCCTACTTGCCCACACATACAAGGGTCTGTAGTCTTCCTTCCACTGAACCTCGTAAGGTGAGGCTGGCTCTTTTCTCTCCTTTGTTATTGGAGGCAACTATAAGCAAAGAAGAGATGTACTCACTCATGCTCCTCACAACATACTGGTTTTGTGGTGGAATGATGCGTGGTTAACACAGTCTAGTGAATTGCAATATTCAAGCTAAGCACTGGCCATTATTGCCATTGAAAATCAATCAGCATGAATTATCTAATGTGTCATTTGGAGTACTATCCTGCAAGAGCCTTTATGGCTGTTAGCAGTGCCGTCTCCTGTAGCTTACTTCTATAGTTAACTTGGCTTCTGTTGCCATTTTACTGCTATGTTAAAAACGTATTTGATGACTTCTAAAAGAGTAAGAAGAAAACACAACCTGCAAAACCCCAAATTTTCAGCAAGCTCAGCAGAAAGTCAGAAGGACCTCTGAATTCTAACAGTGGATTTGTAATCACTATTTGTGGTGTTTAGCTACGATTTAAGTATATTTTTGGTTATTTCCTCTGCATTGAGACCAGGACAATTAATATTTAATGCTCTCATGGTGTAAGTCTATCTCACAGCTTCAAGTATTAGTGACTACTCTGTCATGTGTTTAATGAACAAAAATGTTTGTATGTTTGGGTTTTGTAAAAATGAGCTAAGCAACGGTAACTATATATTCTTTCAATTAAAATAGGTATTATTACCTATACATGGGTCACTACCATACACATTAGTGAGAAGGAACACTTAAACTGATGACACTACTTAATGTTATGAATAACGTGAAACTGGAACTGAAAATCTTACTTCAGTGATAAACCACTGTAAAAAATAGATGGTGAACTTTGATGTTTTGAAGTATTTGCTCACCTATTTTGAAATAGGTTCAGATAAAATGCAGTATTTCAAATGTTATGTGCAGCAACATGGAAGATAATCAAACAGCAAATGTTTCCATTTGGCAGTTCAATCACAAATGTATGTGCAATTATGTGTAATTATAGAGTGGGAAGAAAATGGAGACATATGATGATTGCAACATCATTATAACAGACAGTTATTTAACACATACAGTTTTCAGCCTCTGTTGTGAGTGTCTTTTCTGATGAAGAATGAAAGATATGTTGGGGTTTTTTCTGCCTTTGAAGCAGACATCACACAAAGATAGATTCAGAATTCTTTTCTCCCTAACAAAATGTATTCAGTGACTTGTTTTCAAGGTGACAAAGGGAAGCTGACAAAGTGAAACTGCATCAGCTGTGGAGCCATAGGGTTTTTATTTTTTAATGGTAGAGTACTATGTATGATCCTTCATTTGCTACTGTAAACCTTTACAAATACATTTATGACTCTTAGATAGTTGTTGATTACCTCAAGGTTACCTAGCATGACACGCAGCTAAAACTATCCTGAAGGCTTGAACCTCCAAAATACTAGTTGTACCATTTAACTGGCAGTAGGTAGCATTCTTAGAGTACTAAGACCTGATACAGCTTTACAGACTTCCAATACCAATCATTCAAATGGTGAGCAAGAAAGAATAGTCAGGAATCAGCTTAAACTGACTTGTTAATTAGGACTGTTAGTCCTGCACTGCCATTTGGAATGAGGAACCTGTATACAATTTTCCTGTCAAGAAAAAGGAAAAATAAACCAAACCACAAACCCTACAGTGGTTAGGGCACTTCTTCAGGGCATGGGATGACGTTTGGGTCAGTCCATTTCTACAGCCTGTCCAAGTCCCCCTAAATAGCACCTCTACTCGCTGCTCGCCACAATTTGCTGTGATCCACAAGCGTGCTGGTAGTGCGCTCCATCCCAGCCGCTAACATGGTCATCAGATGAAGATATTAGAGTCACCAGCAAGCAACAAGTCTCCTGAGATTTCAGGTGGGGTCAGCAGATTGGTGTCTCTGGCCCTTGCAGGAGGGAGTTTCCTACAGCTGTCCCCTGACCTTGCTCTTTCCTGCAGACATTAAATTCAGATGCAGCTGGTCCTGATGAATTCCCTGGCAGGTGCCACCCATCCTCACCAGTGACCAGGGCACTATGCCTGTGCTGAAGCTGCACGTCTGCAGGCGGAGTAGGAACAGGCCTCTGGCCTTCCTTACCCCAACAGCCTCTGGCTGTCCTTGCTGCCTTGCCACCTTCAGCTCTGAATCTGGACTCTGCAGATTCTCTGCTATGACCCTGGCAACCTCCTCCTTGCTCTCCGGGGAAGTGCACCCTGCTCACCACCCCGTGGCTCCCTCCTGGCTGCCCAGTGCCCCCCGCCCCACTGCACTGCCTGCACACACTTTGCAAGAGCAAAAACATGACTTGGTTTGCCACTTACAGGAGTCATGAACACCATAGCTATACAAGCGCTCTCTCTAGTGTGAGGTTTTATTGGAGCTAGTGTCTCTGACTGGTGTGCTGTGTGTTATTGCCTTGTGCTGCCCAGGCGAAAAGCAGTTATCTCCAAGGAGTGTGAGGCGATGAGTGGCTCATGTTGAATTCACAGCCAGCAGCCGTTAACAAGTTGCTGCTGCTGCTCCTCTGATAAGAGGCAATGTGACAGCTGACCATGTCATCCTGATAACCAAGTTTTCTGTGTTTTTGCCATTAGAAACCTCTGATACATATTTTCAGAAGTCCTTGAAAGCCTTCTGAATGTAAAGAGTTGGTTTTTTCTTTTCTTCCTGCCTGCCCAATGCATTCTGTGCTCTCTCAGTGATCTTCCCAGGTGATCTCCCCAGCCTACTTCCCACACTGCCCCACTGGCTGAGGTCTTGGGTGAGGCTTGCCTGCCCAGAGGCTCTGCAGGCAGACCAGACTGGGGTGCTGCCAGTGGCAGGATTTACATTAGTAAAAAAACCTGAGACCTGGACTGAACTGGAGGTTTTTCAAATTCTTCATGACACAGAATGAAGTTGGTATTTTGTGTCTATGTGTGCTTTGTCCCAAATATTTTGAATCTCATAACTCTTGTGAGAAAATGCTTATTTTCTGAAGCAGACACTTTGGAAACCAGAAGGAAATACCAAAGGAATTCACAGGAAAGTGGAATGTGATTCTGGAGATCATCAACTGTGGTAAACATTTGACAAAATCAGCAAGCTGGGAGTTAATCAAAAAGAAAGGGAGGTCCTGAAGAAGCATAAGTGTGAATGAGGTGGTTTGGCAACTCTTTGTTCGTTGGTATAGTTGGCACAGATCATGATTTGGTCACTATTTGCAGCCTTTAAGCCTTGAGGGGGAAAGGGAAGTACATGAAATAAAGATTTAAAAAGGGGTGAAGGCACATCTGAACGTAGAGATGAAGGACGAAGAAAGGCCTACTACTGATTGCAGTAGATGCCTGGTGGACTTAATGAATGGACTGTATGTAATCTTTTGAGTCTCCTCATAAAAGAAGTAGAAGAAATACATGGCAAGATAGTAGTCTTGGGAAGACCAGTGCTATACTAGTGAAGGTAGGGGTATAGTGTTTATGGTGCAATAGATTGCATAGAAGATGTAAGAATAGTACAGAAAGAAAGTTTTTCTGCCAAAATTACTTCAAGAAGTGCATGGTAAGAAAGACTCCACTAAAAAAAATGTTGGGCGTTGTGCTAGATTTGGATATTGGTCAAACCTCTGTCATTCTGCTATTAGTTGAGTGCTTTTGATAGCTAGAGTATAATGGAGTGATGGGAGAATTAAATTTATCAAATGAAGATTAGAAAATAAATGGCTATTTGCAGATGTGGTAGCTAACATTTCTTCAAATTCACTAAAAAGACAAAAAGTGTTGATGGTTTCAGATTTGACTGTGATGAATAATGAGTGATATAGAAGAACTGGTTCTAGAAAATATTTCTGTTGCAATAATTAAAGACTGATTCACTGTAAATAAAGACTAAACAGGAGGAGGCCACTATGTCAGCTGCAAAATAACAACGTCTCAGACATTAGAGGTCAACTTTGTATAGTCAAATAAATGAGTTTAATACATTGGAAAGTAATTAGGTCAAATATGTGAAATAGCTAGACTTTGTACAGTAAAACAGGTGAAAGCCTGAAGTACTTGTTGCAGAAAAGCCAAGGACTAGCAGAAGTGTTCAGAAATGGAAGATTTTCTCAGCTTTCTGAGCTTAGTTTTTAGATCTTAGATATGCAGAAGGTTTGGAATAATGTAAGAATTGCTGAAAGTTGAGTCTGAGTTTGCAAAACAAGTAAACCAAAACCCTCAATGTTCTTCAACTTCACCAATAAAAAGAATAAGGGGAAGAAACAAGGTTACTGTCCTGTGGGCCTAGAGATTTGGAGAAGTCTAGGCAAAGCCTTAAAACTGGTTTGAACTTTTGTGTCAATTTTCATCAAGGACAATGGTACTGAAAATAGGAGCTAACCTGCAACAGTGGCAGGGGAAAGGCTAGAATATGAAAACTGCTTCATCTAGGCTGGAAGTAAAACTCAACTGAATGTTTTTAAACCAGGTTATCTAACCTTTTCCCTTGACTACTGAAAGAAGTGCCCCATGTTACTTCACCAAACTTCATTGCAAGTGATAGTGTGTATTTCAGAAGAAGAGCACATAAAAGGATTTGGAGCCCTTCCCTGTATTTTCCTTTTCCTTAGGAAAGTGAAAATTGCCAGGTAGTTTTGTACCTTTCATTAAATAAAGTTCAAGGACTCCTCTAAATTACAGTGCCATGTAAGGAAAAGAGCAATAAGAACATTACTCTGTTCTTAGCTATTTGCGAGTTCAATGGGACTTTTAAGAAAAGAGAAAATACAATCATGGAAGTAATGGACTATGAATTAAAAAAAAAACCAAACACCTCATGGACTAGCCAAAGGCAACATGTTTGAAAATAATTAAAAACATTTCTTTGTAGAAGTATTTTGTAAAGACTTTAAGGTGGTTAAAGAGGAAATTACATTGGCCTGCTCTGAAAAGGAAATTGTCAGATTGGAGGAAAGTTACAGGTAGAGTTGTTCAGAGATCAGTCTTGGGACCAATATAATTTAATATTTTCATTACAGTCCTTGGCAGAGGAGTGCTAATGAGGCTTGCTGATAAAGTTAGTCAGCATCATCAAAAAGAGGGATGAAAAACTGGGTCACCTTGTGGAATAATCTGCAAGGTATGAGATGAAATTTAATAGTACAACTGCTTGGTCATATCCTTAGAGAGTGGTAATAAGAAAGTTCATTATTAACTGAAAGCTGTTAAGTTGGAAATGACAAAAGATTAGAGGAATCTGGTGTAACCATTCATAACAGAAAAAGTATAAGCCAACAGTCATGAAAAAGGATATTTTCAAGAAAAGAGGCAATGACATCCCAGGATTCTTTGCTAGCATACTTTTCCAGTATAAGAGTGTTTATTAGGCAGTGTTTAAGAAAAAGGAATTATGTCTTGTACAGGCATAGGTGAATGTGCAACATCTTATAAACAAATATGAAAGAAATATGGGTTGTTTGACCTAACGAAGTGAAGGCATGACCTCTAGAAAGGGAAAATGACTAGTTAAGCTGTGTAACAATATTGGTAAATGAGCAAATAAAGTGACCACAAATAAGTTTAGAAAACCAGGAGAAATGTTGAACTATCAGAAACAGTTGGAGGTTCTGAAAAAAAAAATAAAATTCAGTAAGGCTGGTGGGGGTTGACAGTCTAAGGACTTTTAGGGCATTCTGATGAGCTTGTCACCAAGTAGGATGTGTAATAGACTTTCTAAACATGATGAAGTACTATAAGTAATTTTTTTCAGGCTTTACATCTACTAACTAATTTGAGTTTTGTTGAAGATGTAAATGTTCTCCTAAGAGTTTCACTGCAGTTGTTCATGTATTTATAACCATTTTCACATATTTTCTTTAATGGTCATTTACTTGCTAGCTACTTTTGTGCTTGTGAATGGATTTTTTTTTTCTGTCCTGAGAACTGAAGACAAAAAGGTAGCAAGTAAACCAGATCAATGAATGTTGTGTTACCTTTCTCACATCATGATAATTGCTTTTGAATTCCTCTTCATCTTTCAATTTTTTTCTTTTTCCCTTCTGTTCCTTTTCATTGAGATTCTTCTGTTTTCTTCCATTCATCCAGTTGCCATGCTGATACATTAACACTTCCATTTTCCTCACCTCGACTTAACGACTTAACAAATGAGCAGTGAAATTGTTAAAGCTTCAGGTTTTACAGGTTTCACAGTGAAGAGAAGCCAGGCACCTTACATCTTAGAACACTATTTTTCAGCCTGTTTGTAGTCATAATGAGTCTATGCCAGGTCACACTTGGTTTATATCACAAACTAATTTTTTAAACATGAAGATTAGAAATTTTACTTTGTGAGCAATAGCTCAGTTTTCAAAAAACTTTGTGGTATGTGCACCAAGTCTGTATGAACTTGTGGCAGTTTTTCTGACCATAGTAGTGCTCTTTTCCAGTTGAGATTCATGAACCTACACCATGTGTTACCCCTAGATCATACATGAACAAATCAAAGGGGTTAGAGTTTTCAAATATTGCTGAAGCTTAGTAAATAGCCATGAGAGATGGGATCCTGACCCTTCTGGAAGTGTCATTCAGAACCTAAAGAGTCTCAGACTCATGACCATTTTACTATATGAATAGTCCTAACAGAGATCCCTATCTTCCCATAAGGCATTCTTACAATTTATCTCTTTTAGACTGACCATAACTCTTTGCTTGTGTTTTTTTGGATTGCTGTCCTGATCCAAGGATAAAATGAGATCTTTTAAATATTCAGGAGCATACTCCTTTGGTTGAGAGAGATAGGATTGCAGTGATTGACAAGAATTATGTTTAGGCAGTGCTGTCTGTCCACCTTGACATGCTGAACTAATAAAAAAAAAATATGGAAGAAGAGATTAGAGGGAGCTAAATGGTGCATGCCAATTCAAGGAACACTAAAGAGTTACCCTGGCCATCAACAACCATTTCTTTTGGAGGATGGCATTTAATTTTCATTCATATGGACAAGAATATCTCTCTCAAAAATTTGTTGTTCTCCAATATTTCTCAGCACAATCATGGAAGCAATAAATCTGCTAACAGAGCTGCTGAGGCTTGGTGCTGAAAGCAGTGATTTAGGGAAACAATCAGCATTTAGAATGAGGAAATTAGAAAATACAATAACTCTTGTTTTCCTATAATTTTTTTTTATGATATACTACTGTAGCTCTGACATGCATGGACATGATCTCATTTAAATTTGGGTTGTTTGAATATTGTTTATGCTTTAGCAATATGCAGGGGTTTTTTCCTAGAAAAAGTACTTAAATGCTTTTTGCATTTTCCATAAGCACTTCCCACAGAGATTTTGGTAATAAAACACTGACTTAAAGGTTATAAGAGTGACTATAAATCTGTGCTAACATACCATACTAAGTTCTGTATATCCATGGCCTGTAAGCAATGAATTTGTTAGTGAGAGTAATGCTGAATGACTGCACATTCTAGTGTTATTCAGAATTTTGAATCAGGGTATAATGTTGACACATGCTTGAGACTGTTGAATAATTCAGAATTCTGGTTGCATATGCCATTCATTCTGATGATCTGACGTTATAGTTCCAGGAATCGCACCTTCTGACCTGATATGTCTGGTATGAAGATACCAAGGAAGCATCTCCTTCATATGGAAATTTGCAAGGCTTCCTCTTGTACAGGGTCAGTCTGTATTGACTGCAGCTCTGATCACCATCTGAAGTCAATGGGAAAATTGCTATTGGCTTCTGTCAACAAAATACAGAGCACAAAGAAAACTTCCTAGAAATGCCTTACTCTGACGTTGTTTGTCCTCCTAGTGGTCTTTGATCAATAGGAGGCAGCTTTTTCAGAGCTCAGAAGGTCTTTTGGGAATTGCAGGAGTGAAATCTACTTTTGTTTTGAGTTCGTAGGATTGTTCTCAGCCCCAGTAGCACTCACTAACTCAACAGAATCTTGGAATAAAATTTTTATTTGAGTGAAGTTAATGCGAATTTTTCCATTTTTAATAAAGCAGATAGTTGAATAGCATTATATTGCATATTGCATTGCTGTTTATGATGATTAAGTGATAGCTAACTAGCTATTTAGAAAAAAATATTCTGTTATGGTTTTCTAGAAAATATATGCAAAAATATATTCTTTATTTCCATTGGTGTTCTTTCAACACCAATAGAAAGGGGTCAGTGTTTTTTATAAACAAAAATATAAATGAATTGGTTCTTTGTTTTGTTTGGAATTTGTTCTCCTCCCAAATCAAGATTCCTAAAATATTTGAAAATATTATTTAAGTTGCTCAGGCTGCAAAAACAATCCCTCTCAAAATAAGTGGTTTTTAACCTCTTTCTTTCTTGTTTGTCTTTAAACTAAGACTTGATGTGCTAGTTTCTGTAGAGAACAAACAAGACCTGTTTTTCACTTTCAAGTGCTTTTTTCACTGAAATCTATTGGCAGTTTTGTTGGCTTATTGCAGGCCTTCATTATGTTGTTTGGAAAGGGAGGTTGCATTTCTTTAAACTGATTGATAGCTTGAAATCCTGTCTGCTAAGGGTTCATGAAGCACTTCAAAAATAAGAACCCCAGGTAGTGTTATTTGCAGTGGTTCAAATGAAGACCAATTACACAGAATTACTATTATTACTACTTAGTACTTAGAAAATGTGCTCACAAAAGTGCACTTAAAGCAATTAGTGAAGAAAGAAACAGACAACAAATATTTCAACTTCAAGAGTGGTGCATCATGTTTAATAGCTGTATTTGGACAAGGAAGACACACAACGAGGCAGTGGGCATGCTGATCCTGTTCTGATTTTACCTGATCTGATGACCAGTAAGTGAGCCTATGTAAGATTCTTGACTTCTTTGTCCTCTAGTATTCATGAAAATTAATTTTAAAATTCACGAAGGGGGCAGAAAAAAAAATCACTTAAGTTTGTTTGGAGTCTCTTTACTTAAGGAGAACTAATTGAATAATGATAACTGCTAATGTGATTCCAGGCACTGCATGTCTGTTTTTACTGATTTCTTATATTTCATTAGCAACTGAAGATATATTTAGAAATAAATACAGCTTTCAACTTACTAGTTTTATTCTCAGTGCTCTTCCCGTCTTGATCCAAAAGGAAAAGTATGGTTAGACACAGACTGAAATTTTATGATACGTATGCATACATGTTTATTAATTTTACATTGCCTCACTTGGCGATATAGGAGAATATTCTTAGCCAGTAACCTTTAGCTTTCCTGTAAGACTTTGGCTTTTGTGAGTGTTTGAAAGAAAGAAATAAGGTGGAATTTATGACAGTGACTTTACTTTTTAGGTTGTGTTCTGTAAGGCATTCTGCATTTTTACTTCCCACTGCAGGGTTTTGGTGTCCTTTCCTATTCCTAGTTTTCTTAAAAAGAAGACGTGTTCCTCTGTTCCTTAATCAGGCCAGGCAGCCACTGATTTTATTTTGTCCTTTACTCTGTTCCTATTTAGGAGGGGACAGTAAATAGCAGATCAAGTGTAGGGACTGGAAGATGTTTTAAAATATTCCCAAAAGAAAAGAATAATACTTGTGTCTGTAGAGCTTTTGGGGTTTTAAACAAATATGTTAGTTAACACAGCATATAAGAAGGAATCTATAAAAACAAAACATGAAGAGTTCAGCTTTGTTTAATAGAAGGAGAGCATTGCGATTTTAAGGTGAATGGCATCCTGATTATTGTCCTGGTTTCAGCTGGGATAGAGTTGATTGTCTTCCTAGTAGCTGGTACAGTGCTATGTCTTGAGTTCAGTATGAGAAGAATGTTGATAACACTGATGTTTTCAGTTGTTGCTAAGTAGTGTTTAGTCTAAAGTCAA
>JAOBAS010000072.1:27117599-27128282 GCA_025311575.1 Elanoides forficatus
GTGTTATCATTATAATTATTAGTTTCTTCTTTTCTGTTCTATTAAACTGTTCTTATCTCAACCCACGAGTTTTACTTTTTTTTCCGATTCCCTCTCCCATCCCACTGGGTGGGGGGAAAGTGAGTGAGCGGCTGCATGGTGCTTAGTTGCTGGCTGGGGTTAAACCATGACAATTATAAAGTTAGTAGCCAAATAACACATTTTCATGGGAATTTTGGTATGTCTGTATAACACAGAAAATATGCAGCTGAGTTGTGTCTCTGCATGTTTTAAAATCCAATTCTTAGAGAGGCTTGTCAACATATGGTTTGATAGCATTATGCACAAGAATAAATTTTATGCACATGAATATATCTCTAAAAGGTGTTTTGAAATAAAACCAGGAAAACAATATAGTTCTTTCTTACTAGGTCATGTAAAAGAGAAATCTTTTCTTTATGTCCTTAAGCATTGTGGAAAGCTGATGTGAAGGGAAGTATTGAGTTATCTTATCTAATACCCCTATTTCCATGACAACTGTCTTTCTGCTGCAGGAAAAGGAATAATACTCAACATTACCTAACTGTGTGTTCTCAGCAATAATAATAACCTGTGGTATCAAATTCTACCATTTGAGTGAAGTCCAATATCAGTTCATGGAGGAAGAAAATCACCAAACTGATGGCTGAGTAGAGAATGGAAAATGAAAAGCATAAAGGAAAAAACCCAAAGTCCTTATAGCTTGTCTACAAATTCCTAGGTATTCTGTATTAAGACTCTAATTAAAACTTCTTGAATAATATACAAATTCAAATTTGAGTTTCTCAGTTAACTTTAGAAAATTCAGTGAAGATATCATTAATGTAGATGTTCTTGAACTAATTCTGTAGATGAAAATATAGCCATGACTAGGTTTTAAGGTTTGCTGGAGCGTGAAGCCTTTCACAAGCGTTCTAGTTACACCTTTAAGCACACACATAATAAATTTCATGCTAATCTAGTAGAACTGTCATTTTAGGACTTAATTCTCCCATGGATGTCATTTGCATAGGTGAATTAGTTTCATTTCCAAAATGTGCTATTTCCGTTGTTATTTTAAGAAAGCTTGTTCTCTAGATCATACAGTTCTGATATATGATTGTATCCTGGCTTTATTTTTAACCTAGTTGGTTAATTATGGAAAATTAGAGTCTACTGGAGGACCAATGGATTCTCTACATTTATTATCTTGATAATCACAGGTATAAGAATGACTGATTCATGTGTAAATGGCAGACGATAATCTTGTTCATGATCTTAGGGAACAAAAATCATCTTAAGTTCAGGGAAAGGACATCTTGTTCAGCAGGCCTGGTACCCTAATGAATGGAGTGGAACAGTATTTAGCAGTAAAATGCGATTGCAGTGGAAGAATATAAGAGTATAGCACAATACAGGAACATAAAGTTACCAGAACACTGAGATACCAGGAGAAATATTTTTTCATAGCTAGGGTGGAGTACCCTTTGGTCAATTCAGATTTCTGACTGGCACTCTGCAATGTACAGGCTATATGTTTCCATTCTGTGTTACTTCTATGTACATGTAATACTTTCATAAAAATGCTACAGCAAGGGCAAATCTTGCTTGACCAACTCAGTGGCCTCCTATGATGGAGGAGTCTGTGTGACTACATCAGTGGACAAGGGAAGAGCTATGGATGTCATCTATTTGGACTTCTGGGCCTTTGACCCAGTCCCTCACAACATCCTCCTCTTTAAATTGGAGAGAGATGGATTTGATGGATGGACTGTTTGGTAGATAAGGAATTGGCTGGATGGTTGTAATCAGAGAGCAGTGGTCAATGGCTCAATACCCAAATGGAGGTCGGTGATGAGTGGTGTCCCTCAGGGGTCCATACTGGGACCAGTACTGTTTAATATCTTCATCAATGACAGTGGGATCGAGTGCACCTTCAGAAAATTTGCAGATGACACCAAGCTGAGTGGTGCAGTTGAGACACCTGAGGGACAGGATACCATTCAGAAGGACCTGGGCAAGCTTGAGAAGTGGTCCCATGTGAACCTCATGAGGTTCAACAGGGCCAAGTACAAGGTCCTGCACCTAGGTTGGGGCAACCCCCAGTATCAATACAGGTTGGGGGATGAAGGGATTGAGAGTAGCCCTGACAAGAAGGGCTTGGGAGTACTGGTGGATGAAAAGCTGAACATGAGCCAGCTATGTACACTCACAACCATAGTTGTGAAACCATATCCTGGGCTGCATAAGAAGAAGTGTGGCCAGCAGGTCAGAGGAGGTGATTCTCCCCCTCTACTCAGCTCTGGTGAGACCCCACCTGGAGTACTGCATTCACTTCTGGAGTCCTCAGTACAAGAAAGACATGGACCTGTTGGAGCAGGTCCAGAGGACAGCCATAAAAATGATCAGAGGGATGGAACACCCCTCCTATGAGGAAAGGCTGAGATAGTTGGGGTTGTTCAACCTGGAGAAGAGAAGGCTCTGGGAAGACCTTATTGCAGCCTTTCAATACTTAAAGGGGGCTTATAATAAAGATGGGGACAGATGTTTTAACAGGACCTGTATTGATTGGACAAGGAGTAATGGTTTTAAATTAAAAGAAGGTAGATTTAGACTAAATATAGGAAGAAATTTTTTACCATGAGGGTGGTGAGACACTGGAACAGGTTGCCCAGAGAAGTTAAGTCAGGCTAGATGGGGTTCTGATGCCCTTTAAAGGTCCCTTCCAACCCAAACCATTCTATGATTCTATGATTCTAAAATGTGTCATTCATCCCAGACTCAGGGGTTATCATATTCAACACTGCAACCAAGGCATTTGTTTTTAATTTCTCAATGAACAGAATCCATCAGTCTCTGATTACATTATAAAGCAGCTGGGGACACAGAGTGAGCCTTACTGGCTATTCAACATTTGCCAGCAATTGTTAAATTTTAGCATGGAGCATTTTAATTGTAATTGACAGTTTATGTTGTCAAAACACTTATTTAAGCACCTTCTATGTGATTGGTGGGGATAAAAGGTCTGGGAAGTCGCACATCCTTTTGGATTGGCTTGCCAGGCCAAATAGCTTACTGCTGCTCAGTATTCCTTATTCCTTCAATTAGAAAACTTAAATCTACTGGGAAACCAGCCTCCTGTTCCTGACAGTTTAATAACCAGTCTAATTATTAATAATTAGCCTTTGAGATTTCCTTTCTTGATTGGCAGGCAAAATGCTCCTTTGATTGCCTAGTTCTGTATTGCTGCAAAGATTTTGCTGTGCTCTAGAGCTAGACATGGTAGTGAAATTACAAACAGAAATACAATTTGTAGCCAGAAGCTTCAGAGAAAAGAACTATTCACTCCTGTTCCATGTCTGCTCAATGAAAGTACTGTTGTGATTCTGTAGGAAGATGTTAAGAATTAGGGGATATTTTTGGTATTTTTTCTGCACTGATTTTCTTGCTGTTTGCAATTAACCATGGGTACCCAAAGTTGAAACTCTTTCCTTGATCCAGGAACTACTAATACTGTAACTGAGACTTGTTCTGACTGGCACACACTCTTTATATGAAAAACCATTGCACTCTTTATCTTAGGCATTATGGGAGTGTACATGTTACATATCATCAGATCATGCTCCGTTTCCCTGGTGGGGTAATTCACATCACTGTTCAAGTGTAAGACCTATGTATCACTTACCTCTCATTTGTGTTGTGTTTTGCATAGTTTATAAATATTGTGCTGACTTGCTGCATGGGCAAATTTCATTACATTTGAGAAAAGGAACTGTGTGCTAAAGAATTAATTGTGTGGTAGATCAGTCAAGTACTTCTTTGTTCTCAATCTCCAAGCTTTGATAACTAGAAGTTTACTATGTGCCCTGTGTGTCCTCTTACCATTTATTTTCAAAACCAGTTCAAGACCTCAGTTCTAAGGGCTTACACTTCTCTGTACTTGAGGAATGTTGCTCACCTTAGAGATCCCTCGCTAAACAAGAAGCTGTAGCCCTCAGAGCCACAGGGAGAAACTGGAAAAGGCTGCCAAAAGGAAACAAAGCAGTATCATCTACTAGAGTCCCTAGCGGACCTGCTATAGTAATCCTGAGAGAGGTGACTTGGTCATTCCCCAGCCTTCCAGGAGGCTTTAATGCCTTCTTAATAAAGCTATGTGCCTTAAGGAGAGACAAGTGAGTAGGGAGGGAGGGAGGAAGCTTTCACTATTGCTGTCATAAACGAATAGCTTCTTATTGCCATACAGGGCAGAAATGTAGGTCCACAGAGCCTGTACCATGGAAACCCAATGGTATGTTATTTCCACTTTTGAAAATTTTCTTAATCAGTCCTGTGCAGTCATGGACCCAGAACTCTTATTTTCAAAATTTCTGTGATCCAGGTATAGAAGCTGCTTGGATGTTTGCTGTTGACATCAGTCATCACCGGAAAATTTTCTCAAGCAGTGATAGCAGTGGAACTATTTCATGGCTCCTGCAGTCTTCATTTAAAGTATAGTTAAGAAGAAAAATGAGTGTGAATTTTAGTTTTGTCATCTTTGGAAGGCTGTGACTTGCCATCTAACATTTAGAGGAAGAGAAGTTGACACATTTAGCTGGGCTCCTATCAGTCTTTTGTAGCATGAACTCTGGTAAGTAAGTATCAACAGTCCATATCTTGTCTCCAAAAGAGAGGTAATAAACATCGCATACACATGGGGTTGTTGTGATGAATTAGTCAATGATTTTGATACCATAGTTTCTTGTATTCTGATTTAGAAGCGCATTATGTCTCAGTGAATACCTTCTAACCTAAGTGTCTAAGAAGGCATCGGTATCTACTGGTAAAATGTTTAAAAGTTTTGATACTGCATTGTTATAACTAGAAATTACTATAGTTACCGCTTGGGAAGCTAGTGTTGTAAAACATAGTGTTGTTTTCTATAGCAAATTGTTTTCAGAATGCTTTCTTCCTTTCTTTAGATCAATATTTGTACAGGTAGTACACATCTCTGACATCACTGAAAATGTAATTGTCTTGCCTACCGACGAAGTACAACTCAGAGCCATAACAAACGGCATACTCATTTTTTTGAAATTAGCATTATTGATACCAATGTTAATAATCTTTCTTGTGAAGTATAATATAGTAAACATGATTAATAGTTTTGGGGGGAGGAACATCTTATTTTGAATTTACGAAAAGTCTTAGAAGTACAATCTCAGCACTGTGCAAATACCACACATTTTGGCTAGACATACTAAGTCACTTGCATATGGCAAGGCAAAAAACCCCAGCAACTCTCAGATTAATTTCTGTTTGCTTGTACCAAGAAAATGAAAAGCAATTCCTGTTAGGGCCATTTTAAAAAATAATCTGTAGGAGCAGTAAAATGCTGACGTTGAGGCTGGGAAAAGTGTGAACTGTGAAGAGGTTATCAATGGCTGTTTTGATCATGTTATGTTTATGTCCTTCAGTGAATCTGGTTTGAATATTCTGAATAAGCTTGAAATATACAGCTGTCCAGGATTTTCCAGTGAAATGCAAATTCCTCAAATTCAAAGCTTCCTGGAAGAAACAGATCACTTTAGCAATTTTGCAAATGGGAAAGAAATTGAAAAAAAAAAAATCTTAATAATGGTGTATTTAATTTTGACAGTTTAAAAATAACCTTTTATTTCTTAATCTGAAAATTACTTTCATTTTTACCTTACATTCAAATTGACAACAATTTTAAAACAAATTATTTCAAATTGAAATTTTTAATTAAATTCCCATTTATTTTGGTTCTCATTAAGCTTTTAAAACTATAGATTAAACCTTGTCTTTCTCTTAAATAGAATTTAGGGGTTTATTAAAGATGAAAAATGTGTTTAGAAGAATGATGAATCTGTTTCCTTATCAGATTTAATGGGTTATCTTCTATTGCCTTCTAATGTAAAAATACAGGCAGCAACAGATAACTGTCAGAATTTTGTGCCATCTCAATTTCTATGCCTCCTGTGCATTTCCTCTTATCATCACAATAGGAATGTGGAATGAGAGGCTTGTGATCTCAATTATAAAAATTGAGCTCTTGAAAATTATAGTGAGAGACTGGTACAGTTCACATCTTTCATACTAATATAACAACACTGTAGGGCCAGTTACTTTTAACCTGTAGTTTTAACCTATACTTCTGATTAAATGTGTTTGTTTAATGTACTCAATTTTCCCTCCTTCCATAGATGTATATGACACCGGTTTGTGACTCAGATACTACTGCGTCAGCATAGTTCAATCTAAATAGCCAGACTAGAAAGAATGGATGTAAAATTACAGGACTTTTTTTCAAATAGGCAAGGAACCACTGTGCATGATATGTTTGTCATTAGTTACAACAAACAAGTTGAACTTTTTGTGTGTAGGCTGTATTCGTTCTGTGTTGGTTCTGCTATGACTATGCCATGGCTGCAGGTGCTGCCAGCAGTGGCCAGTTTTCAGCTCATTACAAGTTCCTCCTCAAACCAACAGTCAAATTTCTTTGCTCTGACCTAGTGCCTTCCCTAGCAGTCACCAGTTTCGATTTGCTTCAATACCAACTGTGAGTGAATCACTAGGAAAGCTGTAATTTGTGAATTTCTTTTAGCCAGAAATCTTTACAGATATATTCTCTTCTGCTCCCCCCAGCCCCCAGTAATTCCAATAGGACTCTATTCATGCTGTTTACCTCTTGTGTCAGCATGTCCAGCATATTTGTACCAAATGACACGTCTGTTTCCAGCTACTAAATGCATCCACAGTCAATAGGCAGCAACATCCCACAGTCCAGTTGGGAAAGCCTGTCGTCCCACCTTCTGGGGAGA
The DNA here is from genome assembly GCA_025311575.1 of Elanoides forficatus. NCBI lineage: Eukaryota > Metazoa > Chordata > Aves > Accipitriformes > Accipitridae > Elanoides > Elanoides forficatus. The sequence goes on from JAOBAS010000072.1 coordinate 27,124,418, forward strand.
GCTGTGTGGTGCTGAACCATCACTGCCTCACCTGGGTATTATGATTTTTGTATCAGGAAGATTGCAGAAGGGCTACTGAGGGTAAATGGAACTTGCTTTTCTCTTTTGGTCAGTACGGATTTTGCCCACTTGTGAAGTTCAAGAAGGAGACATGTTCACATGGTCATGATGGTGTTGACTTGGGGCAGGGTTCCTCAAGATTCCCCTCAGCTCTGCTCTTCTGTGTCACACTGTCAAAGAGCTACTTCTGTACAGTGCATTTATCAGAGGAGCTGCTCTGCCTAATCTGTCATGCTGAAGTGCTCCTGGTGGAAGGCTGACAGCAGACGAGAACCTGACTGTAACCAGTAATCTCTCAGCATATTCACTGTCCCAAGGGACAGTTTTGTTCCTTACCAAATAGATGCTTTTGTCACTTCAGTTCTGCTGGCCAAGCGATCCTCACTTTGGGAGTAACAGTGATGGTTTCCAGCATGTTTGTGGAGGAGTTCTACATAGAAAGCAAATGCAAAGGAAATGCTGTAAAAATATGTATGTAATGAGTTGACCACTATGATCCTCTATGGAAACTGCTTACACAGTTTGTAACTGTACAATTCACCATCAGCAGGATATGGAGAGCTCACTGCTGTCACAGGCCAAAGGAATTTGTAAATGAACATTTGTAGTTTCGTATCATTCATTTTCACTGACCTAAGTAATTAGAGGATGTATTTCTTGCTCTGAGTGCAATACCTCACCAAGATTTACATGTTTAGGATCCTGGAGCTTTATGGGCTATCATTTATGGCATGTTATTATATCAATTGATTGCTTATTTAATTTATTGTTTTATATAATATGTGAAAGCAAATTAAGGAAAGGTTTGTTTTCAAGCTTCAATGATTTAATATGCTATTACTAACATATATACATGTTAATGGATATTATTGATATATTCATATTTAAACATCTCATTATTGGGAGAGTAGGAAATGTTCCAGGGAAAAAGTTCATCATCATTTTATACTTTATTTAAATCAGGTGTAACTGCCAATGACAGATAGCATCCTTGGTTGACTGATTTAATATGGCTTGATAAATGTTCTGAAAAGCTAATTTAGGTTCCTTTTGTAAATTAAATAAATAGCTTGGTGAAACTTTTTTCTGAAATTAGAATAACCTCTACACTGGTTTAGCAGTTGTCTGCAATGGATATGGTATTAAACACTGTGAATGAGACCAAGTTAGAGGTGAGAATGTTGATGTGCCTCTTTTGGCATTAATGAGGGATGGCTGGTTTTAGAGCAAGCAGGCTGTTTGCTTTCTAAAGTATATGTAAGGGACTGCAAAGTGAGTGTGAAGAGTTTTGGAACTGTATTCCAGAACTATCTGTCATTGACTTAGATCACCTGGTGTAGAGTTGGTTAAAACAGCTTCATGTTGTCTTGTGCATTAGACCAGAATGAAGTCTGAAATCTCAACTTTTAATTATGAAATGAAATTTCTGAAATATTTCATGTCAGAAATATCAGAAATTCAAAGCACAGTATTTGGACAAATACAGGGTCCTTTTCACACTTTTTCAAGTAAGTTACTTTTGCAAGTTTCTTTCAAAAGGAAAAATAGTTATTTCTTGCAAAACTAACGTGGTTTAATCTTTGATGATGCAACAACACTGTTAAATTTCTGCAAAATCTTTTTAGTAATTTTCAGATCAACCTTTTTCAGGAAAGCTTCTGGAAAGTGAGGTTTCTGACTCTTCAGTAGAAACTTCAGGGCAGATATGGCCAAGGGGATATAATTTCAAGTGTCACATCTAAAGAATTGGTACAGTGAGAGTAAGGGAACTTAAAGATGCAAGAAAAATAGGAGAAAATAAAACAAATACTACACTGTAAGCCTATTATTCTGCTAACAGTAGTTTATTGCCTCAGTTTATATTAATCTTATTTCTAATGCATTTATTTAAGCTTCACAGAGATGGCAATTATATCCTACCAGTATTATAAAATTAATCTGAAGACATTTTAAATTGGAGTGAGAAAGTGCAAGAGAGAGTTTCTGACACTTTCCCTCATCTCACAGAAATAGAAGAAGCATGAGTCTCTTACTTTCTAAGAAAAGAAAGGAATATGAAAGGGAAGGCTTTCCTCATGACATACCTTCTTCTTGTACCTTCTACTGTTGGCACCCTTTTCTCATGGGTCCATGTCTCTGTCCATCTTAACTAGTCTTCAGTTATGAGCATGCAAGTTACATAGGCATCCTAAAAGTCCTCTTTCCTTAACTCTGGTAACTTTTTGCAGTGGTAGGATTAGGTATTAAGATTAATACATTGTTAGCATTAATATTTGTCTAGTAATCATTTAACCTTCCAGCAAACATAGAAGACAAGAACAAATTGTCTTCTTTTTTTTCTGCTGAAAAAGAATTCAGTACTGATGGAGCACAGAGTCTCCAGCAATATTATATATCTCTTTTGACTTACTTTTGGAAAGTCTTTGCTTTTTGCACATGTTGCTTTCATATATAGATAGAGCTTTGTAGACATACTGCATCAGCTCTTCAGCGTACATGTAATATGAAATAGTAGCTGTAACAGTTTGTTTTGCTCATTGAGCATGATTATATGTAAAACAGGTGTGTCATCTTTGGGATGGGTATGCACAACTGTCTGGGCACAGCAAAGGCTGGTGGCTCACTGGAAGTCGGGGGGGCTTCCCCATGGAGGGCCAGGCAGGGCAGGTCCTCGCCAGGCAGAGCTCATCCCATCGTCAGATGCTATCAACCCATTTGTTGTTTTTCAGGTACATCTCATTTCCAGACCTGCCATATTAAGTCTAAAGAACAAGCATTTCTGCATCTTGGAAAACTGGACTGCTTTCCAAGCAAAAATTTTAGCGCAATGAAATGTTTCCATTTTTCATTTGTAGGGTCTGCATAGTGCAGCAGATGCTTTGCAAAAGTTTAGAATCTCTATCAAAAGATCACATTTTCAAAGAAAATACACAATTAATATTCTTTAGGTATAATAATGCAATAATTTTGAAAATTTTATGCAAAATTTTCATCAAAGTTTGGAAAGAACATGCAAACTTAAGGTAACTTCAAAATTTGGATTACATATTAACAGTGTGTTTCCATGCTTTGTAAAGTATTTCTGTCCAGACTTCAACTGAAATGTTACAATAATCAATAGTGATTTCAGACTCAATCTTCACGTAGCAGAGTACAGTCACAATGAGTAGATAAACGTTGACTTAAAAAATCAAAGCATACACAGAGCAAAGTAAAGAAAAAAAGGTGAATATATTATTAAGTTATTCTTGGTTTATTGTTTGGTGCTTCTCACTGCTTTTGTTTAACAGTTCTTGCAGGAAAGTCACACATTCTGGAGGCAGCTAGAGGGGTTTTTATTACATAGAGAGACAAGGCAGTATTCAGTATCTGCTGGGCACAAGCCTGGAATTCACTGTCCTGGTTTCAGCTGGGATAGAGTTAATTGTCTTCCTAGTAGCTGGTACGGTATGGTGCTATATTTTGAGTTCAGTATGAGAAGAATGTTGATAACACTGATGTTTTCAGTTGTTAAGTAGTGTGTAGTCTAAAGTCAACGACTTTTCAGCTTCTCAAGCCCAGCCAGCAAGAAAGCTGGAGGGGCACAAGAATTTGGGAGGGGACACAGTCAGGACAGCTGACCCAAACTGGCCAACGGGGTATTCCATACCATGTGACGTCACATCTAGTATATAAACTGGGGGGAGTGGGGGCGGAGGTTATCACCACTTGGGGACTAGCTGGGTGTCGATCGGCGGGTGGTGACCAATTGCACTGGGGATCATTTGCACATTCCAATCCTTCTATCATTAGTGTTGTCATTTTA
>JAOBAS010000072.1:27128382-27155650 GCA_025311575.1 Elanoides forficatus
TCATTATCGTTATTAGTTTCTTCTTTTCTGTTCTATTAAACTGTTCTTATCTCAACCCACAAGTTTTACTTCTTTTCATGATTTTCTCCCCCATCCCACTGGGGGTGGAGGGGAGTGAGTAAGTGGCTGCGTGGTGCTTAGCTGCTGGCTGGGGTTAAGCTGTGACATTCACTTTCATTGAAGTGGCTGACAAGCTTTGTGAGGTTGGAAAAAGTTTCTTTTCAGCATTTCAGTTTTCTTTTTGTATTTCTGTCCCCTCTTTCCACACAGGTTAGGGATTGACTTTTCAAATGGAAGTACCTGGAAAGTCAACTTAGTAGCTTTGAGAATTTGCAAGGTAGAATTTTAGCAGTTGTAGAAGGTCCTGCATGTGGTCACAATATCCAGGCGGCTGTGCACAGCACAGGAGCTAAACTATACTTAAGATACCTTTGTATTTCCCTGCTGTCTGAAGTGATCGAAGGAAAGCCAGAAATTCAGTGCCTGAAATTATCTTCAATATAGGAATAACTGAGCAGAACTCTGCCAGAGTTTTCTGTCAATGAAATCAGCAATGATTGCAGGGCTTTCTATATTTGCTATGTCTCCTTTGCCTCAGTACTCTCAAGATATCTCCTACTGTCCTCCCCATTCTTCCCATCACCAGTTTGTTGACGCTAGAGAAGGTCATGGATTTTAGATCAGATTTTAGGTGCTCCGAGCTGCAAATGTTGTCCTTTACTGTGGGCATGTCTTGAATGTCTCTCTCAGCTGGCACCTGCTCAATTATCTGCAGACCCAGAAGTAGCTCAGTCATGTTAGTAGCTTTCTGCACTAATGCTTACTAGAGGAGCTGGGTTAACTGCGAGGTGCTACCTCCACCAGACTTTTTCACAACGGCATTGTGTTGTGTACCTGTGTCAAGAGATCAGTCTTAGTGGTGTTAAAAAAAAGAAAGAAAAAAGAAAAATCCTTTACTGTGCATGACTGGGACATGTTTTTTTGTACTGTCTGTCACCATAGTGTTTAAAATAAAATTACCATCATGCATCACATGAATCATATTGACACTCTTGTTGGAAGCTGTGGTACCAGGGATTTTGGATAGCTTATCAGCCTCTTGTCTGTTGCCTCCTCCTGCTTCTGCAATTGATCAGCTGTGTGATTTTTTTAGTGTGCAGAACTGTTGCTTGCTGTTGCAGTTGCCCTATGTTTCCTCCTCTCACCTGTCAGTTTTCTTACCCAAAGTAAAGACAGTGAGTCAGAGGTAGGAGTCAGGCAGCTGATCTATGTGTGGACTCTCAGATAAATTCCTTTCCTGTTGCTACTTCCTTGGTCAAACCTGTAGAAGGGCAAAACTTTAATCAATAGCAACATGGTTTATTGTTTTATTAACAACACATAATTAACTGACAATCGGTGAACTGTAGTTCAGGATCAGTATCAGATACACAACAAATAAACTACAATACTTAACTATTACAAATTTTCATGCTTCTTTTATACTTTTCAAAAGTTTCTCTGAAATTCCTCAGTTACTGCATAATCCAGCTGATGGTCATCCTTCTCTTTAACATAATCAGTTTTTGACAAGTGACATTTTAGGCAGTTTTATGTATTTGATCCACATGTATTATTTATACTCATATTCCTAACTTAACAGCTGTTGCTGTCCAGGGCCGTTTTACTAAGGGTAGGCATAGCAATTAATAAAAAATTCATAAAAACCCCAATGAGATGTGAACTGGCATTAAGCAAGGATTTCTGATGGTATTTGGGCTAGGGCTGGCAAGAAGAATGAACAGCAGTAGTTAATGCATTATGAAAAGATGAATGTTTAGTTGAGAAATATCAGCATGCAAAAAAGGAGCAACAGAAGGGCTCAACCACATGGGCCTACATTAATATCAAAAAAGCTGTGTAGGGTCTGTGCATTTCATGCTGCCACAGAGTTGTGTGTGAGTCACTATGTGACGGTCTTATCCGTCTTTGTATATGGGTCTTGAGGGAAAACAGAAGATCAGAAGTGTGGCAGCAGCATTCCCAGCACTTGCCTGCAGCAGTGCTGCAGTTTACATTTAAGATGATGGAGTACTTGCCCTGGCAATCTAACAGAGCTTTTTCTTCCTATTGAAAGCATGCACTTGGCTCCTCTCCTCCTCCCTCTCTGGGCTCTGTGACAGGTAGTTCCAGATGACCTGACGTATCAGAAAAACTCTCCCATTTTGACATTGTGAGCGGTAGCGGTGTTCTCTCTGTAGGCCAGTTCTAAGACCTCCCTCCTAATTTTGTAAATTAGACACACATTTTTTGGCAGGTGGTCTCTGAGAGCATGCTAAATTGTTTTCTAGGAGGTTATTACTGCTGAAGAAGCTGTTATAATGCCTGAGGCCAGACCCAACATTCAGCTTGACCCTTGTTAAATGTACCTTTTCTGGAATAACGCCGCCTTCTTTTGAGAGTGGAAAATTGTTCCTGCTGCTCCTGCTGACTAGTTTAATTTCTGAAATCTGTGTCTGATGCCAGGCCACAGCAAAGCTGCCATCTTTCTTAGGGACTATGTTTCCTTTCTAAAACTGCATATTAAATAATGGTCATCTTGCACTTAATTCTAGTTATGAGGTATGGTATGAGGGGAGGTTCTAGGTATGAGGAAAGGAAGCTATTTCCAATTATACTAAAATACAGGGAAAGAAATCTGTTCACAGATTTAACAGTTGTTATTATCTAAGATTTATAAGCACAACAAAACCAACAGACCATCAGCTTCATTCTTATTAGTATCAACATATGTCAGGAAAACTATTGAAGAAATACTAAGGAAATAGCAAAGTTAGACCCCAGGACTTCATCTGACAGATCAACTCAGCACATGAAAAAAGAAAGATGTAGTAAGAAGGGTAAATCAGCTGCTCCCAGGAGGAAGGTTGGAGTAAGTGCAGAAATCAAAGATGTAGCATGCATATCAGATCATTTGACTTGTTCAGATTTAAATTTGACAAGTTCAAGTTTAATTTTTCATTGCCTTACGAAACACTTTTTTTTTCCCTTGAGCATCTACACTTTGAACTCAAAAGTTCTTTATATGGGAGAATCTATACTTAACAATGTAAAAATTCATTCAGGCACATTTGGAATGGTGTTACAGAGTTGAAAATTCACAGGTCTAATAACAAATGTAAAGTAGCCTTAAAGAGTACAACACACATTCTAACAGATCTAATGAAGCTAAAAAATATTGTGATAATAGCTGTCTACAGAAACAATGTATAGTACATATGTACCCTTGTGTGATGAGGTAAGTGTTTAGATAGAGAAGTATTAAAGAATGCTGAGGCAAAGCTAGGCAAGATTTTCTAAACTAAGTAACACCTATTTGCTTTGAGGAATCTGCCACCTATAATTCATTTTAAATGTATGGTAGTCATGGTACAAGAAGACTGGGGAAATATATTGTCTGAACTTAAAATTACGTGGTAGTATTAGCTAAGTTTTGAGAGGATTATGTATGTATGTATTTATTTTGCTTTGAACATAAGAATACTCCAAATTCAGAAGAAAATAAGGGTACAAACCCATACAAACTAGAACTGAAGGAAAAGTTTTCCACAAAAATTTTCAAGTGGCAGCCAGTCAGTTCCCACAGAGCAGTTTCAGTTTGACAGGCTACAGGGATCCCTTTCATCTTTGCTTGCTGATCTGCTGGGATAAATCTGTGTCCCCACATTGACTGCTATAGAACTATGCTCTGATCTCTTTTTTCTTGTTCTTCCAATAACGGAGATTTTAAACTAGAAAGGTAAAGCCTGTAAAGTGAAGACAAAATTGTGTCACAAAGGTTAAATAAGAAATAGTACATAGGCTTCATAAACTAAATTATTTTAGCAATAATATGAAAAATTTTATAAGATACACCATGTTCTGTATAGGTACATGGAGCATGATTTCATTACAGTGATCTGCTTGAGGTGTTGGATTTCAGTGGTGACTGATGTGATCTCTATAATTTATAGAAGTCTCTAGATTTGTTTTGGTGAAAAGTGACATGTAACATTGATGTGATATTGATGTCGACCATTCCAGCTGAATCTTTTCTAGTAGCTTTAACAGTCTGATTTTACATATTCCAAAACTTGCTGTGTAACTGTTAATTTTGTATCTTCCTTTTGGTCAATATCTAAGACAAGCTAGAAAATAAGTACCTGTCACCAAACACAGTATCATAAAAGCTAATATAGCTTTCATATTAGCAGATACAGGTACTGTACCAAGTCTTTCATGTCTTTTTCATCAGTTGAGCTATAGTTACAAAAACAACAAATGTTATAAGGTATGCCTGTAGTACTACCAATTATTAAAGATTATCTTACAGATTAGATTGCAGCTGTAGTTCTGACATAACAGTTCTTCCTGTTCTCTACCATAGGAAGACCCAAGAATTAGTAACATGCATCTATAAGAATCCTTTGTTTCCATTGATACCTTTCTAGTGAACTTCAAATGAAGAATTTTACAGCTGCATTTTATGTGTTTTATACTTCTAAATTGTTAGAATGAGGAGAAGAAATACTACTTTTATTTCTCTCTTTCTCTCTAGCATGAAGAATATATTATTTCTATGGAGTATGATTCTCCAAATACTCACGCTGCGTGAGACAAAAATCAAAGGCGGTGAAAAGGAAACTGCAGCTGTGTGCAGAAGAATGTGCAGAGATGACAATGCAAGTACTAGCAGAATCCTATATTTTAAGAAGGCCAGAGATGTGACTAATCATAGACTTTCTTTTTCCTTTTTATGGAAAAGATTTGTTACTCAAATACAAGCGTGATGGCATAGTGATGGGATAAAACAGCAGGTGAAAAACCTGTAGGAAGAAGGAGGTTCTTGAGAAATCTATATCTGCAGTGTATTTCCATGAGCGAAGCAGACCTTTGCTGCTGGAGAACAGTGGCATGAAAGTTACCATCACTGACCAGCTAGGCTGGCCCAGAGTAATCTTGAGGTGCACCCTGAGCTCAATGCTTCTTAACTTCTTTTGTATAGACTACAGGGAGCAGTTTGTCTGGTTAGGATTCCTTTTGATCTGCCTCCTGGAGTCCTCTACCACATTACACAAATGTCTCTCTGAGATCCTGGGATCTCAGAGTGATTCTGGTGTGACCAAAGGCAGACCTGCAGGTGAGTAGGAGAAGCTAACTGGTAAAAGACAGGTAATTAACAGGTAAAGGCAGGATCTCAGTGTTGGACTGAACTATTGTACAACAGCAACTAGGTATTCTGGTGTAAATCCAGGACTAAGTCATTCAAGTAGCTTAAGAGCTGTACAATCTAGTAGATTGTTATGTGATAGGTTATTTGCATGAAGTGTGGTAAAAACCACCTTGTAAGAGGCAAACATGCCACCAGCTAATTCCTGAAAATCTACACTCACATGTACAGTGCAGTGCTTTCCCTGCAAGGGCAGTAGGAAGCAGGCAATCCACTCAGAGATCTAGCATACTTAAGTGAATGAATTACAGTAAATTACTGAAGATGAGTCTTTGCATTATTTCTCCATGCTGTAAGAGACTTTTTAAAAAAGAGTTGGAAGGAACTGCTTGAGATAGTTTCATCTATGACAGAAATCAGTTGTGGTGATGGAGGTCTCATGTCTTGCAGGAGGCATTCAAAACCCTTGGGATTGATGTTGCCATCATTTTTCAACAGAAGCATGAGTGCCCCAAGTGCTTCTGTGCCCCAAGGAAAAATTAATCCTCCCCTGCTTTTTCAGACTGCATTTTACAGTTCTGACTGTTTAGCACACCTCTGCTGCTTCAAGTCCTCTCCTCTACCAATTCTGACTTGCCAAGCCATGGGCTAAACAAAGAGAAAAGCTGGCACATATACTTCTTAAAAAGTACTCTGTGCTAGCTTCAGAAGGTATAAATCAGCATCCCAGCACATGGATTTGTACCCTAATCAGATAATATTGATGCCTGGACACATTCGTTACTTCAGTTGATGCCCTTTCAGCTAATCAATATTGAAAAAAGAGAAAAGCCAAGAATATTTATTTATATTTATACTTCTATTAATATTTATTTATATTTACACTTACATTTACATTTATATTTATATTTATATTTTATTGAGCATTCATGGAGGATGTAAGAAAGTTTTACTGCTATGGGTTTAGAAACCTATATTACACCCAAGTGGCAAAGCCATGAGTGGGCTAGTTTTCTCAAATGCATGCTGCTAAGCATAGCACCATATATTAAACCTTTAGCATGCTGCTTCTCATATACAGAAAAAATTGGCACTTTCTCTGTTACAGGAGTTTTGTCCTAGTTTTCTTGCATTTCCTGTTATACACTTTATATTTTTTTTCTCATTAATTTGCAAGGTATAGTTGTATTTGTTTTACAAGATATTTCCTGAGCAAGTGTTGGAAAACACAGTTTAGTTTTCCAAAGAGAAAACTAAGGTGGCAAATGGCTGAAGTTATACAAGATCATAAATTCAGCCATAGGTGAATATATGCTGAGTGTTTTCTAGTTAAATAGCCAGGTTCTTTGCTGACCTCCTCCATAATCTATGGGGTGTTCAGGAGAGAAGCAGGAGGCTCCATGACATCAGAAAACCAGAATTTATGTGGAGTTTTACTTTGAGGGTTGCTAAAGACTGTCAACACAACCAATAAATAATGCTCAGAAGAAAAGGTTTGAACAGATTTCATGCATGCTGCTTAAGTCTTCTTGGGGTGGGAAAACAGGCTGTCAGGGCTAGAAACCTGAGTTACAGCTATATATGCATTTCCTAACTTATTGCCTGATTTATAACCTGAATGTTGTTCTAATGCAATTAAGAATCTCCTCCAGACACCCAAGTCATCATAGGCTAATTTTTTTTTACAACTAAAATGTTGAGCAGAAATTTTCAGTGTGCTGTCTGTCTTGCTCTTGGAAGGCTGAGCAGGTGTAACTAGGATGGAAGGAGGCCTTTGAGCAAAACACAGACTACATTGGACATTGAAATCAGGAGCTTTCCTGAGGCTAGGAAAGATGACTCCAACAGAAGATCAGATTAAACACTACTTTTGAGCATGTGGAGGATCATTTATACTGTCTGCCTTAGTCCAGATTTAGGGTTTGAATATATTCAAGGACCTGTGGACTGCCTTCTACAGTAGTATTTAGGAATAGAGAACTTTACGGGGACCCAGTTGAACTCATTATTGCTACTGACTTTTTAGCAGAATGTTCTTGCACCTATCCCCTTATTTCCCTCCTTTCTCCACACTTGCAAGTTATGTGAGCAATGACTCCCTCTCATCCCTCCTCAGAAATTCCTGTGTGATGAGAGCTGTCCCATGACAGTTGTACCTTAGCCCTGAGCATTCTCACTGCACAATGAGCAAGTTTTCCTTCATCCTTCCCTCTTCGCATCAGTCTCCTTTCCCCAACATTGTGTTCTCCCAGGGAAGGATTAAAATTCAGCTTTCAAGCTGCAGTTGTTTTATTTTTCAAGACAGACAGATGAGCAGCTAGAAATCTGGGTGGGCAACCAATTCTGTATCATTGAAAAGAAGTGAGAGGACTTGGTTCAAAGAAGGGGAGAAGATTGTGGGAAAGGAAAGAGACTAAGCATGTCATCAGTCAAATGCCCTGTGGATAGGCAAATTAAGTGCTACGAGATTGAAATAATCCCAGGAACAGTTAAACATGTACAGGTTTAGAACATGTTACCAATCACTTGGCAACTATACTGATGGCCTGATGTCATCAATATGTTAGCTTATATTGCTGAATCTACAGATTGTCTTGAAATTTGCTCTTGCTAGATATGCTCTTAGCATCTCAACACAAGAGCAATATCTGACTTACTTTGGTAGCTGTTGACTTTTGATGGAAAATGGTAGAAATCATGTCTAAGTAAGATAGCTTCATGAAGCCAAAAGATAGTGTCTAAAAGAAGCACACTATGTATGTCTCAGTTCTGATTAGCTTTGAGAGGATGATGGAAAGAACTAAGCAATGGAGAAAATAGGTGTCAGATCTCACCAGGAAGAAGTAGAGAACAGCAAAAAAAGATGTGATAGCACTGTCTTTCATGACACAGATTGACAATGTGCAGTGAAACCATACTGAGAAATGATCTGAAACATGGGGTGTTGTAGCCAGTACCTACTGCAAGGAAGTGAGGCTTGTACTCATCTGAACTATGTGACTAATGTGAAATAGGTGTTCATCTACTGCTTCAGAAATCCAGAATTCTTTCTGGTAAAGATCACTGGTTTCAACACCATGTCTGTGATGGGCTAGGGACAGCAATGCAGCAATGAAAAAAATAGTCACTTAGCTATCTCCTCTTGAGCTGAAGCCTTCCCCATGATTGCAAGTGAGAAAAGATTTCAGTTAGAAAAGTTGCCAAAGGAGCTTTTAGGAACACATCTTATTTGTACATAATGTCTTCCAGTCAACACCGATTCTCTTATCGGCCCTTTGTCTGTCAGCCACAGACTAACTTGGCATCAACTTTATGCCTGGCCATCACCATTTCCATCAGTAAAGGTATATGCATTTCTGCATAGCAATTATGTTGTTGTATTTCACATCTCTTTTAGGAGCAGTAAACAGGAAGAACTGATTAGGTGCAATGACAAAATATCTTTGCAGTAAGGAAGTTGATATACTTGAAATTGCATCTCAGTACAGTGTGCAGAAATTGGAACTGTTTGCAATAAAAAAGTAGTCTGGCCTACTGTCTTGTCTGTGGTCATGTAATATGACTCACAACCAAGACACGTAGACACAGGTTGTGGATTTCAAAGAGTAATGCACTTAAGTTCATTGTTTATATTCATATTAGGTTCACAGAGATTTTAGGCATAATCCTAGGTCAGTCTGTTACTCTGTTAATTTTTTCAGGGAACTGTGGGAGCTAAGACACCTGTTCTCAGCATCACCTGCATAATGTTTTTCTTCTCATGCATTTTTATATCTTGCCCAACTCTAACAATTACTGGCCTGTCTAACTGTTTGGCACAGTGTTCTACTGTTCATTTATTTGGCCTTAGTAGTCAGCATCAGCAAAACCTTCCAGTTTAACTACTAGAACTCTCCACATTCTACCCAAACTGTCCACACTGATTGTAAGTTGAAAAGTTTTGTGTAAGAGTAATGTATTCATGCTTTTCCTTTTTTTCAATATTGAAAGACATTTAAAATCCTAAAAAAACAAGCCTGATTTTTTGTTTCATTTGGTATGGCATTATGGGGTGATACTTGAAACTTAAATTAGTTTTAAATTAAAATGTGTGTATTTTAAAATACTCCTTTGTTGAAGTAACTTCAGAAAACTTTCATTGTAATATGCAATAACTTCAAACATTATTTATCTCAGGCCTTCATAAAATAGAAATGTTGTCCTGCCTACCTTGTTTAGCATTTCAACTAAATTGCTATATATAACACACATTTTTAATGTATCTGAAACTAAATAATAGTGATGTTATTAATTTTTGTCTAAAATCACACAAATATGTCACTGCAAATTCATAAATCTGAAATAAGAGTTTTATAAAAGAGGCAAAGGCTTCAGTTATATTTACAATAACATGTGACTGTAAGATAAATCCCTGTTTCTAATGTACAGCAGCTATTTTTAAAGTATATTCGAAGCTGAACTGATCACATTCCAGATGATTGCAATCACCAAAGGAAAATTAAATACTTTGTATGCTCCTGGAAAGACTCTTCAAAGTATGTCCATCTGACTTTTCTTGCAATATTTATCCTTAGAACACCAATCACACTTTGTCCATGTTGACAGGTTTACCGCAAGACTTGAACAGGCTTTTCATAACACCCAAAATCTTTCACTGATTGTTTTAACTCGGTTTATATCTATTTAAATTTATCTGGGTCTTTGCTTCTTATTGCGTAATATAATGCATTAGTAGCAATATGGATCATTTTGTGTCTATTTGTTTTAATGAAATTGCTAATAGGGTAGTAAGAGTAATGAAAGAATTCTACTGTTACTGTGAAAATGACAGATTTCTACAGCTACTGTTTGTGAAGACTGGTATGGTGATGTGCTCTTTCTGCTTCCTGCTGTCTTTCCTTTTGCTAGTCATTAATTTTGATGTACTGCAGCTAAAATATAGACTTGTTTTTCATTAATCAACAACTGGGTTTTTTTGGCCTATGTTATGGTTTTAGTATGCATTTTCAATAACAGAATTTGCTGCTATATTGGTCACTAATGTTACATGTATTAGCAGTCTGTGTTAATTTTATTATTTGGATGTTCAAACCAGAAGAGGGCAATGTTAATCTTATTACCAAGCCCTAAAGTTATGTTTAACTTCATGTGAATAGCTGTTTTCTTTCCCTTAAACATTATGTGAATTATGTACCTTTGGCCCCAGTCCTGCTTTTATGTAAGCCTATGACTGATCTACTGAAGTGCATAGATTTAAACATCCAAGCATGAGCTACTTTACTCATGCAATGTTAGGAATGGCTTTAACTGTGAAGCATAGATTTGGACTGTAACAGAGTATTACAGTACGTTTAATATTAAAGACTGTAACTTGCAATTCTTGCAGGCACAGTATAAAGGAAGCACTGCTCCTCAGAAGCCACACAAGGTCAGATGTGCATACCTATTTAGGTTATGATGCTTTCAAACCTGACAGTAAAACACTAGCCTTATTAAATGAAAAAAGAGTGTTAACCACTGACTTGGGTGGGATTAGGTTTCTACCTGTTCTATGTTAGAAATGAGATCTTCAGTGGCATTAATTCTCTTTGTAGCTGTCTAGTTTATATACATACAAATATAGGAGCATAGTAATCCATGACTTTCTGAACAATTGGGAAAACTCCAGTTCAGTACATGTGTGAATTCTTTGTTGCCTTGTCAGTTAAGTAATTTGAAATAAAAAGCAAAACCCACATAGAACATGATTTTTATGAAAATTGTGTTGTTGTGGAGCACATGAATAGTCTTGGAACAATACGAACTATTAACAGGTTCAGGTGATGAATTGGCTGAGGGCAGAATTCAAAGGGTTGTAGTGAATGGGGCTACATCTGGAAGGCAGCCAGCCACCAATGGTGTTCCTCAGGGTTCAGTCCTAGGGCCAGTTCTGTTCAGTACTTTTATCAATGATCTGGAGGCAGGAGTTGAATGCACCATCAGTAGGTTTGCTGGTGATAGAAAACTAGGAGGTGCAAATGACTATCAAGGGCCTTGCACAGGAATCTAAATAGATTGGAGCACTGGGCAATCATCATCAGCATGAAATCTAACAAGAACAAATGCCGGATTCTGCACCTGGGATGGAGGAATGCTGGATGCAAGTATAAGTTGGGAGAGGAGTGGCTGGAGAGCCGCCTTCCAGAAAGGGATCTGGGGTGCTGGTTGACAGTAAGCTCAATATGAGTCAGCAATGTGCCCAGGCAACCCAGAGGATAAACAGCATCATGGGGTGCATTAAACACAAAGCATGTTGGGCACTTTCTGAAGAATGGAAGTTATGACAACAGGACCTCAATTATCTCACCCTTCCAGGCTGTCAATGCCTACTACTGAGTGAGTAGAAAGCACAGGTTTGAATGCCTGCAAATATCTCCATGCTTGTGGAATTCAGGTAGCTCAGGCCTACGTGGGATGACCAAGTCAATAGCTGTCTGTTTCTAGAACCCTCACCAGTCTGAGGGACTTTCTGTTCATATGCAGAGGCAAAAGCCGTAGCGGATGCCAAAGGGGGAAAAAGGAAGTCTCCTCTGAAAGATAAAATCAGCAACTAATGCCATCAGACAGTATTGAGCCACAGCCTTCAAGATCACAGCTTTGGGCTTAGCTACTTGACTGCAAACTCAGAGCAGCTCTACATATTAAGTACTTTCAGACTCACCGCTGAAGACACATTATAGAGAGGATGCCAAAAAAGAGCCCAGAGCTGTGCATCTACAGCACATGTTTAAAGCCTTTCCAGCTTCAGTAGGCATGACTCTAGCCTTTAACAAAGAGAAATTGTATGTTTGGGGCTGACAGACTGAGCTTATGTATCTGAGACTGAATCAAGTTAATATTTGCCATTTCTGACACAATCTAGACTGTGCTGAACAAAAGGGTTCTGTACACCCTTCAAAACTACAGATGGATTACTGAAAATGCAACTGGTTCAGCCATCTGTTTGTAACAGTTGTTTCATCTTGCTTACTTTAATTCTAATCTTCCTTTACTGTAAGCACTCTGCTTGTGTTAATAGTTCTATCTGTAAGCAATAAGCATATTTCTGTCCCAGTGCCCACTTTTAGAATGTCAGTCTTAATACACTTGTATGAGAGACACCATGCAGGATGCGTAGTTGCAACAAAATTAGTATGTTACAGGAACATACATCATGCAGGCAGGGCTCTCTGTGTGATTTCAGATGCCAAACCCAGCAAGCTCCTCCCAAATGATCGAACAATCTGTTTTGAAAAACACAAATTGAAGCTGACATTTTGTTGAAGAAAACAGGCAATTTCGCTACTGAATTCAGTGTACTCAAAAATTCTTCCTTTCTCAGTCTTTTTTCCTATCATATTTAGGTTGACATTAAATAAAAAACATACAATGTGAAAGCTGCCATATGGTTAATCTTCTTCTATTTCCTGCCCTCACACTTGATTATTTCTTCTCATGTATCTTTGTCATTTCAGGTCCTTCCTACTTCACACTACTCTGTAATTCTTGTGTGCACATTATCACTTCACTAAAACAGGGTTGCCACCAAGAACTCTAAACCTTAAGAATACATGATGTTAGAGACCCCAACCCCATCATGCAACGATGTATAAGGTATTGAAATCCTATAACTGAAACCAGAATTAAGCTAAGTGAGCACAGAAAGCTTTGACAAAGTGGGTTAAGCAAACAAAAGCTTTCTTCAGTTACATATGATGGAGTGGAAACAATCTTTGATAAAGCCATTGAATATGATATAGAATTACAAATTATAAATTGTTATATCATTAACTGTTTGTAAAGACGAATACGATAAACAATTTGGACAAGTTGTCTCCTGTGAGATGTGTTTGAATAATTATATGGACATGGAAGAGTGTAATCGATAGGTCTAAAGAACATCTTTGCCCTCACTGAGATTATATGCTATCTGGTGATTTCAGGAATCTTGTGGAAACACCCCGTTTGGTTAGAAGGATTTAATCTTTCATCTTGTACTCATTTTTCACTGATCAGTGGCTCCATAACCGATTTACAACTTAACTGGCATGAAATTGGGAATCACACTTCAGCAAAATAGTTGGATTGTTTATTTATAATCTTGAGCAGCTGTAATAGAGGCATTAGCAAATTCTTCATCCTTTTATGAGTATCATGAAACAGGACCTCAAAGAGTCTTTGGAAGAACTTCCCCTCATGCAAGGGAACTCATCAAGCTGGCAGAGGAGTTCTGTCAGTTCCAGTACTGGCTTCAATGTACATACTTTAGTTACAACTTTTGTGTTTGATGCTCCTCCAGGCAGCAGGATGCTGTGATTAGTTTTGCTTGGAAATCAGAATTAAGCCTTGTAACTTATGCCAGTTCTTCTTACTCTCCTTAAACTACTGCACATTTTTTTAATTTTATTTTTGAGTTCTTGTGACTGCTGAAGATTTTCCTTCTTTTGTCGCTTTTTTCTGGGTTATGGACAGTACAACTAACACTTTTCTCTGGAGATATTTCTAAGCATATACAGACAAAAATGCTTTTTAATAAGGTAAAGATGATAAACATGGGAAAAAACTCAGAGAAAAATAGTGAAAATTTTTTAAAGTGTGTCAGCATGACTTGGAGAGACCTTTGATTACGATATCTTTCCAAAGTGGCAAGCATGTTCTGTTGTCTTGTATTTATCTAAAGACAGATAGGGTGTGCAAAGATTAGCTTGAAACTCATTACAAATACCTGGAAATCCTCTTCAGGTGGTGTAATACAGATATATGGACACTTCAGTTTGATGCTTTTATAGCTGTGTGTAACATAAATACCCAAATCATGCTCTTCTGAGACTGTTCTTCTGTTGGAGGTACACAGCAGACCGAATGCTTCCATGGCTTATTCATAGCACCTTCATGATGACTGTTCACTGTTGGGCAAATGAGGGATAATTATGGATCTTACATCACAAATGTTAATGTGGGAAGACCATTATAATGTCTTTTATAGTATTTGGAGAAATCAAGAGATACTTCTTGTGCAGTGCAGTTTAACGATTTTTAGTACCAAGTGCTGAATTTCCTTCTCAGAAGGAATGGGAAAAATCATATGTTGTCCTATAGGGGAATTAAGAGATTTAAATGGGCATTTAAATGTCACAGTTTCAAAAGATTTCTGCAACTGTTTAGGAGAAAAGCTAGCTGCAGTGAGGAATCTGACTTCTGTTGCCAGTAGTGATGGAGTACAATTGGTCAGCTAGTTCTATGGTCAGTCAAGGGATGGATACCTTGGAAAATTCTGATCCATTGAAACACAAATTTCTTCCCAGGTATGTACAGTTTTGAAAAACTTTCAGTGGAAATACTTGAAATTTTTGGTCAAACTGAAGAACAATGGATGCTACAAAAGAAACAATAGTGTAGCAGCCTGAACACTCAGCAGGAGTAGGAGACCTACGTTTAAGTCTTTGTTCTGCCTCATTCAGAGCAGGAACCTGTACCTTCTTATACCATTATTGCAAGTGAGAACTTTGGACACACTTTGATTACTTCACTTGTGGAGAATTTCCCTTTGTGTTCTGCAGTTTCCTAAAGGTGCTGCTTCTGTTTCTGTAAAGAACATGAATATTTTTGACATGATAAACCTATTCTCTTAATAAGGCAATTTTTTTTCACTTTCATGCTCTAACATATGCATGCATATCAAAGCCAATTCCTCCCCATGGAGAAGGATTAATCAAAAAGTTGGTTAAAGGCATGTATCCCCTTGCTGAAGAGGGGGAGTGAGACCCTGAAGCAAGCTGCCACCCATGGAAAGCCCATGCTGGCTCAGGATCCTGGCAGGAGCTGCAGTCTGTGGAGGGAAGCCCACACAGGAGCAGGTTTTCTGGTAGTAACTGAGGCTTGCTGGGGACTCACACTGGAGCAGTCTGTTCCTGATGGACTGTATACCACAGAGACAATCCATGTCGGAGCGCTTCTTGGAGAACTGCAGAGCGCAGGGAGGACCCATGCTGCAGCAGTTAGTGAAGGACTGTATCCCGTGAGAGGCACCTCATGCTGGAGCTGTGTTGGTCTTTTCTGGAAAGGATTAGGAAGGGCTGACAGAAATGCAAGGGTATTCTTGTCCTTGTGAGGAAACTGTGAGTTCACTGTAATGGGTACGTTAGGCCTGGAGAATATTTGAGTCTTACCGTTGAATTAATGTGGCCTAGAAAAGTTCTTCCCTTTCCCATCTGCAAATTGGTTGACTTCTTGATTCAGCAGTATACCTAATTTAATCTGTTAGGATTCCCCTTCTGCCTTTCACTCCTCCTTCATGAACTCAAAATTTGGATTGGTTCCTGACGTCTTGAATTTATCTGGCTATCTTATGGTCCTGCACTAAGATTCATAAACAGCAATTACCATGCCCAATATATTTCCTGTGCAGCTTGAATGAGGTGCCAGACTACGCGCAGGGAGATGTACGTTATAATCTAAATCACATAATAAAGGTGTTCTGTTTCCTGTAGACTGCCCAGAATTGTGCCCTGAAAGTGCCAAAATGTATGTCTGTACAGTGCAATCCCTTAGGAACTGACCCAGTCTCTTTCTGCTGCAGAAGCAATGAATGTACCTCTTCACAAAAACTCAAGTCTTACCAAAGTTAGGGCATACATTTATGTTTGGCAAGGGTTCATTCTAGGAGATGGCCTGGATGTGCAGTTAGCCTAGGATTTTCAATGTTTGAATAAATATGAGATCTGAATTCAAAAGGCAATAATGTGTATTGTTTTATGCAGCCATATGTTTGAAAAAGTATTATGATTATTGCTTAGCAACTAATGTACTAGCAATATGATCCTTGTGGATTTAGTCTTCGTACCAGTGTCAGCTCCTGATCATTCTTTTTCCCATATTTCAGTCATATAGCTCATGCAAAAACATATGACTAATATAGTGTTGTTCTGGGGCTGTTAGCTAAGACTGCTGCATTCCGTAGTTATCAGACACTTTATAATGAATTACTATGGCTTAATGAACATGAAAATGTTCAGCTTCATACCAGAAGTCTAATACATGCAGTCTAAAGTCTGATGATGTCATTGCAAGACGTTTGAAATTTCTCTTGTGCTGCATATGGGGCAATGCAATTTTGAATATGACACAAAAGATCTGAATCAAGTGTCAAGT
Source organism: Elanoides forficatus (assembly GCA_025311575.1). Taxonomy (NCBI): domain Eukaryota; kingdom Metazoa; phylum Chordata; class Aves; order Accipitriformes; family Accipitridae; genus Elanoides; species Elanoides forficatus. The sequence continues at coordinate 27,144,740 of JAOBAS010000072.1, forward strand.
GTCTAATTGTTCTTAAATCAATGCAGGCAGCAAGATGTAGTGAGAGGCAAGCCTAGCATCATGTGTATGCATCTTTCACAAATAATGATCATACTTACAGCTTCTACATTTTGCAGTTGCAATACGCACAAGAAAACTCCTATTTTCAAGCACGGTGATAGTGTTGGAATAGTTGGGCTTTCATTCTGGATGACACTGTCTCCAGCTTTTACCACCCTGAGCTTGTGGCCCAAACACTTCTGAAAACCCTTTTTTTGGTCTTCTGAGGAGTCACGAGCTAACTAGCAGGCTTAAACATATTTTGGGACCATAGATGCAAGTGGCAAGTGAGAAAGATTATAGCTTTGCAACACCAGAAAATACAGCGTTGCAGAGAAGCAGAGAACTGTTTTCTGTCTGTTCTCTTAGAAGACCTTGGGAAAGCCAGCTTTGCATAGACCAGCTAAAAGTCTGGGCTTGGTGCCAGACTTTTTTTCTAAAAGAGGAGAAGAGTATGAGTATCTCTCTTTCAGATGAGCATCAGAGGTATGTAAGCTACGGCTAAGGCTGTAGTGTCTTCCTTCTGTGTAGAGTCAGTTTCTAACTCTGCCTTACATTTTAGAACTTTAGTACCTGTTACATGAAATCATTTTCAGACAGTTATGCGTAATGACAGAAACTCATTACCATATGGTGCCATTTTCATAGTGAAATCAGAAAGCATTTTCTTTCTTTCATCTTGTTTGTAATCTTTGCCAGGATGATTCTTGTTCTTACAAAAATAAATAAATTATTTTCCCACTGTATGCAGTAGTCAAAGCAACCGAGACATTTGTGTGCATTTTCTGTTATTTCCTTCCTTGTTCTTATATGAAACTTTTTTTAGATACATTTGAGGTGTAGAATGTTTTTAGTTAATGTTAATTATTAGCCCTACATGTTGAGCTGAGGCAAATGAAAATATCATTTTTCTAAGCCTCTGTTTCTATACCACCTCTCATTTATGTAATCTCTCCTTGACTGGGCCTGCCAGGTACTGGGATAGAGTAATAATGATATGACTAATGTAATGCCACATTAACAGTGTTGAAATTTTAGGCATTTTAGAAAAAATGAAACATGGGATAAAGTCAGTTCACATGTCTTTTCTGAAATAATTAATTCTGAGTTATATATTTTTTTTTCTTTCCCAGACACTGCTGTCTACATTTGGTGTTTAAATAAGGTCAGATCTATGGGATAATTTTCTGAATTTCAGACTACTGCTTTTGGACAGTTTTACGAGTTTATAAACATTCATTTTTGTGTGTGTATTTTTGTCCCTTTTGAAACTATAGTTCCATACCACATTGTGCTGTTTTTTAAAATTAATCTTAATAAAAAATAATTTCTACAAGGAATTCTAGGATAAAAAGTAAAAGATAAAGTTTCAAAGTTTAACTGTACAGGACAATGTTAACTTATATAACTATTTCCCTGTTCTCATGACAAATAATACCTAACATGAGAGGGATGAAAGATTACTCAGAAATCCTGATTTGTTTGCCTGCTGATTGAAAGGCAATTGGTCATTAATACTCAGTTGTCCATTGGAAATGTTCCTAACTGTGGAATCTGTAGGCAAAATCATAGAGTAAAAAGAATAATTGTTTTAAATACTCACAACACAGTTTCAAAGAATGTTAGGCCATTTGGGATTATTAAATCCCTTTGTGGGCTAGCAGTCCTCCTGTGAATAAGTACTTATTTTTAAAAATAGGCACTTGTATGGCACAGCTGGACATGAAGAGAAAAAATTACTTTCAAAATATAAAATTTCTTCCTTACGATTTTGTGAATATTTTTTTTTGTGTGTATGATGGATTTTGTGTGATTTTTGATGTAGCTCCGTCACTTGAAAAACTGCAGCATGAATGGGCTTTATAGTAACTTGATATTATTTTCTCTCATTACTGGGTTTAGAAGTATATTATAAAAGGAAACTATTGTAGCTGATTAAAGTGTGTTAGGGAACATACTGAGGATAGAAAGGACGTATTTTTCTTTCAATTTTCCCCAGATTTTATTCTGTGAAACATACATAATGACTAGCTCCTGCATGGTGAAGTTACTGCTTTATATCAAGTTTGCCACTGCCACAGAATTTGATGGGCTTTGGACATCTAGGTTGTCCCTTTGAGATTAACATTAGGTATTGGAGAGCTAATTTTTTGTTCACTAAGTAGAACTAATATTCTGAGAAGGTGGCATTGATTTCAGTATCTTTTGGTTTTCACTGTGACTTTTTTAATGTGAGGGTGTAAGCATCAAACAGCACCTAGAATGAGCCAAAAAGCAACTGGTTTTAGTTCCTAGAGTATGGTATATCAGATCTTTCAATTTTCATGAAAAAGGTACGTATGTTGGCAGCACTGCTGCCATAGCCTGACCACTCTAGAATTTCATCACCATCCTTGCAGCCAACAGTGCTGCTTCACCGCCCCCCTCCTTCTGACAGTCCTAACACCTTATATCTTTATGTGGCAACTTCACTATTTACATATTCTCACCGTGCTGTGGCTGTCTGACTTTGTCCTGGCATTGACAAGCCTTTATAATTCAGTCATGCAAAACACCTTTGCTTCTTGTCTCTCATTTCACTGCCCAGCAGATGTCAACTCAACCAGTTCCACTGAGGCACAAATAACCTGTAAGCATATGACCTGCATTATACATGTTTATTTTATAGAATATACAGAATATACTCCCATATTCCTGTGTAACCCCTCTATAATTCCAGAAATATGTTATCCTTTCTACTGCAAAAATCCAGAATATTGCTCAGTTTTCATGTACTCTGAATACTTCTGATGCCAGAGGTGGAGGCATAGTAGAATGAGTAGAACAGCTTTATCTAATTATTTCTTTATTGGGTCATTTTCAACAGTAATGAAGAAACCAAAGAAACCTGAAGTAATTACACATTCACTATGATTTTTGATGCCAGTACTGTATTTTATCCTTTGGGTCCTGTACCCCCAAAAGTCTGCCTTTGTTTTCCTCTCCAGGTCCTCCCCATTATCAGGTCTACTTGATGAGTTTCCCTACGATTTCTTTCTGGACAAATCCCGTTCTGTCACTTGCTGATATTCCTGTCCCTGACAAGTCCTGTTCAGCCTGCCTGTCTACCTACCTACAATCTTCAGCAGATGTCAGTGCAGGCATCTGTTTATTTTTGTCGTGTTTCTTCTATGACTTGATTTTGTCCCATGCTGTTAAACAGTCTTTCCCTCTTGCCTGGATGTTGAGCAACTGCTCAACAGATGCTTTCCTTTTGGTCCAGATAAGTGTGACTCTTTGCAACCCAAATTTGTGGACTTATTCTATCTGTCTATCACCTATGTCTGAAGATCAGCTTGCAGAAATAGGCTTTCTGGCAAGGTCTCGTGCAAAAATGACCTCTTTTGAGAATTCTTGATGCTGTTTTCTTAGCAGACATTGAGAAAGTATAAGGAGAGGATTACTCACTCCCATTCTAATAAATAACAACACAGTCATATACACAGAACTTGGGGCAGTTAACAAGGGATGAGAAGCTGAGCCCTATCTATTAATTATACAGCAAGAGGGGTAGTTTTCAGTGTAGAAGAAAAAACCAAAGGCCGTATTTGGGACTTCTTTAGGGACAAAACTGGCACCTTGCTAGAAGAACAGGTATATGAGTAGGAAAGCTATTTCCAGAATCTATATATGTTGAAATTTCTTAGAAATTGCCTAACAATGTTGGGAGGAAGTAACTGGAAATTAAAAGCAGTTTTAGATAGCAAGCTTAGAGAATAAAATATATGTTCAGCCAGTAGGGACTGCTGATCAGAGGCTTGGAAATCTTTCTAGCCTAAGTTAGGAAAGCTTCCAGTTTCATAAAACCACAGAAATTAGACATGGAAAAAGACTCTTAAGTAATTTATTTGCCGCCTGCCAATACTCCCTAATGTATTCCTGATCTTGACTGCTTTCTCACATCTAATTGGAAAAGATTCAAGTGACAGAAGTCTCATTGCTTCCCTTGGGGTGAGGGGATTTGATTGATCTCATGGTGAGAAAATCACTTCTTAGGGTACAGGAAGTAGTTCTTAATGTGTCCTGGTAACTGATACAGATTTGCATAAAATCTCATTGAGAAGGCAAAGTTGCTTAATGTACTTCTTGCAAATTCAGTAGCCATGTTACCTCTTTGCTTCATATTCATCAGGAGCTGAAAACTATCATGTGATTTGAGCTGGCTGTGTTATCTTGTGCAGTCTCTAATATGTGCCACCTTATCCTGCAATCATAACATTCACTTTTGCAGGAGGGCAGTGCCACCATGTTGTCAAGGTGCAAAGGTATATATCCTTCCATTTAGATTTCCAACAGGGACTAGCCAGCTGCATGCTGCTAGATTTAGAACTTAACTAGGCTCATGTAAGAGTCTATAAATAAAAAACTGTATCACACTGCAAATCAGATTCAATCCTTTACATAAAACTCCTATGGAATTTAATGGGGCTGAGGCTGTGGGAAGCAAAACAGTCTCAGAGAATTTTTACTGAATGCAACGTATTGCAGTTCATCAAGATAAACTTCTAATCACTGATTCAGGTATTGAGAAAATGAAAACAGACAAAGAAACAACCAACCAACCAATTAAAGAAACACTTAGGGAGGCAGTTTTCCTCCCTCTTTCCCAGGCTCAACTTCAATCAAACACCTCCCCTCCCCCTTTTCTAGTCTCATCTCTTGTTTTCACTGCGTGTTACTGTCACCCATCCCAGTCCCTTTGGTGCAGCAACGAGCAGCCTGGGGGGCTGGGGTCGCATGTGTAGTGGTGTGTGTATGACACTCCTTAGTTGCTTCCTACTCATTTTCCTCTGCTCCAGAAAGCATCATCCATGGACTGCAGTTCCTCTGTGGGTGTCCCTGCCCTGGTGTGGGCTGCCCTGGGCTACAGTCCTTCAGGAATGTCCCTGAGTGATGCTCCTGTCCTGGAGTGTCTCCTTTCAAACATGCATCTCCAGCTCTGTCCCCAGCAATGTCTCCTTCCATGTACCTCCTCCCCTACTTCTCCCCTTTGTGTTGTCTAAAGCCTTCAAAAGACTGATTAACAAATAAGAAGGTTATAGCTTAAAAATAAAAAACTAAAACATAAGGAGTTCGGTATGCTTGCTATTCAAGGACTGTTTAGATTTGTGTACTCAAGGTAAAGCTTATCTAGTTTAAGATTCTGCTTACCATAGAGGATGCTTAAGGAGTGTTTGGATAATAGTCAAGGCACCAGATAACGGACATTTCAGAGTCACAGACTTGCTAATCAAGGACATACATCCTCCTTCGGCATTCAGAAATGAGGAGGTGGCAAGAGAAACAAAGGCCGTCGTGTCCTCAGATGATGCATGATCATAGAAGGACAAAAGGAATAGGGGTATTCTTCCCCAACTGACCACCGAAGACCACCAGAGGACCCCCCCCCCAGGCATAGATGACTCTGGAATGATTGCACAAGGGAACAACACGACATGCTTGCTCAACGTAATGAATATGCAATAGTTAGGTGGAACATATGTATTAGATAGGCATGGTGCTTTAACTCTAGTGTATAGGTATGGACTCAAAACCCAGTAGGTGTGCTTGATCTGTGGAAATCTTCGACCTTGCACCCTGTGCAGAATAAAGTAATGTCTCCTCTCTAAACATACTTTGTGTGTTTCAGGAGTTAACTTTCTGCTCAGGTAGCACTTGCAGCTGCAAATTTTTCTTAAAGATGAGTGAGCTAGGGTGTAAGCAGAGGCTCCCTTGCCTGGCTGCAGTGTTGGGTTTTTTTTGTGGGTAATGGGGTTTTGACAGTGGTGTCAGAGACATCCGGAAACATCTGTGATTGGCACTGGGCAGTTCCTGGTCACGTTCCAGGCAGAGCACCTGCCATTCCCTGCTAGGGTGCCCCATGCAGTACCCAGTAGGATTCTGTAGAAATTGTGACAAGGCTGGTGTAGTATCTCTTTTACAGAGCTTCCAGTACCATAGACCACTTTGAAAATTATGCTGAAAAATGTATTGTCTATTAAAGATCCTGGTTAGCTATACCTTACCCACACAGGCAAATGGGAAGACATATGCCCATGCATAAAGAGGCTGGAGAACTTGAGGAACATTGGTTCTATTTTTCCTCTTCACCCTTTGCATATCAGTGCCCTGGTCTGAGGAGAATTACCTTGATACAGGTATAGGACATAGTGTTGGGATTTCCATGGCAATTGCTTCTGCTTTAGAGCAGCAATATCTCTAGGATATTCATTGTTATTTGAGGAAACGTGAAGTTGCAGACACTGAGAAGTACTCTCCATTTCTAAAGGTGGTAATCAGGATTTTGGTAGGCACTACTGGAGTACTGTTGCATGGGAAACACAGGCCTTCTATATGGAAATAATATGTTAAATATACACCCTTTATCAAGGGTGATAAAAAGTGCATCTTTATCAAGAATACCACAAAGGCTTAATGTAGAAGTTCCTGCTCCACTGAAGGTACACTACTGCATATTATGTACTTTTAATGTTATGAGACATGGAATTCCAGTCCATATTTGTAGTTGAACTGCTCTAAAAGGGCCAATGTTGTTTGGTGCTGATACTCTAATTACATAAGTCATTTCTGAAACCTGATCACTCCTTAAGTTTCAGACTTTCTCCCTTTTTTAAACTGATTCAAAGACTTACTCGGTGCTTCAAAGATTATGCAGTTGAAGATGGAGTTTTCCTCTTAAACTGGTGCCCATGGCAATAGGACCCCTAAGTTTGCACTTTGTCTTAGTTTCTCAGAGACTGGATCACACATTATGACTTATTTGTAGTTAGCTGAGTCTCAGTCTGCTGGTTGAAGAATAGTCATTATTATTTTGATTTCTTTTTAATGGCATTAAGAACATTTTCAATTAAAAGAAAAAAATAGGGTTTATTTTGTTTTCTAACAAAAGTAATGGCTATGATTTTAAGCTGAAATACAAAAAAATTAGTAGGCTGGATCTTCCAAGCCTCACTGGTCCTCTTGTTAAGCAGCACACTGAACATTACAGACCTGTTAAAAAGGTTGGCAAGAATCAGTTTATATACACCTTAGAAACCTACAGTAGTGCAGATCCTGTGGATAAATATGACAATTCTGATGAGATGATATGAAAAGCTGCATTAGCCTCCCAGCCAGTTGATAACCAGTTAATGTGTATTGTTGAGATCCTTGTAGGACTTGGTACTGTGTAATCTGTTTTCCTTTGGGAAATGTGTTTCATACAGTGTGATGCCAGATACATGTGAGTGACTGTGTCTGCCTCAGAATGAGACCAAGAGCTGCAGCATATTCATAGCATGATAACATGTGAATCCAATGAATTTTTAGGGATTTCAGTAGAGGATTGTTCATTCTTTTTTAAGATTTTCAAAAGCAGACAAAGGCATGTATCTGTTAAATGCTTTTCTATGCATTTTTGTGAAATGGCATTTTGTCAAATAAAGCAGTTGTTGTGGTTCTGCAATATCATGCTTTGAATATTAATGCTGAGGTAATACCTACCCATTAGGTGGGATCTGCCTGTGCCTCTCAACAATTCTTCATTATGATAAGACTGTGCAAAAGTACGATTGCGATCAGCAGGATGCTGTTCTGACATTTCAAGCATTACACTGTGCCTTCTTTAACCGACATCAACTGCAAATACGAGCGGGACTTACTGGGGACAATGATTCAGTGACAAGATGTAACTGTGGCTAGTGTTATTCATTGGGGAAGAGCCCAACCCTACAGAATACTAATAGTCTTTGATTCCCCTTTCTAAATACTGACAGCCCTGGTGCCAGTTTCTGTATGGTAGAGCTTGACAGATGCCTTAATCCAAATTTGGTTAGCCTTTTGAGAAATATATTCATAAGATAAGATAGTCACTGGATTTTTGTCATGGTGCCACCTGCTTGGGCTTCATAGTGCGTCTCAGCACTATCAAGTGCCAGAGCAAACCATCTAGCATATGAGAGAAAATACAAGCTATATATCTGATCATATGAATCATGCTTATTCTTAGGAACCTGCAGGATAGCTCATATGTTGAAATCTTTCTTTAAACTATTCTTGTTTTACTTGGAATCATATTTGAGTGGTTTCAAAGCTCCAATATACAGGACAGCTAAAAATAGTAGAAAGACATCTTTCTGACCCTCTGGAAAACCCTTTCCTAAGCATTGTTCAGTGCCTTGAAATACTGTGGTGATAGACTGAGATTTTTACTACTCATCAGGGCATCCTCAGATGTGTAACAAAAAATGTGTTTGTAAAAGCAGTATGCAAGTAGCTACATGCTGGATTTAGCTTTCTTATTTTCCTATAAAGCTTCCCTAGTTTTCCTGAAACCTAGCTGGACTCATTTGATGCACTGAGGCCCATCTCTTTTGCTGTGTCACTGACTTTGTGACTTTTTTTATTTCATTGAGTGGCATTATTGGTATCATTTGGGTTCACTCTTTGACATTAGTAGCTCTTAACTACCATTAGTGACTTTGCAACAAAGGAAGTCTTTTTTTGCATGATGTGATGAATGAGCTCAATTTGAATGAGGCCTGGATGACAGCTTGTAATTTGAGGGGGACTTAAAAACCATTTCCATTTTATAATGATTCTATTAGAGCTGTGTAGTCATTCAATGAAATTTGAATTTGACTCTTCTCCAGGATTTCTCTATGCCTGTTACAGTTTTGTCATCTTAAAACAAAAAAACCCCAAATGGTAATATATTCAGCATGCTAAAGTTTTTTGCCTTTATCCAGACCTCCAAGAACTAAAGATTAAAACTTTCAGCATTTTCTGAAACTTCTGTCTTTTGAGATCTCCAATAAGATACTGTTAATTGCTTTCTGTTTTAAGTCTTCAGTACATGTTGTTTTGCTGTTCTAGGCTAATAGAAAAACAAAGGTACCCTTCAACAGCTTTTATTTACTCACATTTCTCCAGCCTATTTCCTTTCCACTACATTCCAGCTAGAAAGAATTATTTGGAGAGGAAACCTGGGGTGTAAGAACTGTGAGAAGGAATTGTAGAAATAGATCACTCCAGAATGGCAGGAAGACAGAAAGAGCCAAACAGAGAAGTGAAAGATCAAAGATCTGCAACACCTGAAAAATGAATATGTACTGGGGACAGAGAGTTGATTTCAAGCCAAACTGATTTCCCAATTCCTTTTGGCAGTTTAGTCACTATCAGCAGTTGGGAGCCTTTGACTATGCAGGCATCAAGCAGGACCACTACAGTTTTCCTGCCAAAGCATTGAATTTATTTAACAGAATAAGCATGGGATGTGGACAAAAAGACTACAGTCTCCCAAGTGATTAATTTATCATTCTGTCTGACCTGCCTGTCTGTCCTTGGGTAATTTGGAATTAGGAGTTTCTTTTCTTGCCCTCTATTTCTTGCAACAATTTAAGAAAAGTTAATAGCTTGTTAATTTGGAACCCATATTGTTTAGCTGGAAACATGCTTTATTATTTATCCCTTTAACTGATTTCTTGATGATGAGTCAGACTTTGCTGAACTTCTGAAACACATCACATCTCAAAAGTTGCAACAACCTAACCGAGGAGCCTAAACTGACAAACACAATTTTAATTTCCTTATTTCACACTTAAGTTTGAAAAGTGAAAAAAAAATTGCCTGTACCATGTCCTCATTAAGTACATATGTGGAGAGTTTTGCAAGCTTTCCAAAAGAGTAAGAGAACCCTCTGGCTGCTGCAGCAATTTGTAATGTCTGGCTTATCATTTAATGCAAAAGAAAAACATATCACAAAGTTCATGTTCATATTTCATAGAAAATACAGCATAGTCATAAGAAGTAATTGCCATTGGTCTCCCTACTAAGTAGCTAGAATCATGTGAGGAGCTGGTTGACAGGTGATCTTTCAGTCCCATAGAATCATATTCAGCTGGCAGTAGTTAGAACAACTCCAAAAAGGCATTGATAGAATCTGCGTTGTGAGTGATCATGAAGGTGAAAGGTAAGAAAGTGAACCTCTTCTATTGAGAACCATATTGGAAATATTTCATCGCCTGGTCTATACTTCAAGTTTTTTCGTTCCACTTTTAGTGACAAAAATGATTAAAATTCAGTGCTTTAAAAATTATTGTTTATGGTCTGTTTGGTCTTTTTGAGTTTTACTGATGCACAACATCTTTTTTCTTCTTTAAAATTGCTTCAAATGGAAAAAAAAAAAATCCTCACTGGCAGTGGCTATCAGTAAGAAGGAGAAGTTCTACTGGGAGGTCTTTAGTTGCAATTAAATGAGACTGATTTAAAGCATAAGAACTTTCTCTCCCCTGTGATCACCTCAGTAATTGTGCAGGTGCAACCATTTGTGAGGTTTCACTGGCGTGATTCACATTAACAGTAATCGCTTTTCTTTTTTTGTGTTTTATGGTACATTTTTTGTCCAGATAATTTCAATGACACAGTTGAATATATCATTTCACAGACCAACTCAGGGACTGGTGAAGTGAAGCCCTGGTATATTGGGAGGAAATTTCTTGAACTGGCTTTTGTTAAAACTAGAATCCCATGAAAATATAGTCTCCCTGACTCTTCATTTATAGTTTGAGTCCTATCTGTCAATGGATGTTACGAGCAGCCAGCTCCTCCAGCAGCCCTGCCCTGGGACTGCCTCCTGCTCGGCTGCTGGAGCCCAGCCCAGCGCGCTACGCAGACAAAGACCCACGCACGCATGCACAGACATTCATGCACACACAGACAGACAGACAGACACGGGCAGACCATACAGAGGGCACTGACGCGGCCGGTCACACGCGCTGCCCCAGAGGAGGCTCTCCGGCAGCCCCCCCATAGCGGACTCCCACAAACACAAGGGCAGACAGCCCGGCCCCCTCC
>JAOBAS010000072.1:27157212-27167989 GCA_025311575.1 Elanoides forficatus
GCCGGTCCGAGGTTTGCTGGCGATTACACGCGCGCACCCCGCGCACCCCAGGCTTGGCGAGGATGCAGACGCTCGCCGCCCTCCAGCTGCCAGCACTGAGCCCCTCACTCACGCCGGTGCCCTCCGGTAACTGTGTTTTGGGACATACACAGTTCCCACCCCATTGCTAAGTCCACTTGCTCACACTGAGACCCCCCCGCCAGGAGCGCCTGCACCCCTGGTCTGACTCCAGCGTCTGGCATACAGTCCACTCATGCTGGTCTTCCCAGCGGCTGACACTCACTAGCAATTCAAGGGGCAATTACAAGCTCATTTTAGACCAAGGCTTTAGACAGTTCGATCAAAAAACCTGAGAATCTTACATTAATTTTATGTTCTTTTCAACCAGTTTTGAGTCAAATATAGGAGACTGTCTTGGACCACAGTCATTCCTTTCTCTGATAGGAAGAAAGCAACAGAATTTACCTCTCTTTTTACTGTATCAGAAAGTGCTTTAATGTTTTAAGTCATCTTTCCTTGCTTATAAGTTGTTATACTTGCCAAGAACTAGTCTAAATTTCTTTTTTTGTACTGTTACATTGCCAGTGTAATATGAGCTTGTCTGTAGAGATTAGTGGAATGGCTAGCTCTCCTGAATATGTACAACTGTGTGTTATTGGCTGTATGCATTGATTTCAAAGGAGAAAAAATTTTAATAGAAATTAAAAGGAACCATAAAAACTGTGGGTAAGTTGGATTTTGGATTTGTAAAAGGATGTTATTCATGATGTGGTTACCTGTGATTGCATGTTGAAGTTACGGAATGTTCTGTCTGGTTTTATACCTTGGTAGTACTTGGTGACTGACTTCTCCTTTCCTGAACTGTACTTCTTACTGACATCAAGTTATGTTTGATTTACTGTTTTTCCCCAAAATTCTCTGGAGATGTTGTTTAGATATACTGTGAGAGTAAATATTGCCTATTTACATTTAGTGGTACAAGTATGTCTCTTTTTTTAACATTATACCTGATTATCAATATTAATTTAAGGAGAGAGACTTGCAAATGTCTGCTATATTGTCTATAAATTTGAGAATCTAGATCAGTTGTTCTTCAGTGTAGTGGAGTGAGCTTTACCATATTTTCTTCCCTGGCTTGTGTGAGATGTCCCCTCCAAACCCTTTCTTCACTCTTTGGGACAACTGCTTTTTCTCTCTCTGTGAAGAGTAGGATCAGATACTTTGAAGACATCTGTATATGTTTTCAGCTCATTTTTTGGTGGTGTTCACAGCAGTACTATTTTTAAGAAGATCATGATTAGTGTTTTGCTACAGGGTTTAAAGAACCCTTATCCAGGATTTGAAGTGAGGTTGAGTGAGGGAATTGTGCTTGACCTGTTTTTTATGGTGTCCGTTTAGGAACCCTAGTTATCCGGCTAACACATGAGAAGTTTTCCACTGTATCCAGCTATAGCTTCAATCCAAGCTTCCCTGGCATTTGATCCTAGCTGTCATGTTGATGTTGCTCGGCACCAGAGTTGACTTAGTTGTATTTTTCCACATCATAAATCTCCTAAAGACTGAAAAAAAATATATATAGGAGAACTAAAAAGAAAGTATAAGAAAATGAAAACTGTTTTATATTTTTCTTACTACTTTATCTTCAAAAAATGGCCAGGTAATACTCAGTCTTATACAATCATGGGACTCTGTGGGCAGAAGGAGCCCTTAACCCATCACAAACTGGATGTGTGTTCTCAGCCAGAATTACACAAGCACAGGGGCTGTTCTGAATGTCAATGAGATTTTGTTTATCCTAGATTGGGAGGAGTATAAGAACCACAGAGATTCCACAATTTGCTTATATTTAAAATAAATGCTCCTTAAAACACAGAACTGAAGAATAGTGATTGCAGGTGGGCCTTAGAAGTTCCAAAGGAAAATTTTCATTATTTTACCCCAAAAGCAAGGTTATATGCAGCTATCTAAGCACCTTGGGCCATAGAAATGAAAACTGTAGTCCCTTCTCTCAGCCTTTTTTCTCAGAGGAATCAGGACTGGCCCACTCACTAGAACCTAGTTTCTGTGGTCAGAGATGGTATCTTAACTGACTTTAAATATACCCACTCCTTTACTTCATTTTCAGTATATCTGCACACTGAGGTATTTATTTTGGTCCTAAGTTTTGTCATTGCATTAAGAAATGTGGTTCTTGTGCTGTATTTCACAGCATGCAAACATTTTCATTTTATTTTTGAAGGTGTAAAAATGTTGTTGGATATCAGCTTTTCTGCCTTATTATTCAATCATGTGTCATTTAGAAGTTTTATTTAAAGCTATTTCAGGAAAGACATTTGTAGAAAGTTTCTCTTTCATTATATAATCTGCTCTAAAAAATTAACAATTTGTAACAAATATAGTAATTAACAAACTTACTTAAGTAGTCAATCTTCCTACATATTAGCACAACCAATACTATCACGAAGCTCGATCTATTCCATGGGGAATTAACATTGCACTTTTAATTTGTTTTTATTGCCCATGAAACAGTCCATTGAAATGGCTAACCCTGACTTTCCACAACTTCATGTGACACCTGCAATATTGCAGTCCATAGGCTGGATCAAATTTCACTGAAGTCAACAGGGTATTTACTGTGTTCTTAAGCTTTGAATCATGCCTAAAATGTAAGAGAAGCAGAAAATACAAGCAATTTGCCTCTTGTCCCCCTACTGTTTCTTTTCTTTTTGCTACACAGTTTAGAGTAAGAGTATTTTCCTTCTTTATCCCTGTCTTCCAAAAGACTCATACCAAAAAAAAGGCAGGAGAAATCAAGAGAAAATAGCATTAATTAATTAAATTTTACCCTAAGATAATTTCCAGTGTCACTGAACTGGAACTTCTGCTCTTGAGATGCCACAGTTGCATAGGCAGTGCTGGAAGGTGTCTGCTTACCATCAACTATATTCTTCTATGGTTAAATATAAGAACTTATACTTGAGAATATGGATTTATATAACCAATCAATATTCTCTTCTCCTAAACCAAAAGTAAAATATGGGCATTTATGTTCCTAGAGAGCAGTGTAGAGAAAAAATTTACATCTAGAAGGTGTTCAGTAAATGTAGGGATAAGCACATTAAAAAAAAAAAAAATCATACAGAACAGAGAAGACTAGGCACCATGTCTACCTATTTCATACCTGAAACAGGACTACATAGAAAAGTCTTTGATTGAGTTCCTTAGAGTGCTTGCTTATAAGGTTGTATGAAAAAGCGTTTTACTCTGGAGAAATAATTGCAGCCAAACTTGCACAGGCTGAACCACTTCTTAATTTTCTCAACTGTTCTACTCTGAAAAGAAGAAAAACTCAAAAGTGGAGAAATTATTGTAGCAGAAAAGCAGAGGAGAAGGGCGAGTATCTGGGTAATATCTGTTGTGTTGCCTCCTCCTTAAAATATTGAATTTAATTTAATTTAATATTTCATTTTGGCAACCAGTTAAAGGCTAAGCTTCTCTCAGAATGCCCTCTTTCTTCTACCTGCCTTTTCTCCTGGGGGAGGCAGCTCTCTGTAGAGCCAGACTCTCCCAAAAGCTAAGGTCTGGTTTATGTCACGGCAGGACAGCTAAGGGGAACTTCCCTTCCTGGCAATCCTACAAGCAAAGCACACTGTCACCAGTTTCATCATCTTTATTAATAATGTCTGCAGTTTTTTAGTCTGAAATCCCTATGGATGGCTAAAAACACTCTAGAGTTTATCACCTTTGCAAAATCCAGAACAGTAAGCATGTTCCATGTATGTGATTTGTGGAATATTCTAAATAAGTTGGTGTAGTTCATCAAAACATTATTGAACAAAAGCCATAGCCCTTTCAGTGTTACATTTGCATTTGAATCACAATATAAGCATGGTTGAGAAGAAGAATGAGTTTACAGTACCTCTGAGATGCCAGCACTCAAAGATATGTTTAAAAGAAGCAAGGTCTTGGAAATGTTCCTTATCAAGTCGTTAAGGATCATTATTGTATTGTCTGTTGCTGAATATTAGGGGACAATTCCTACCAATAAGCATAAACCAACAACCCTCCTTGAAAGAAGTAGGAGTCTGAGAGGCATGTTATGGTGAAGTTTGACACTCACCAAAGCATTATGACCTACTAAGGAACAAAAGCTAAACTTGTGGTAACAGTGTAATTGAATAGAGCAAACACATATGCAGATTGAATCAAGGTTTTGAAAGTTTCAGATCAGTATGTTTTAAGGCAATTCAGAGACAGAGCAGCAGTTTTTATTCAGTATTTAAGTTGTCATGACACCATTCTAAATGCCACCTGGGGAATATATTCACATCTAGCAACTCGAAGAACAGAATAAATACTAGAAGACATCTTAAATAAAGGCACAGCGGATAGCTTATTCAAAGAAGAAAAGTTATATAAACAGCAAAAAGCCTTCCAAATAGCTTTAAAATTTAAAAAATAATAAATATCATCTGAGTGGTATATTGAAAAATCAAGTGATGGCCATGCACAAGCTGCATAGTGTCTTCAAGATCTATGTCATGATACTGTGGAAGGGAAATTCCCTTTTGCTGAATTTCCCTCATTGTTGGGTCTAATTCTTTGGAATAGCTGTCCATCTGCTCACTGCATTTACTGTCCTTATGAGTTCCCTCTCCAGCTCTAGCTGATGCCTTTAGAGAGACATCTGTGTTCAGACTTCCCCTGTCCATTTAGTGATGAGGCTTTGAAATCATTACCTTAGTGAAGAGTTCCAAGTATTTTCTGATTGTTAAGTGCATTCTGACATTGAAAAAGCAAATGACTGATAGATAATATAAAATGAAACAAGATAGGATTAGATATTATGCTAGCAGTTTATATTGGTTTACACTGTTAGCCTATGTATTGAAGATTTAATTACAAGGCTTTAGAATTATTACAATGTTCCAAGTAATGACCTCGAGCCATAAAGTGGAAAATAGTTTCTAATTCCTCTATTTACTTCAGATTAGAAAAAGTCATCCATGTTGTTACCTAGTAAATCTCATCTACCTACAGATACAGTGAGAACTTAAGAAGTATTTTTTCCTTCGTTGTTTCAACAAATATAAGAAGTAATAGTGTCCCTTTTAAGTAGGCAATTCAGGTAAGGTACAGAAGACATGGCAATTTACTTGTACCTAAACCAAAATAAAATGATGCTATATTTGAAGATAAAGGCAGAAAAAAAGTTTACTTAAGCACTGTTTAATTTGAACACAATTTTTTTTTACCCATTTCTGGCTAGTCCTCCAAGTCTGACCTACAAGTAAGGATCTACTTTATGGAAGTAAAAGAGTAACATTAAATAGAATGGGAAACACATAGTGAAATTTTTATCTTAAACACTCTTTTTCTATTGCTAAGGGCAGCATCTGGCTATGTATGTTCATGTCTGCATTCCAAATTGTACTTTAGGGACTTCTTTACTGGAATTAATCATTCCAGGCACAGGGGTAAACATCCACACAGGGCTCTGGGAGTTTCATGCACAAACTGCATTAACATTAAAAAAGGCATCTCAGCTCCTCATAGTTCACTTTGAAAATGCATCTATAATGTCACCTTGTGTCCTTGACTTCACAGAATATGTCACATCAACTGTTTCAAACAGGAATTGTAAATATAAAGGTAATAGAAGGCAGTATTTTGGTACATTTGTTCATTGCCAAATATTTTCAATGTTTGTCTGTGTTGAATCAAGGGAAAGACAAGCTCAGTGAATATGAAATCACTCTTAGTTGACAAGAGTCTGGAACTATAGTGCAGGAGAACTGGATAGATGTACTTTGCAAACTCTGTAGATCAAAATGTTTTCACTGAATTGTCATGTGCAGTGTCCTAACGGGTCCATTTGTGGTGGTGATTCACTATTAGATGTTATCTGGACCTGACAAACCCTTCTAGTTTACTGTTGCTACTGCACTGCCTGTATCCAGTAATCACCAAATCCAGATTCCTTTAACATTCATAAGGAAGGCTCTACAGCAGAGGGAGGTGATGCTTCCAGATGTGTTTCGTGACTTGTTAGTTCATATACTCCAGGAGTATTTGGAAAAAGGTGCTTTGTTTTTAAGACCGAACTGAAAATGGCAATATGGCTTCAAAGCAGACAACAGTACAATAGTTCCTCTCCCTCCCAGTATCTGTGTGTGTGCCAGTCATGAAGAAACACTTCACTGAGGACATGTCTGCAGTGAGTTAACTTCACTGAACTCAGGCCCAAACCTTTGAATGAAGTGTCTGATTGCTAGAGAATATATATTTCTTGGGAACTAGATCCTGTTATTTGCAGTGATGAATTAAAAGTATTGTGACTGAATGATACCTTTTAAAGTAGAGGCTGAAATATTTTCTTATATCCAAGCCAGTTCTTTCAAAAGGCACCAGCTGTTACACGTGGTGCTTTGTCACATGCTTGCTCTAGCTTGTCCAGGATTCTCAGTTCCTGTTTAGTAGCACAGGAGAAGAGTAAGCTCGTTTAGTAAGCTGAAGGAAAAGCACCATGTTTCCTTGGTTATTGCAGATGTTTCTAGTGCACTTACTGTTTAGTGATGACTGCTAATAGCTGTACTGCAGAGACAAATTACAAAGACTTGCAAATGCAAGGCAGTATTTTCCTTGTGACTGTGTAAGCTGTGGTGCACAGGTGGAGGGTTATGATATGATAATCCATCCCAGGCATAAGCAGGGTAGAAATGAAACAAGTTGGTGATGTCTCAAAGGAATACTCCAATCTGAATATTGTATTACTTAATGGTGTTGGGGTTATTAAAGTTAGTTTCCTACCTGAACAAAAATGATCTCCCAATTGATTTTCTCCTTGCATGGAATGATGGTTTCAAAACTGTGTGAAATGCTTACTAAGTGCAGTAGATGGTCCATGGTAGGGTAGAAAGCAAATATTTTCATATTCTGCTATGGGCAAGTGCACTGGGAAGCTATGGGGAAAGATTTAAGAATGTCTTAAAACCTCTTTATTTGGGGATAAGTTGGGATAAACTTTGGAAACTGGGAACTATTTATTATTACATATGCTAACTGAAGCCCACTGTAACAGCTCCCTATCCTACACTGTTCAGGGAGAATAGAGCATTCACACTGGTGCTCACTTAGAACTTTTTTAACAAAAACCAATTTTAAAGCAAGATTGTTATGCCTTGACTTGTATTTCCAATGTTTTTACTAAACAGTAGGACAACTGCTTTAGATCATGGGTACTACTATCA
The DNA here is from genome assembly GCA_025311575.1 of Elanoides forficatus. Lineage (NCBI taxonomy): Eukaryota > Metazoa > Chordata > Aves > Accipitriformes > Accipitridae > Elanoides > Elanoides forficatus. Next base: position 27,164,463 of record JAOBAS010000072.1, read on the forward strand.
TGTAAATCAACAATCATGATGCCCAGCGTAGTTGTGAACATGTTTGGTTGCAAGGAAAAGAAACTAGCAAATGCAAACAATGAAACTGTGTTTCACTTTGTCAATCCATTTCATATAGGTTTATATTATTCAAATGACACTCAATTACTAAAAAAACACAGAGGAATGTTAATGTGCAGATAAGTGATACCTAAAGTTAGTTATCTAATCAATGTAGCAACAATATATTCATTACTGAATGGAACAACTAACTAATGTAGTCACCTCTGATAGTAAATGTTATACAAAATATAGCCAGGGTAAAAAACATGTTTACTCAGTAATATCTGCACCTTCATTATACTCCTTCTTAATTAGATGATTAATGAGACTGATTTACATTTCATTTTAGTGTGCCTTCTGGCAGCACTTTGTTTTAGCTGAAGTATAAAAATATTCCCGTCTACAGGATCATGCAGGTCTCTTTAATATATGTTTCCCAGTCTATGTTCTATTCTGTTTCAGCCAAGTATCTCTCCAAAACAAGAGAGGAAGGTGTTAGTAAATATTTCTGAAAGTCAAGAAAACTAACTGAATATATTTTGGGAAGGATCAGGACCTGGCAGGAAGAGACAGATGGCTGTGTTTCCTTAGCAAGCTAGTCTTCCCAAAGAAGAGTTTGGGTTTTAGGAGCACTTGGTGCTGAAAAAGAATTTTCTCTGTGTGGCACTTGGGCCTGTGGTGCAGAGTTGTGAATAAGAGAGACCCTGGGCTGAGCTTGGAAGGGTGAGGTGTCACCTTGAGTACCAGCGATGTTTTTGTTGTTGCTCATTCTAAAGCCTACTAATAACAGAGGTCAGCAGTGGAAAGCTTTTAGGAACTGAATCCTCCTGAGTTGCATAAGCCTTACTGTTTGGGCTAGGATTGTTGAAGCAAAACTACAGAAGCAGCTCTAGCAGACTTAATGATGGCTTTATGCCCCACAGAGTGTGACGACTCCATACTCAGAAAAATGATCTTGCTACAAGTAGCTTAAGAAAAACTGACCTTGGTCTAAGGACATGTCTGTACAATTTTTATAAATACATTTTAAATGCGGCTAAAAATGATTTTTTTTAAATCAAAATCTTTTCCAATCTGTGGTATGGACCATCTTGGAAATGTGCTTTATAAAAACAGGTTCTTCATGGAGGGAATGAGATTACTCTGGAACAGAAGCAATAGGAAGTAGGGAAAGACCCTGAGGTCAATTAAAACAGTCTGCCTACCATGCACAGGTAATTGTGCCACGGAAACTTAGTTGAGGAAGATACAAAGAGTTTGCATACTTCTGTGTGATATAAAATCTTCACAAAATCCTGTACTGAATTTAAGATATAGTAATCAGATGAAGGACTAATTGTCAGTTCAATTTTTACACTCCATAAAGTGTTCTTGTTCTATGACTTCTGTATAGTCCTGTAGCAGTCTAAAATAAGTATTTTCACTTACGAAATCTGAACTTACCCTGGACATAGGAGAAAAAGTTAATGTAGTGATTTTTTAAACTGATCTTTAGCTGATTAAAGACTTTTCAGTGAACAGTTTCAACAGGAGAATGGAGTAGCAGATGGAAACCACTTCCTCCCTAAAATTCTTCAGTACTTAAAAATTCACAAAGTCTTCAGTTAAATCTTACAGGGCTAAGCATTATAAAAGAACATGCTCAGTGATGCATACTTCTGACTAAAGAAATAATGAAATAACACCTAACTCCTATGATATCCTCATAATGTCCACTGCTGTTTAGTGCTTTTTATCCCACAGATCCTAAGGAACTAAGGAACAATTTTGATTAGCTGCCCTGGGGGCTAGTCTGCAGAAGGAATGACAAAGAACCCTGTCCTTTTGTGACTTCTTGCCACCAACCCAAATGGTTTTGTCAGCATAGTGAGACGAACTGTAGCCAGCCCTTAGCTAAACATGAATTAGCCACAGCTTTAGTAAGTCTTCTCTGGAGTCTTCCTGTACGAGAATAAATCTATTTCTTTGTAGCTCAGTATGTGTGATGATATTCTTCCCTATGAAATAGGTGCTGACTATAACCCTTCAGCATTTGGTTGGGATCTTTTTCATAATGAAAAAAGCAGGTGATGGTGGGTAATTCCCAAATTATTGCAAAATAATAATTTACTGGCTAGGGGAGTTCCTGCTGCAACTGAGCCATGTCTGGGAATGTTTTCACATGGGCTTTCTCAGGCACTGCTATAAATGAGGAAAATCCAGCCTGCAGTTCCTTCCCGCTATAAATTTCTTAAAACATTGTGCTTTCTAGAGGAAGGATTAAAGTGGGACCACCATGACAAATGTTTCCCTGAAGCAAATTTTCTTCCCCTTTGAGGTTAACCACTACTTATTTTCTGTTATCTCACTTTGGGACCAGTGTCAGGTATTGTGTAAAGTCATGTCTTCTTCCACATGAAGTGCTTCTTCTAGGGTGGTTTATTATCTGGTTAAATAATCCCCCTTCAAGAATTTTACTGTGAGATACTTAAAGTTTCAGATAAAATTGCACTCAGCTACTTTTGTTATAAATTATTGTGGCTAGTCCTCACATATATTTAAAACTTACCATTATTACAATGCTTACCAGATATCTTTTTTTTGTCATCTTTTTTTTCTTTTTCTTTTTTTTTTTTTTTTTTTTTTCTCTGAGCAAATTTCAGGACTATTGAAGTATTAGGATAATTTCTCTGTGTGTGGGTGGAAAATATATGAGATGATGGCGTCTGCCACTTTGTAGTGGTAAGAGGAAGTAGAGGAAAGAAAGGCTAACAATTTCTGTGAAACACTTACATTGGAGTTGTGCAAAATGAAACTAATTAGCAATAAAAGGTCTCCTTCAATGTAACATGCAAAAGAGCACTCCATATCATATTGGCTGTAGTTCTGCTCCAAACTGCACACTCCCTGCACACAATCCTTCAATCACACTCTCTGAGAACAACTTCATTTGAAACTTTTTCTTGATCGTGTATCTAATTTCACCTTCACATTTTGTTACAGTGTATATGGCTTTGCTGATTGTTCTACTTACCAAACAAAACCTTAAAAAAAAAAATCACTTTCATATCTCTTTTGTATTGCCTTTAAGTATTCTTTTGCAGTTTCTCAGTTCTCTCTACTTTTCAGTTATTCTATTTTAAAATTAGAATCTGAAAAATCTTTACAAACCTGTGGCAATATCATTTTGCATCCCAGAGAAAAATGACAAAAGCTACCTTCAATTTATAAAGCAGAACTTCTGGTTTAAAAGACAGGTTTGAGGAAGTAAGATGGCAGAATGACACGTATTAAAATATATTTGAATACAAATATTTAAACAAATTTGAATGTAATAGGATCTAAATAATTATTTTAATGCTTGTTCTTACAAATATTCAGCTTCACACTTCTTCCACCTATTTAAGGAATATATGCTCTCCTGTAAGGATTATATACTGTTGATGGAATTCTTTTGTGAATGTAAGTCTATGGGAACTACTGAACCAAGTTTTGTTTGACACCCC
>JAOBAS010000072.1:27172755-27197842 GCA_025311575.1 Elanoides forficatus
TAAAGCTGTGGCATGCATGCTAGGTGGAACTATCCCCTGTGCATCCAGTGCTGCAATAAAGAATGCCTGCTTTCTAAAACTCCGAAAAGAGTCTTAAGAGAGTTTCTTCAACCGGTTTTTCGGTATCAGTTCCAACACAGAAAAGGGACTTCAGTTACTCTAGTCTGCCTTTGTATAATTCACTGATTACTGAGCTCTTCTTTAAGTTTGCTTAATTGCCTCCTTGCCTGCTTTCAAGAAGCTGAAAGCTCTTTGTTACATGAACATATACATGCATATGCACATTCTATATGCACATCCAGGCTATCATGATTAAAAGGCCAACATTTTCTTTTGTTCTGGAAGGATCTTTTAACATCTAACTATTGCATGTTCCTTCTAGTCCATAGGTAAGTTTTATTCATCTAGGAATACTAAGTAACATTTTCTAGATTTAAAAGAAAATCTCAGACTTTATATCTGAATCCTGGTTTGACCCCCATCACTCTCAGATTAGTGGATAATTCCCGTGTAAGAATCCACTTGAATATACAGATAATGATAATGGCATTCCAAAATCAAGCATCCTTTATGTGAGACACTGCTTGTTACTGATGATCCATTTGTAGTACATGCCACATACTGATTCACTTACAATGAGTTGGAAGGAAAGCTACAAGACTAGCCATTGAAGATTTCATAGACCAGCTAAGTAACACTCTTCTTCCCCCTACGAACCTCTTAAAACTTTTCCCCTACCTCTGTTTTTTATTCTTAAAGTACTGGCTTTACTGACTGCTCTTGACTGAATATGTATTGCAGCTGCAAACCTGATAACTAAATTGGAACTGACCATCGGTTTTAAATGTAGGCTGTTAGCTGATGGGTCAGGTAAAATTGGTTCTTCTGCATACAATTGTTAGCAGCTGTGGGGGATCTAGACTGAACCTTTGTATTTTACTGAAGTCATTGGCGGGGAAGCTTCTGTGAGGAAAAGAACACAATGTAAAGCATTTCTCTGAAACAGCAATGGCAGATGGTAGTTAAAATCTGAAAGGCATATTTGTTAAACAAGCATTAACAAATATTGTGTAACCTTTATGAAATGCCATTATCAGGTAAGGTAGCTATTTGGTAATAGCAAGATGTGAAAAGAACTGCATTTTCCAGAGAGCATTAATTTTCTGAATTTAAATAAGTTCTCTATGAATTAAATGTTTATATGTTTTTCTAAGGTTGAGCATGTTATATCAATGCTTTTCCCTTTATTTCTGAGAAATGAAGATTTAAAAATTTATGTATGTTCAAACATTTCACATCTATTCCCCATTTACCCTCTCTAGTCCCTCTAGTTAAGCCTTCCCTTTCTAGTGTCTTGGTAATGTTACAAGGAACAGCTAGCTTTAAATCCAAAAGTTAACTGATCTCCTTGGTGAATTAAATTATGAAACTGTTGGGTGACTAAGAGGAAAGTGACACACCTGAAACTATTAGAAATCCTTTTCTTTACAGAAAGACGGGTGTTTAAATATTCAGATCACACCTGACACTACTTACCTATTTATAGTCCTGATATTGAACTTATTTAGACTCACAATTGGAAAATTGGTACTGCAAAACCAACTGGACCAAACTGAGCAAGTAAGTGACAGGACTTCCTGGTATAACTAAAGGATGAGTAATGGGTCAATAACATTAAAGCTATCCTCCATCATAGACCCATGGTAATATTACCGAATCTTCCTCGTGGTCTTAATATCTGTTAAGAGTTGATCGTAAAAGGAATATATTTTCTGAAATGAAAACATGAGCTTTCAAAATTTTATAATGAAGAAAGAAGTGAGATTTAGGGGGTTTTTATTATTATATACTTTATCACATAAGATAAACATGGGAAAAATAGTGTGCTGAAGATCTCTTTTCCACTGTATTATGTGAGTTGACTTACAAAGATTCTGTTTCCTAAGCAGCAGCCAATCACTCAATGTCAGTGACAAGTCCAGTTTTTGATGGGTAGCAAAATTTGCACTGTTTTACAATTAACTTCTGCTGCTGAAGAATTAAAATGCAACAGCCTTGATCTGTTAGTCTGTCATTAGCAAATAACATAGTACTGTCAGGGTGCTTAGCTTAGTAGTGACAAGCAGTGCAACTGTCTCTCTGAGATTGATTGTGTGATTTGAGCTGTTGTCTGTCTAATATTTTGCCCAATAATAGTCTTTCCTAAAAGATTAAACAGACAATAATTTTGTAGCACCAAATAACTGTGTTTAAGTATACTCCTCCATCACTGAAACTGTACTGCTCAAGCCTGGGAATCATCAGAGCTTCATATGGGCTCATATTCAGATACTTATATTTGATTCACTTACTCTGATTATCACTGAGGGGATCAATATCCCCAATATGCATCACAGTTATCTTCTCTTCACTGATCAGGTTCAGCTAAAGTGACATACAGTCATACTGGCTGCCTTGGCCATTTGATAAATTCATGGTTTAATTCTTATAAAATGTGGTGGGCAAAAGTTATTGTCTGGTGTTAAGGACTTGACTTTTAACATTTTGATAAAAAGATTGATTTTTCTCACTTGCATCAGAAAATGCTGAAATTTATTTTCCAGTCGTCTTTCTCTCCTGAGAAGGATATACTGTTTTTACATAAACATTCAAATGGAAAGCAGACACCAGCAGTTCTGATAATGAAAATTACTTCAGCGATTTTACTGAAATGCTGGGAAATACTGAAAACTAGGATATTAGAAAGCAGTAGTGATTGAGCCATGAGGATTACGAATGTATGCATGAGAAGGGTTTAGAAAGTTAGAGATAGTCAGAGCAGGCCCATAGCGAGACAAAGACATAAGATTTTAAGGCTCTAGTTGGCAGTTTTTCAAAGAGGCTGATGTCTGCCTGCTAGTCAGTTTTGTTAGTTCTCCTGACAACATACCAAGGGCAGCCATTGGTACAATATTTACAAAACACTGTCTCCTTTGAGAAGATAACTGCATAACCCTGACACCATTGCCTGCCCTCCCCCTTTCTCCTGCCATGCAGGTTGATGGGCATGGAAAGCCCAAACCTTAGCTGGGACATGAACCTCTGACACTGGCTCCCAGGAATAGTTCTCCAGGTTGTACCCTGCCCAATCAATCAAATACTGCAGGGTACCCTGGGATATCTGGCAATCCAAGATAGCCGGATACGATACCCCTCTGGGCCCGGACCATAACCAGAGTCAGGGGTCAAGTGTGACACTGAAAGGGATCTGGGCGAACAGGTCTTTACAGGGAGACATGAACAACAGTATGAATCTTGGGAGCATACAGAAGTTGCAGATGAAATGTGACCTTGCTCACCCAGGCCATGATTTTCTGTAGGCCCAGGTAATGGTGGTCCAACTTAGAAGATGGGTGCACCAAATGAACATGTTTACTGGGCAACCAGGGTCTTCTTGTCACAGCTGCTCTTGAAGAAACAAACATATGGGTAGCAACTACTCAAGGGAGTCCACAGGGGAAAAGCCCCCGGGCAAATGCTGGAGTAGCTGGATGGTCATGGAGGTGAAAACTACACTGTGCATTCAAAAGGGTCTGCTGCATGGAAGAGTGGACACTACTGTTGCAGGTGAATTTTGCTAGCAGGAACAGATTCCCAGACATCCTGATGGTAACTAATATAACAATGGAGACAGTGCTTCAGGATCTGGTTTACCCACTCCCTCTGATCATCACACAGTGGGTGCTACAGGGTGGAAATGCAGAGTCGCACCTCCAGAGCTGGGCTGAAAACTATGGCCCTTGCATAACCATGCTGGCCTACAGGCCATGGCAATGAGACACATGCTGCACCAACAGATGTGCTGTCTGAGATGCTGTGGCCAGCTTCTTCAGTGGAATAAAACCAGCTTTGTCAACACCAGCAGAACCAGCACTGCTCTGAGGAAGGCAGCACCCCCATGTCTTTAACAGTAAGGCACCCTGGACTGAGCTGGGCTAACTGGATAAAGGGCAGAAAAAGAAATTAACTCCCCACACCCCAGGCAATGAGGAGTGTCTGTACTTCCATGGGACCTTCATGGGTGTCCCCTCAATGGCAAAAATAGGACAAGACACAGATCAGCTCTGCATTGGCATAGGGTCCTTCTTCTACAAACTTTTTGCAGAGTTACTTACGGTCTCTGGCATAGACTGAGCAGGGGGCAAAAAAGAGTAGCTGAAGCATGAGATCCCCCCAATATACCCCATCCTCACAAGTGAGGAGGTGTGGTCATCCCTAACCCTGTCTCCTCCAGTGCTTGGGGACTGAACCTACTGCAAAGACTTGATCCCTAATGGGACAAAAGAAAGCTGACTTTCATGTGACCACTGGAAAAGATCTACACAAGTCCTCCAAGAAAACTTCCATAAAAGATGCAAAAAGAGGTCCCTATCCCCAGTAAATCAGGGAGGGAGAGACTAAGCAGGTAAAGGAGAAAACCCCCACCATGCAAAAGAAGAGGAGTAGTGGGAGAATGGAGAGGAAGAGCCACACAGGCCCTTGCTGGACTCTCTGCAACACCAGAGCTGTTCTGCCATGGCTTGAGTCTTCTCCCATGTCTCACAGAGCTCCTGCGGCTTGAGCTGCCTTGTGCATGCCTGCAGAACTCTCAGACCACACTCTGTGGACACATCACAGGGGTGTGGGTACCAGGCACCTTTGCGCCCAGGGTTCCCAGCAGGCGGGCTCTTGGGGCTAGTTATCAGGGTGGGCCTAAAACTACAGACAGGGAAATGGAGATATAAAGGCTGTAGCAGGCAATAGCTTGAAGAGGCTGATGTCTGCCTGCTGGTCAGTTTAGTTAGCTCTCCTGCTAACACACCAAGGGCAGCCATTGGTATAATATTTACAAAACACTGTCTCCTTTGAGCACATAACTGCATAAACCTAACAGAGATCATGGACAAAATGGGAAGAGGTTAAGGAATATTAGGAACAAGAAGAAATGCTTCTGAGTCTGGTAGGTACTATTCACCATGTTATTACAGATATCAACCTAAAAGTGCTTTCAATTTATTCAAACTAAGAGAAGTGGAAGGTAATAAGCATTGAGACAGCTAGCCTGAAACCTCAGCAAGATGGATTTGATTTCTTGTTGGTACAGATTTCCTTTTGTGACCTTCAGCAAGTAATTTAAGGGTAGACTCACAATGGGACTAACTCCTGAAGAGTTTCTCAAAATTTTAGATCAGCAACTGCTTGCTTGTTAGGATTCAATCTTTATACATTCCATTTTCACTCCCAAATACTTATGTGGCTTTAAAGCAAAAGGAAAGAGTAGATTTGTTTGTCCCTATTTGTTATTTTCATTGTAAGGTTCACCTGCAGTCAGATGTACATTTAAGTATTTTCTCTCTTTAGGGTTTTTCTTGGGAAGTGAGGTTGGGCAGGGTGATGTGAGATTGCTCTTTACACTGAAGACACCCTTAATCACTCAACTACTATCTGTTGTAGAAATCTTACTCTGTTTTACTGGAGCTTGTCTGCTTTCAAAATGACTCTTTAGAATAGAGAGTTGAACCTGGTTCTCCTATGTTTAAGCCTGAAATGTCCCTAGATACTAGAGAATCAATATATTTCTGTCTTACTGTCTGTTGTGAGAAAAGACTTCACTGACTTTAGAAGTGGAGGAGGAAGGATGGAGAGAGAAGGTGTCCCTCTCTGTAGTTGTCACCAGTGCTGCATACTGCCTGCCATATGCTGATAATAACATTCTTTAAGCATATGACAGGTATTGTATAATCAAACGTCTGTGTCAGTGTCATGTGTTCCAGTATGCAGAAGAATCACTGGTTGTAATGCTGAATAACAGAGCAACTTAATGGCTAGAGACTAGATCCTTTGGGGCCTTCATTCCCCTTTAATAAGATGGCATTGCCTTGCCTTATGATTTAAACATGTGAGTGCAGCATAGAAGATCAGTATGATTTCTATGTGTGTACATGTAGTGATATAAGTTGTGATATGATGGAAGATCTGTGGTGATATGATGATTTCAGAGTAGGTACCTAAAATTGCAGAAATGTAAAGCTGATATAGTAATATTGAGATATTGAATAATCCTTAAAGAAATTATTGTTAAACTTATTACAATAGGACTTAGCAGCTCTAATCACCTGAGGGAGACAGTTCGAAGATGCCTGCTGAGAGAATTGTTGGGAGTGGGAAAAAAATCTAGCATAATCACCTTCACTCACAGCAGTTAGGCAGAGAGCTGACTGTCACACAAAATACCATTGTAAAGGAATCTAACCCCATGAGATCATTCACTGTTAAGGAATTAAGAATGAATAACATGTATTTTGCAGTATAAAATGGTAGATGCTATGTAACTCAACTTGTTATAATGAAGCATTCTGACTTTTTGTACACTGTAATAATGTAGGCCCATTGAAAACTTTTTTTGAAGATTTTTTTTTTCAGTTTCTAAGTCTTTGTGGAAAAGACTATTAAAACTAATTTTGGAACTGATATTGCTAGGGTTTGAAGAGGAAAGTGAAAATTTGTTAATTGTAAGATCTATATTTAGGTTTTTTGCAGAATATATATCCCCTCCAGCTGAAGAATATCCTGCTAAATTATTTATATAATACATAACAGTATTAACCAAAAGATAGATAAAACCAGGTAATTTCATTAGCATTTGGTAAGAATTTGCATTTCTCAGTCCATGTATTTTGATCAGGATTTATGAGCTCGCTTGCTTTCCACTATCGAGAGTGAATGCAGATCATCATAAAGCATATATTGAAATGAAGATATACACTGTATCCTCTAACTCTTAGTCTTGGTGCAGAGCACTGTATGTGAAAAGAGAATATGCTTACAGGGCATGTATCTTATGAATTAACATCAGTCCCCACTGTACTGCAGTCTGAATTCCAGGGATAATGCTATCCAAACTGTTCCTTGAATCATTATACCACCAACAGCATTTTATGTTCCCCAAACCCCCAAACATCCAACCTGGAAACCAAAGACCAAGACAAGAAGTCAGATAGTTTAGCTACACAGAGATTGTAAGTGATGAAAGTGTGACAGGGTTTTTATTGGACAAGAGCACCAATTTTAACAGCCTCAGGAATTCACAATTAAGTTTCTAAAAAGTAATTCAATAAAGATGAAATACTGAAATTTTTAAATTGTTAAAATGAGCCATCAGTGTCACTAAAATAAGTCACTAACTGTGTAGAGGTAACTCTTATTAACTGTCTGAAATGTTTCTCCTCCAGCTTGACTCTCTTGCTTCATGAAAATCAAATTATTATTGTATGGGCAGAACCCAGTAACATTAATTAAAATAATTTATCAATATAAACTATGAAATCAGACATGATCCAAGAGTATCTATCTAGTCTGTTGATTTACTCTTGGGTTGTACTACAGTATGGTGTAGTTTGGTGTTAAAAAGCATAATTAACAACAGAAGGCTTTATTGCTCTCTGGTGTAATAGGGAGGTATTAAAAGTTATAAAGGAACATTAACAATTATGTGTGAGAACAAGGAATTAAAAGTACTTTCTTCATTTTATAGGAGGATATAGCCACAAGTAGAACCTCCTCTTAATCAGGTTTGATTTTGGCATCCTTGTATTTAAAAAAAAAAAGAGAGAGAGAGGACAGGAAAAGAGTAGAGTATTTCAGTGTCTTTGATATGATTCTCAGCAGTGTTTTGTTGTTGGTTTTGATGGCAGAAGGACAAGGCTTAATGTGATTCAGCTCAGTGTGAACTACTGAATGCAGGAAGCCTAACTGTGAAACAATCATTCCAGAACTGAACTTTCAGTTTTTCTGTAGAATAGCTAGACTGATAAGAACAGTGAAATGGTGAAAGCACAAATTTTCAACTCACAACATGAAAAGTGGCTTAAAAGCATTCCCAGCTTTGTCAGAAAAGGTAGTTTTTTAGGCTTTTTTGGACCATTGCTTAGAGTCCTTGCGGTGACTGTGAATATAGGGATGATAACCTATTTAAACCTGAAATACGGGTTAGAGCTTTGCAAAAATTACATGCTAATTTAAACAGAAAGACCACAGTGTGATATAATTTAAGACATGTCTTCCCTGTAGAAAGAGAATACTCCATGCTTTTGGCATTATTTTCAGAGGAATGACAACTATAATGGCTCTTATTATATTACATTATATTTTAAATAAAAGGAAAGGCAGATTAGAACTCCATACAGAGCCATTGAAAGCTGAAATTTCTAGTCCCATTTGTAAAATACTTTTTAGGTTTTTTAGACTCTTATGAGTCATTGGAATATTTGGTCAAATAAGGATTTCAAGACTGTGACTATGCTGTCCACCAAAAGAGGATAGTAGATTAATGCATTAAAAAGCATATTAGATTAATGAGTGTCAGTGGGAATGTTTTCTTAAGTGGAGTGTTTGCCAGTATGGCATTGTGCCCACATTTTGCAGCTATACAGCATCTGGAATATCCCTTATAGCCCTGCTAAAATCATGGCATAAAATGTTTCAAATACAAAAAGTCAAGTGTGTGCCTGCTGTGGTTTTTTTTAGGTTACATTAGTGTTGTTGAAATCAGAGTTGTTTCATCTGAAGATAGAAGATACATATCTATGTATCTTAAAACACTTCATGATCTTGGAATATCACCCAGTAGCAATCCAAACGTAAACCAAACAGTCACTTTGGTACATGTACTCACTGCCTTTCTCCAGAAAATTATAGCACATATCTTACAACATGAGAAATAGAAGGCAGTCTATCAAGAATGACAGCGTAATTACAGAAAATACCTTATTAAGAAGCCTCAGTTAATTCCCATCCATAGGGTCCATTCTCTCCACAGTTTCATTTGTCAAACTGGTAACTGTGAAGTACCTGCATGGATTTTGAGATTCAGCCTGTGCTAAATGAATATAAGCCTGACTGCATTTTCAGTGAAAGCAGCAATGCAAGATAGCTGTCTGAAACATTAAATCTGCTGGGTACTGATTTCACTGGCCCATTGGTGGCAAAGGGTGCACAGTTAAGTCCTGTATAGATGCTTAATCCATGAAATGCTTGTCAGGAAAGAAAGCAGGTATTTTGATGTATTTATCAAATATGATGCACAAGACAGACTTTCCTGTGTAATAAATACATACTATAACTTCAAGAAGCAGACCACACATTATAATATACCTCACTTCTAGCATTATATCATCTGTGATTGGCCATGGGCTAGACATATGGAAAAAGGGAGGTTTTCGACAAATAACAGGAGCTGTTTGTATCATATATCAAGGGTACCTTAAAGAGCCAAGGGACTTGACAAAGAGATAGTATTTTTATTTTAAACATTTGTTAAACTCCTAACTTGTATATGGAAGCACTCTTGAGAGGGGAGGCAAAAAGGAAATCAAGCAGGCATGTTGGGAATATGGCAATCAGAGTAATAAGAGTAATAAAAGCCATGGCTACATTTATGGCCTGGATTGTATAGAGCACCTGACTGTACTCTGCTTGTACTTTACTCATTATCTGTGCTGTATGAGTCCTGAGCCAACTCTAGCCTCAGTGATTTAAGAGTTAGGGTTTGTCCTCTAAGCTGAAGCACAAAGCTTGTGTAGCCACAGATGTTATTTGGCAAGGCTCATGTCTGAGCCTTGATTAGATTGTAGTCCTTATTCTGCTGCAAATTGGTGATGCTGGATAAGCCAGTTGGTTTCTTTTTTGTGGCAAGTGCACACCTTTGTGTATATAAATTCTACTATTATCTTTAATTGGTTAGAAGTGCTAGGCATTGTTGTGATTTATGTTTTATTAAGTACATGGGTTTTTTTGAAGTGCTGAACTATGTTCGCCTGCTGCTCACTGTGGGAAAGACTAATGCACATATTGGCACACCTGACTTACTTAAACATCTGATGTTTTCCAGGTGCCTTGACACTAATAGGAGTATGACACGTTTTACTCTAAATAATAAGAAAATCCTTGCTCAATTAATATAATGTAAAATGAGAATTAAAAATGTTACCATATGATTTCATAAAACAGCTATCTTTGCAAGTTTACTAACTGCAAACTGCCTTTAATGGATTATAGTGTAATACTTGTGCTGCACAGGCTTGTATATTACATTTTTCATGCAACATAAATGCTAAATGAACTCCTCTCCATATTGGTCTGAAGTCTCAAGTAAGTAGCCGTACATATGAATATTCATTAAAAGACTTGAGAAACCTATTCTGCTAAGATTTATTAATCAAACACACAAGTTAATATATTCTAGTGAATTAGAAATCTTGTCTCCTGTGTGCTTTCAGAAGCAAATTGTCCCATTTTTTTGTGGAAGGAATTGGGATTGTAGCCGCTGCACCTCTGCATTGCCTGGGACCAGGTGCTTGGTAGAGTAAGCACTAGAGGGCTGGAGCTCTGACTTCAACAGGGAACAGGTAACTCCTCTTTCCCATTCTGTAGGCACAAAGTGCTGATATACATCCAGCTACCTCAGGAGGGATGAAGATAAAGAGCAAGAGTAGGAGTAAGTTTAAAGATGCAGCCTGAAGTTTACAGCAATTCTGTTACAGATGTGAGTGTGCTAGGTGGATTCCAGGCTGCCCTGTGTTCTTGCATTTTATAACATATATGCTACAGAGATCAATACTACAGGAAAACTTATGCAGATAATTTTTATTTTAAAGTACTCTGATGAGCTTCCAGCTGAGGCTACTGTCTTTGACTTAAGAGTGCATTTGTGTTTAATAGCACCAAGACATTTCATGCAGGTGCTGGACCAAGTGTTGCTTCCCCTTGGAGCAACTGTTAACCTCGGCTAAACTCAAGGTTGAGCCATAATTTTCAATCTATTCAATTTCCCAGGTATTATTGTATATATATGCTGCTTCACTGTGGTACAGTATCATGATATCATCACTCGTGAGGTGATGAACTTCTTTAGCACTCCCAGGAGTCAATGGAAATTCAGGTGGTTACTCTAACTTTTAGACAGAAATTGTCCTGAGTAGGCCTTTGCTGTCTGAAGTCGCAGAAATAAAGCTGTATGTTAAAGAATTGTTTTGTTTCAGTTTACAGAAGATCGTATTTCAGTTGTGGATGATTAAAGTGTCATGTGTATTTGATACAAATCTGTAAATGGACTAGTAACCCTTAAGATTAAAGGCATCATATCAGAAATTATTTAATTGGTTCTCCAAATTTAAGATGCCATTACCCTTTGACTTTATTAGTTAGCAAATTGTGCATGACTTCCTCAGGTTCTTATAATAAAAATCCTGAGCATATTGGCTGTTCAAGAACAGCACTGTCAACCTGACAGGAAAATTAATATTAAGATGTTCTTTTCTACTGAAAACATTGTTAATTCGAAAGCAGTTGGGCTGCTGTAATTGAACTTCAGCCTGAATTCTGTTTTTCAATTGCTGCAGACCTAAAAATAGAGAAAATAATGCACCTGAATTTAAAAAAAAAAAAAAAGAAAAGTTTTTCTGATTTTTGTCTCTTTCTTTATGGGTTGATTCAGTAAGTGTGGTAGAATCCATGCACCAATATATGCTGGGGGCAACCTGAGGAAAGCAGCTTGGTAGAAAAGGACCTGGGGATCCTGATGGACACCAGCTTGAACATGAGCCAGAAATGTGCCCTTGTGGCAAGGGTGGCAAATGGTATCCTTGGCTGCATTAGACAAAGCATTGACAGCAGGTGGAGGGACGTGATCCTTTCCTTTGCTCAGCACTGATGAGGCCACACCTGGAGTGCTGGGTCCAGTTTTGGGTGCCCCAGTGCAAGAGAGACATGAACATATTAGAGAGTTCAACAGAGGGTCACAAGGATGATGAAGGGACTGGAGCACCTCACATATGAGGAAAGGCTGAGAGAGCTGGGACTATTCAGTCTGGAGAAGAGAAGGCTCAGGGGGGTCTTATCAGTATATATAAATACCTGCAGGGAGGGTGCAAAGAGGATGGAATCAGGCTCTTTTCAGTGGTGTCTACTGACAGGACCAGAGTCAATAGGCACAAATTGAAACACAGGAGCTTCCATCTGAACATCAGAAAACACTTTTTCACTGTAAGAATGACTGAGCAGTGGGGCAGGTTGCCCAGGGAGATTGTGAAGTCTCCATCCTTGAAGATAGTAAAAAAAATCTCGACATGGTCTGGGCAACTAGCTTTATGTGGCTCTGCTTGAGCATGGGGATTGGACAAGATGACCTCCAAGAGGTCCCTTCCCACCTCAACCATTTTGTGATGCTGTGGTTAAATAAAGTGTAGGTCAGTATCAGTATCATTGACTACACCATATTAACCCCCACCTCAGCTCATCATTGTAAGAGACTTCTTTTTCCAGAATATGACATCATTCCAAGAGGAGAAAATCTAGTCATAAAAACTGTTGAGATGCTTACATTAGCTATGGCTGTGAGTTGCAGTCAGTCATCAATGTGGACTGAATGCTTTGGAGTCGATGACATACACGTTTACTTGATGTCAAATCACAAATCTTTTAAATAAATACTTTATCTCATTGAATTTTGACAAGATTCCACAGACAGTAAAAATGTAAGCTCAGATATAGCTATTTGGCCCATTGGACTGTTCTGTGCTGTTAAATCATCATATTTTTATTTAGAAATTTAAAAAGAAAAGTGTTAGGAAGGGAATCTAATTTTTCTGTGTGTAACTTCAGTGTCTGAGACATCTCACAGATGAGGTGTGGTGTACAGCTTCCTGAAATCTGCAAGATTTATCATTTGCTAGGGTTTTTTCTTTTTCACTGGAAATGTGGCTGCTTATTCTCACTTCTAAAACCTTGCTTCTAAAACCTGGCACACTGTTTGAAGTATAGTGAGGTACCAAATGCATTTAATTCCTGAATTCTTTTGGAGTATGGCCTGGGAAATTATACCATCTCTGATATTTTTAGCTGACAAATTGACTGAACTGATAACCATAATACAGTCTTTGCAGAAATCCTCATTTTAGCTATATCCTTTTATATAGGGATCTTAATGGAGTTTTATTTTTATCTATTAAGAGTATCTGCCCTGTAACTGTCACCCCCTTTACCTTGGCATAACAGGTGAAGAAGGCAGAACATACAATTCTTTCTGCTAAGGTAGCTAATGATATAGAAATACATATATAGATGTCTATGATATATCTATATAGATATATATATAGGTATATCCATATGTATAACTTCAATGAGCTTAAAACAATAATTTAATCACTAATTGCTATAAATTTTTGCTATTAAACATCAGAAAAAGTTTTCCTTTTTTGAGTGGTTTTGCAAAATATTTTTCAGTATGCACATGTTGTTCTCTCTGCTTAATGATCAGAGAATTCTTGATTAGGACTTATTTTGATTTTATCTGTAAGTTAACCACTCAGGTCAGTTAGTCTGGCAGAAAACAGCAGGTCTGCAAAGCTGGGATATTGAAGGTTTTGAAAATTTTTCATTACCACACAGTGCATTTGCATTTGATTATTTTGTTTAATAACTTGGATAGTATTTGTTGTTTTGTAATCTAGTGATATTTTATCTTTCCCATTGCAAAAGCATTAGCTGCTTTTCTAGTTGATATTGCCTGAGACAGCATTCAGGGCTTTTACTGCTTATCCAGGATTTACTGACTTCTGTGGACAATGTACGGTACAGGAACTCCTAAAGTATTTTGTTGTCATATGGTGGTTCGTTTCTCAGAGGTTCTGCATCTTTCATTATCTAATTTCATCCAGAGCTTTGGATTAGTACATTTAAAAATATTAAAATGGTTGTCAGGATTTTTTTTTAATTAAAGCTGAAAATACTCTTGAAGTTCCATGAATGGTCTTGAAAAACTGGTTTTTGTTTTTGTAATTTCTACTGAACTTATTACAGGATAATTTCCATTCTCTATATTTTATATAAGCACAAAATGTTTCTTAAGGGTATTGTGAGGAGGCAATCTCACCCTTCACATCATATCAAAGTTTAAGCTGGTTGACACAGAGAGTCACCTCATATTCTGCCCTAATAACTCTGATACCTCATGGACAGACTTTTGTTTGATCCACAGTCTAGGCGTTTTCAGCATCTAAGAATATTGAAGGTTACCTTCTGTTAGAAGTAATAACTACTTTGTGACAAAGCTGTGAAATCCAGAGTGAAGCCATTAGAAAAGTATGCCACTTAATTTTCCCTGTGGAATGCAGTGACATGGTGCTATCTAAACATGATAAAACACTTGGAAATTAAAAAAACAACCCATAGGTTATATACTTTTATCAGATCAACACACAGCTGGAGATACTGTTTTCATATTTTTACTCAATTTGTGAATGAATTGTGGGTAGGTTATTCAACCTAGCCCAACCTATCAAAATGCTGTTTGCTGCTTTGTAGCATTTTATAATTCTTATATGACTTCTTGTTTTATCAGGAAACCTCCTCTTTCAATTTCTTATTTTGGGTTGATACAGTTTCTCAGACACTGTATTTCTGGAGTGTTTTCCTGGATGATGCTAGTAAATATATTTAACACTAAGAGATGGAAGGATTCTCATTTAAAAGTCAAATACACATTTAATGGTGCTCATATTTTGATGCTTCTGGCTATATTATTTGTGTATTATTGATAGGTTCAGGGTTTTTTCCAGTTATAACATTTTCTGTTTTCCACAGTAAATGAACATAGCTCTGAAGGAATCCATATATTAATAGTGCAGATATTACATTTGAAGTTAGAATGCTTTAAATGTTTACATGGTTACCATACATTTGATATTTCTGCATCCAATATTTCTCTTCTGCAATAGGAAAGAACTCAGCCTTTAGACTGTGATATTTAGCTTTTCTTCCAGTGGACCTGTTGTATAGGTTCTAAACTCTACTTTTAAAGGTCTGTCCTTTACCATTTTCATGTGAAATTTTGACTGTAATAAGTGATTGTGCCTTCCACTGTATTAAAAACCTGCACCAAGTACTTCAGGAAAGTTTGCAATGTTTGATTGAAAGAAAAAATAAAGACATTTCAGATAACATTATGGAAATAACTTTAATGTTAGCTCAACCAAGAGAAATTTATAATGACTTTGCCAATATGTACTTTATGTTATTTGTGGAATTAGAACCATTACTATAGCCTAATGAAATGACCAGGAAGCAGTGTAGGTTTATTTACAGTTAGTGAAAACACACATGCATAAGCTTAATATTAAGCATATGGGTAGCACCATGTGTCCAGGAAGCATTTGTCTGTCCTACATAAAGTCTTTTTTTATGTCTGCAACCAGTGTGTTCAGAGCAACATTTGTTTATAAGGAGAAGGTCAAACATGTGAGTAAACTGTGGACAAAGTACCTGATGCAAAACCAAGCAGCTGTTCTGATGTTTTATCTGACAAAAACAAGGTTCAGACATAACTCCCATATTATTATTCTCTATTTAGTTGACTTTGAGGAAAAAAGGCATTGAATCACTAGCCCTAGGACAAAGTTGCTTTTTTATTGTTTTATTTAGATTTTTGCCAAGATACTTTGGTACTCAGGGTTTGTTAAACAAACATATATGTTTGTCCTGAACAGTTTATAGAGCTTGAGGAAATCCCATAATCTTTGTAATGGGCTCCTTGGGCATGTGTTTGACAAGTATAAGAAACAAGAAACCACTGAACATTCTCTTCACTTGACATCATCTGTTAACGGCAATCTTCTGAAGCTTAGCTTCTGAAATACCATCCACTGCAGGAAACCCAAAATGTAGTAATTCTGGATGGAATTTTAAATGAAGCCTTTGATAATGAAGCTTGACTTCAGTTATTATTGAATATTGCATCAGCTGTGATAAAACTTCATTTTGTAATTTAGTCTTATTGCTATGGGCAGCTGGTTTCCAAAAAGTGATTTAGTGCTTATGGAGTATTCTGACTCGATAACCTGGAGCCCAAAAGGGCAAAGTCTGTCTGCTATGCCATGTCTGTCAAGGGTGACTCCATTGGCACTGCCATGACCGAACTGCTTTTAGCCATTGCATTTTATATAGCCACAGTCTTTCCCTTGCATATCCCCTTGTGTGTGGTTTGCACTTGAACATGTTGTTATTAACTCTTTATGAAGGTGTTATTGTGAAGGTCCTCACATAAGGCTCTTTCCTAGAAATACACCTTACACTTCACATTCCCAGCACTACCAGTGTGACAGCACAGGATACTGCACTCCCTGATGCATTAATTTCACTTTGGGATGCAGTGAGTGGGGATGAAATCACAACGTTTCTAAAAAACAGATGGGTGAAAAGCCAAGACAGAGAAGAACTGAGACAAGTAGTAACCTGCTCATCTTCTGTAGGTGGTGTCTGATTCCTTCAAGGCAATGGGAAATGCAAGGTGGCACTCTGCCTTTTTTTAGGATAGGACTCCAGTTTTATAATGAATTGATCTCTCCCATTATATTCTGAAGTCAAAGGAGAGGGAAAGTACAAGCTCAGTTTACACCTATTTGTGTAAAGTGAGGGAATTTATTAGGACCTAAGTCTCCTACCAGTAAGATATTTAAGATTACTTTGGCAGAAGGGTAGCGATGTGATGGGAGCCTGTATGTACTGCATGTTTGTATAGGAACCAAAGCTATTCATTAACAGCCTTGTATGATCCACTGTCTGAAGAACACTACATCTGTGGCCTGGGGTGGTGGGCACTCTAGATTGGACCTGCACAGACTTTCTGTGATAGCTTGTCTTTTTTTGTTTGGGGAGATAGAGAAATCCTAGTGTAAGAATAATTTTTGTCAATTTAATAAATGTCATTAAAAACAGTCTGTGAAGCTAGTTAAATGTAATGCTTTTAATAGGTAGACATATTTTGATTGTTGCTTTGTCCATTTGTTTAGTAAGTTTGTTGATCTTTAATAATCCTCAGATCTCACCAAAAGTTAGTATTAATGATTTCACATTATTAGAGTGGTTTGTACTCTCATGCAGAATGATATGACAGGGTTTCAGCTTTTCAGCTGGGGTACTCTGAATATTTGATTCTGCCATTTTGCTGAGTCAGCCAGAAGATCTTCTAAGTGTAGGAGTAACTTGTAAATTACTTGATGAAAACGAATGATAGTGATATTCCCTGTATCTTTATTTTTGATTTTTTTTTTTTAATTTTTGTGTAGCGTTGACCGCTGGTGTAGGGAGTAACCCTACACTGGCAAAGTGATGACCTACAACACTTAATGCATTAGGTGTTTGTTTGTTTGGTTTTTTAATTTCCAACATGTAGTACTATGTTAAACCTTGGAGACTGTCAACAGAAAATGATAGTGAAGTCATAAAATGGTTCAGTGAGTTGTTATTTTAAATGAGCCTGTTATCTTTTGGAGGAAAGGGTGCATGATACTGAGGATATGATTCAATGCTATTGCTGATCAGAAACAGAACTTGCTTCCTCTTTTCTTTCTCCTTTTGGTTTCGTGCTTGCTTTCCCGATATGTGTGGTGCTTGTTGGACTGCTTGATGTGCCATATAAGCTTGTGAGATCAATATTTTTACATTGGCTCAGCAAGCTGAGTCCGTTCAGCTACAGTTCTGGTAAGTGTCAGAGAAAATAGGATGGAGGGAAGGAGAAGGTAGCAGGAAGTCTCCTACTGGCAGCAGCAAGCAAATAGGTCAGCACCCAGTTACTTCATTACACTGTACTTGAGAAAATCCATCACTGACCCAAAGCTGTGGTTCACATTTTATGTTACACATACTGTATTATGATCCATGGGTCAGAACCTGGGATGTAAACAATGCCATAGTCTTTAAACTGGCAATGGTCAGTCGTCAGCAATCTTGACCCAGGTTTTCCAAATATGCTACTCTCCCAGCACATTGCAGGGCCCTCTCACAATTGGAAAAGACCAACCTTAGATTTGTCTACTTCAAATACATAAATTCTCAGCTCCCTACAGGCTATTTTTCCTGTGAACACCTCCTGCTATTTACAAACAGGCTTTATGTAGTTCCCCTGCTGGTTTACTTTTGAGTAGCACCTGGTTCTTAAGCATGGCATTAACCATCTATCACTATGCCAACCATCTCAAGCCCCTTAAAAGGACTTTATAGGATTTTATGTTAGCAAGTAGGTGAAAGTTAGCTGTTGATGTGTGTTTAAAGCTCTGTGAAAACACAAAATAAATGAAACAATGTTCTACTAGTAAGAGAGGCTGGCTGAAGAATTTTGCCAGCTGCCTTCTTCCTGATATACAGTAGCAGAAAACCCCACTCATTCTCTTAATTAACTGATTAACTGTTTTCTAACTTTAATTAGCTGCAGAACAACCAATAGCACAATCAGTTTCTTTTTAATGGTGTATTAACAGTTTTCTGTAAGTAATTGCAAATTCTTAGCAGTACTACAATAAGACATTGTGGTTTAAGCCAAGCTGGCAACAAAGCACCAAGAAGCCACTTGTTCACTCCTCCCCGCCCCAGTAGGATGGGGATGAGAAAATGTAAAGAAAAGCTCATGGGTAGAGGCAAAGACTGGGAGGGATTACTCACCGCTTATGGTCATGGGCAAAACCCAGGCTCAACTCGGGGAAGAAACAAAATCAATTTAATTTACTACAAATCAAAACAAAACAAGGATATAAAGAAGTAAAAACAAACCTTAAAACACCTTCCCCCCATCCCTCCCTCCTTCCTGGCTCAACTCCACTCCTGGTTCTCTCCACCTCCTCCCCACAGCAGCGCAGGGCAACAGGGGATGGGGTTGGGGTCAGCTCGACACACCTGGTCTCTGCCCTCCTTCCTCCTCAGAGGGAGGAGGACTCCTCACTCATCCCCTGCTCCAGCTTGGGGTCCCTCCCATGGGAGACAGTCCTCCACGAACTTCCCTGGCATGGGTCCTTTCCACAGGCTGATCTTCAGTCACGCACGGCTCCAGCGCGGGCTTTCCCATGGAGTCATGGCCATCTTTGGGAGCCTCTGATCCCCCGCTCCCCTCCATGGGCTGGGGGGGACAGCCTGCCATCTCACCACAGGCTGCAGGGGCATCCCCTCCTCTGGCGCACCTCCTCCCCCTCCTTCCTCACTGACCTCGGTATCTGCAGAGGTGTTCCTCTCACATTCCAATCCCCCCACTCACTGCAGGTTCCCCTCTTAAATATGTTCTCCCAGAGGCGCTACCACCGTCACTGGTGGGCTCGGCCTTGGCCAGAGGTGGGTCCAACTTGGAGCCGGGGAACCTCTGGCAGCTTCCCACAGGAGCCACCCCTGCGGCCCCTCCCCCACCAGCAAAACTTCACCACGCAAACCCCAAACAGACGCATCCATCATTTCTCCATTTGAGTGTGGACAGTTGGGGGATAAATGCAATTTGACTGTAGCTATCTCAATCTCCTAATTTTGTGTCAGAGTTCATGGCTCTGGATTTAACAGCCTGAAGCTACTTTAAACAGCCCAAGTGGATTCTCTTTTGGGTTGGTTTTTTGGGTTTGGTTTTTTTTTTTTGGCTGGAATGGGTAGTAGCTGAGGTAGCTAAGATTGCAAAAAAGTTTCTTTTATTTTATTAATTTGTTGAAATCCTTTTCAAAGTACAACAAGGGAAGTTGCAAAAATTAAAGAGCCAGTGCTTCTGCCCAGTAGTATCAAAGTAAAATGGCCACAAATTTGATCTTGGACTTTGGGAAAAAATTCACTGTGAAGAAAAGCTATGCTTTTGATTAAAGAATCACATGCCTTTGCTTGATCTCTGTTATATTCTTGACTTTTTTTTTTTGTAAGTCTTAAACCTAAATATCTAACAACTAATACTTTTAATATACCCAGACAACATTCCTTGTCTGAAATCTGTGGTTAAAATATTTACCTATATTGTGTCAGGTAGATATTTTTCAAAGTATAAAGTAGTTTCAATAATTCATAGATTTACAAATTATTCTCATCATCAACCATTCCTCCTCCCAAACTTTACATCTTCCAACTAGGAAACAACAGACTACTGTTGACTTCATCCTATATAAAATACAGATAGATCTAGGTGCTTTGGTTTCATTCCAAGGATTCTTCTTTCTTGTTTAGATACATTGTTTGGGTCTAAGGTCACTAATTAGTTCATTCCATCACAAAAGATATGTCTGCCATTTCAATGATGAATGATATAATAAATAAGTGTATCCTAAGTTTGATAATATGGATTTTCAGTAACTGTTGTCAAAACAGTTGAACATCCTGCGAAGCCAAATCTTTCCATTTAACACAGCTGTTATAATTAGAACCTTTAAATAGTTCTATGTTGATAGGAGTATTTTGCCAATACAATGAAATCAGAGATGTGGTTCTATTGTTCAAATCCAGTTAAATTTTTAATTTAATTTAAGTGCATCCAAGAGAGGTAGCAAAGGAACAAAGCCTCTCAGTCCCCAACCAAAATAGTCTAACCACAGCATAATAATAAGAAAGCAAATAGTGTTTGTAATATTCACACTTATAAGAGATGAGTTAAATGCCCATTTTATATAAAAGAGTTTCTAAAAACTGAAATGTCACAATTTTGTGGGAAGTCCAAAACTTGAATTGGTCTTAGATGTGTTGCATGAATAGTTTCTTTCAAAAGATAATTGTATTAATGCCTTTGAGGGGACAGAGTGTAAATTTACTGAATCACTTCTATGCTTATATTACACACTATCTTGTCTGCAATATATGGTTATCAGAAACAACTTCTATGAATTTTAGGTATTGCTTTCATTGCAACAGCTCTTGTGTCATGGCTGAGTTAATTTCATTGCCATAAGAAATAGTCGAGCAGCTAGTAAAAGCTTTATGCTCATTTGTCCAAAGCTTTCTTGTATTCTCTGATGGTGTTTCAAAAGAAATAGCTGTTGACAACATATTTTTTACTGTTTAATGTTTTTCTGTGTCAAAAGAGCCAAAGTTAAACAAAATATGTCATTCAGTGTTCTGGCAAGCAGCGCAGTTATCCCAGAGAATCTTCTATTTACTACCATCTGTTTATTTTTCCATCCTATACTTAAAAGAAAATCAAGTTTATTTCAAGGAGTATGAGCTGTGGATCTGTTGAAAGAATGAATGACCTGACTAACCATCACGCTTAAGGAATACGGCATATGTGAAAGTGTTATAAGAAGGCTCAGAATCCCTAGCAGGATTTGAATTGACAGCAACTCTGTTGATGGCTTCACGATACAAAGTTAGAAGTTGTTACATTAATTGCTTCATACAGAATGGTGTTCTGGGTGGAGAACTGCTTACATTATGTTTGCATTCATTTTCTTGTAAGAGCAATGTGTAGGATTTCTTTCTCTCATCAAATCTATTGTATTGCTTCTAAGGATTTTTTAATTACAGAAAGAACAATTTTGATAGTTTAAAAAGCAAGAGGTAAGTGCAAAGTCAACTTACCTGCTATAAGTAGCCTGAAGTTGTAGTTATATAAAAGTTAAGAAGAAGTGACGTTTGTTCAGAAGAATATACAGAACTATAGAAGAGTTGATGTCTGTTCAAAAGAACATACAAATCTCCATTTTAATGTAGTTTTAGTAGGAGTATGTAAACACAAGTCAGGAGAGGTTCTGCATTGAAACGTAGAAGACAAAAAATTGAATCTTGAAATACAGGAATTATTTAACTGGCTACCAATCGTGTAAGCTCACTAAATATGCATAAGCACATCACACTTCTACTGTGATGTCAGTGTTGTTATCTGTTGTATTCATGCCTGTGTTGGACAAAGAGGTGCATACCCTCTGTGCTCTGATATATAAAGAACAAAACTGTAATGCATTCTGCTGGGTTCTGTTAATATCTGTTGCCTCTGAACACTCAGCTTCACAAGGTTTGATGCATAACAGCATCCATGGATGTATGTATTTGAGCAGCTTCTTGTCAGACTGCCCAGAGACAACATATTTAAGCAGAAATACTTTAGTAGGTTTGAAAAATGGTAGAAATATTTTATAAATAATAATTTCCACTATGCATCTTGAGCTACTGTTTCTTGATCTATAGGAGAGAGAATATTCTACAAACATATTTTAAAACAGCATATTTGTTGCAATAATACCTTTTTTTTTGACAACATGGAGGCTTTTCTGCCATTTCTGAATACTAAAATTAATAATTTCATTTTAGGCTATAATTCTTCATGATTTATGATCTCAAGTGATAGCTGGTGCTTAAAGAAAATATTGAAGGAAAGAAGAATATGGATAACTTAGTGTGCAGCATCACTGTATTTCAAATTTTCACATTAAATCTTGTAATAGTTCCTTAAAAGAAATGGCATATGGCTGTCAAAATGCCTTTGAAGGAGCAATAAGTCATTAGGTAAGAAAGCACTTGAGCATTTTTAATCCTGATGGATACATACATCTTGCAGTATTTTTAACTACAGACTCCATTAATATTGCAGACCACTGATATAACACTGACTGCAAAAGAAACTCTTTATAAGCATCTGTCACTTGATATCTAGAAAACAGGCATATTTATGGATGGCATTTAATAGCTCTGGTGTTTTGTTGATTGCAGGCTGGAGAGGAAAAAGTGGTGTAGAAATTGAAAACAATTTAAGTGCTTGTGGCCAGTATTTTCCTTGGTGACTTCTCTGACACAAAAGGTTCCACAAGGTTTTGATAGCTGCTGAGCTAAAGAAAAAACAAACAAGAGCCAAATAGCCACAAAAGCTCATCCCAGCAATATAGGAATAACTAACAGCAACAACCAGATTCCTGTGGGAAACAATTAAAACTGGCAAAATGTCTTTACTTAAAGCAAGTAAAAAACTCCACCTGGAGGATGGGAGAGAACTTCCCATTTCAGTTCAATGCTTTTGTGGGGATAGCCATACAATTTGTTCCTTAAAGAAATACCTTAGCATTTATTTTAATACAGCTGAAGGGAATTGTAAATATACAGCACATTTTTTTGTTGTTTCATCTATTGAACAGAGCCATGCTTATTTGAACTTTTTTGAACCAGTCTTCAAAAAGCCTTGAAAACCTGATTGGTTCTCAGAGCAAAACAACATAGAACAAACACACACAAGTCAGCAGAGGAAGAGTTGCACAAAGGGACACCTTTGTTTTTATGGAATTGAAGTATGCTGTTGACAGATTTTGGACAAAACATTGTACTAGTTGAGGAGAAAAAAAAATCAAAAGAAAACCAGAATAGGTAGGAATGGAAACCTTAAGTAAGCGGTCAGATGGTAAGTAACAGGGTGACTTGCAAGTCCACTTCTGGAGTCTGTAAGGAAGGAGAGTATTTTGCCCTCCTGTTTAGAGCGGATCCTTCCAAGCAGGTGTACTGCAGCCAGGACTGACAGTCACTGTGAGGTCTTTGAATGAACAATGTGTGTCAAGTCATCTACCGTTGACTAGGTCTGAAAAATTAAGGTGAACATTTTAACCTCTGATTATCAAAATGTTAACACTTGAAAAAATCAGAAGATTTGTCACTGTAAGCTTATCTTTAAGGAGAGGTGGCTTACTACTATGAAAGATCTAGGTTGTTTTTTTTTTAGAAGACTTTTCTCTGTTTCAGTGGCTGGAGGTGTAGCCTTTCTTCTTGCTGGGTTAATGAAGGGGTTGAGATAGCCAAACACAAACTGAACACTATCTAATTTCTACCCTATCACTAGTCAATATATCTGTTGCTCTCTTTACTTTGCATTTTATTCATACTAATTTATAAAAATTGGATTATATTCTGATAGACTTCTATTTGGGTTTATATTTTGATTAAATTACTTTCATTGCAATCAGAGGAAAGTATTACTTACTTTTACAGATCAGGGATAGAGTCAAAGAGCTTGACTAGGAGCAACCTAATTTAAGCTACCATTTGCAAGACAACTAACACCTGGTTTTTCAGATTAGGTAGTACTGCATAATGCTTTGCATGTTCAAAGTGCAAGGAACTGTAAATTAATTACTAAAAATGGAAAATGAAACATGGTATTTTAAAATGAAAAGCAGTTCTACCCAGACAGGCTTTGAAACCTATAATTTTCTTTCAGACTGAAAATATAAAATTGACAAGGTCTTAAAAATGAAGATTTCTAAAATGTCTTTTTTGGTGAGATGATATCATTTTGCCATAAACTTCCCAAACTGGTGTTAATCTGATGATGGCTGAATGATGAGTGTTGCTGTGGGTTTTTCCACTTGGCTGTTTTGTATAAATTTTGTCTGGACTTTCAGTAAGAAGTAGTGTCATCTGCTGCCCCACTGGCCATATCAACTTTTAAAAGCAATTTCCTTCGGTAGTTTTTTAGTGTGTTTTTAAAGAAGACTAGAAAAAGAGTAAACTACTTCTGATGTCAAGGTAACACTATGGTCCTAGGTTGTGATTATGGATGAGAGATGACAAGTTCTCACTTCAGATGCATTTTATGTTTATGCTTAGATATTTGGGTACTTCAGAACCAGAGAAATTCAATCTTATATAGTACTTTAGCATCACTTTTTCAATATCTGTGACTTGCAGGAAAGATCTAGCAGTCTTGAAACTAGCTGCAAGATATATGTCTGATGTGAGCTGAGCACAATGATTTAGTTGACTCGTGCAGTGGGAGCTAGTTGAGAAAAAAAAGATAACTTATACTTTAAAATTGAAGTATACTTTAAAATTTAAC
Organism: Elanoides forficatus; assembly: GCA_025311575.1. Taxonomy (NCBI): domain Eukaryota; kingdom Metazoa; phylum Chordata; class Aves; order Accipitriformes; family Accipitridae; genus Elanoides; species Elanoides forficatus. The sequence continues at coordinate 27,197,366 of JAOBAS010000072.1, forward strand.
CTCTTTCCTTAGACATCCTCTTGCTATTAACACATACAAAAAAGCCTTTCAAAAGACTCTTTCAAAATGGGGTGGGGAGGAAGGAAAGAAGGAGGAGGAGAGAGCTGAATATTTGCTTGTTCTGTTTTGCTTTTTGTCGTGGTTTAACCCCAGCCAGCAGCTAAGTACCACGCAGCTGCTCACTCACTTCCCCCCTCCACCCAATGGGATGGGGGAGAAAATTGGGAAAGAAGTTAAATTCATGGGTTGAGATAAGAACAGTTTAATAGAACAAAAGAGAAGAAACTAGTAATGATAATGGTAACACTAATACAATGACAACAGTAATAATAAAAGGACTGGAATATACAAATGCGTCTATGCCAATGCACGCAACATGGGCAATAAACAGGAGGAGCTAGAAGCCATCGTGCAGCAGGATAGATACGACTTAGTTGCCATCACGGAAACATGGTGGGATGACTCCCATGACTGGAG
>JAOBAS010000072.1:27197942-27211307 GCA_025311575.1 Elanoides forficatus
TAGACGAGGTACTCTGTAACATGGTCTAGTGGGCATGGATGACGGTTGGACTCGATGATCTTGTAGGTCCTTTCCAAACTAAATGATTCTATGATTCTATGATTCTATGAAATGATGCACAGTACAATTGCCCACCACCTGCTTATCGATGCCCAGTTAGTCCCTGAGCAGCGATTCCCCTACCTCCACTCCCCCCAGTTTCTATACTAGACGTGATGTCACATGGTATGGAGTACCCCGTTGGCCAGTTTGGGTCAGCTGTCCTGGCTGTGTCCCCTGCCAACTTCTTGTGCCCCTCCAGCCTTCTTGCTTTAGACTAAACACCACTTAGCAACAACTGAAAACATCAGTGTTATCAACATTCTTCTCATACCTAACTCAAAAACATAGCACTAAACCAGCTACTAGGAAGACAATTAACTCTATCCCAGCTGAAACCAGGACACTTTTAAAAGAGGTTTCTGCAGCCAAAGAATCCGTGTTTGGGGGACTACTTTGATCTGACAGAGGAAAAGTAGTAAAAGCCAAAAAAGCTATTCAGGTTGAATTCTGCCATCATTTGATAGTTGGTTGGTGTTAACTTGCTCTATCCCTCAAAACTGAGAAGCAAACTGAAAAAAAAAAACAACAAAAGACCAAAACTCAAATAAACAAAAACCCCCAGAGGGATGGGAGTGGAATTCAGAGGTAGCATGTTTTGGTAGATATGTTATAAGCAGATTTCAGAGTTAAATACTCTCTGACTAGGTTCTTTTAGATAGTTCCAGCTGTGGAGAGTGTAATGTTTAATATCCTTCTTTAAAGATATTTGATGTTACACATGATTTCTGATTTAGCAGCGTGGTACAAAAAGTATATTGCATAACACAATACAGATGTAAGAAACTGACATAGCTGTCAAAACAAAGGCAACCCTCAGGTCCCTTGTGTTGGCATAAAGTCAGCTTCTTTGCAACAGCTGTGGTCAGCCGCACCCTGCATTATTCCCTTAGCTTCATGGGCACATTGTGCTTACCCATCTCCTCTGAACCTTCTTCCATGGTAGGGTTTTATTCGTGGATCACAACAGAAATGAATATTTTTTTCTTCTTTAATGCTTTCTCTACTAAGCTAGACCAGCTGTTGCATTTTAAGTTTTAATCAGCAAGAATAGTAAAGATACTGTTAAAAATACCAGAACTCAGGAAAAGACAGAAAATCATCACCGTTGTTCAGGAAAGTGACACAATATTCAAAAGAAAAGAAAAACATAGAAATGCATGCATAATATGGGGCAAGTTTCCTGAAGCAGAAGAATGATAAAAATGCCGTGCCATGTCCTTTACCTGACAACTATATGGGGGACAAATGGATACAAGTAGCTTTTAGAAAGCTGGGATACTTAGTAATTGTAGTATCTACATCTACCTTCTTGCCTCCTCTAGCTAGATAACACTGCCTTCCTATGTCTATCCAATCTGGGAAATAATCACCAGTTATTTGGTGAATATTATGATGTAAAAATACTTAAGATGAACAGAGCTGAGAAAGAAGTGAAGCAGATAACAGTTAGGATTTTAAGCACAAAAATTGTATTTTTCTGCATGAATTTTCAGCAATGAATTATCTTCTTTATGCAACTAGTCCAAGTGCTTTGGGGCATGATGAAAATATGATCTTACATATATGCATATATGATTATACTATCAGATATAAACATAATAAAATCTGTAGTTTATGAAAAAAAAATTATTGGATCTAATTAATTATTTTTAAAAGCACATCCAAAAACTTGATCTTTTGTAACAAGAGTAGTTTAAAAAGCTACCGGAGTAAATAGACCAGACCAGACTAGAATATTTCAGTTGGAAGTGACCTACAATGACCATCTGGTCCAACTGCCTGACCACTGCGGGACTGACCAAAAGTTAAAACATGTTATTAAGGACATTGTCCAAATGTCTCTTAAACACTGACAGGCTTGGGGCACCAACCACCTTTCTAGGAAGCCTGTTCCAGGGTTTGACCACCCTCTTGGTAAAGAAATGCTTCCTAAAGCTAAGTCTGAACCATCTCTGACACAACTTTGAACCATTCCTAGACACTCTGTCACTGGATCCCAGGGAGAAGAGCTCAGCACCTCCCTCTCTGCTTCCCCTCCTCAGGAAGCTGTAGAGAGCAATGGGGTTGCCCCTCAGTCTCCTTTTCTCCAAACTAGACAAAGCTGAAATCCTCAGCTGCTCCTCACAGGACATGCCTTCCAGCCCTTCCACCAGCTTGGTTGCCCTGCTCTGGACACATTCCAGTGGCTTAACATTGTTTTTAAATTGTGGGGTCCAGAACTGACATTCAGACACTGAAGTCTTAGTCCAAATATCAAGAAAATTGGTACATATAGTAGCCACAAGTAATATGTTTCACCTAAGATTTAGTTTCATGAGAAAACTGAAACCACACAATAACCTGCTACTGGAAGGGTGACTCTTCTTCCTAGATCTCCATTCTTGATCTGAAGATCTGCTCTTTGCCTTGAGATGACTCAAATTTCTTCGATCATAAGTGTTGATACTCACTGATACATAGTGGCCCATTGAAAAAGCAGAAAAGTAATCTACCTAAGAAAATGAATATTCTTTGTGCTGGGTTGGTAAGTTGAACTTGTTTCCCTTGTGATTGTGGGATCTGGTGTAAGGAAGAAAAATGAATCATTCAATCTGTGGATCGGGAAGAAGGCAGCAGAAGTAGAGCAAGGAGATGTGGGGAATGGAAAGGGAAATATGGCAAAACAATGTCTTTCTTTTTCCTACAGCTGAAATCTTGAGCACTACTTTTTCAAATTAATCTCATGTTTGAAAGGCTGAGAGGGGTGAGGGGAAGTAAACCAAAGAAAAATGTGATAGTGAAATTTTCAGTCCAGACAATTTGGTAATGTAAGCTGTAGTAAATACAAACTTATAATGAGAGGATAAAGACTACTTTTAGGTAAAACAGTATTTGGTACAGTGTTCCAGGCTGAAGTCTCCATTTCCACAGTAAGATATTCTCATCCTTAGTGATATCTAAGCATTATTAATTTTAGTGGTGTGCATGTCACTATTTATTCTATGAGTTTCTCTTCTCCTTTGATGTCAGTCTGCTTTTATTTCTGTCTGAATTGGTGAGTCATTATCACTGCATTGATGTTGATGGAAGGCCAAGAATAAAGGTTTCTGACCTCTGAATTTAGGAGCAGGACAGAAACAAGAGAGGAGTTACTGCCTAGGCTCTTAGTCAAGCACCATGTCCCTTACTTTTCTAGGTATAAGGAACCTACCATCTTAAGGCTGTTCTGCTTCTCTGTGGCACATTAAGAAGCATGGACTCCGACCATGGTGAATCAAAGATAACTTTATTAAAAACTAAGCAAGCTTTTATACCTTCTAGATGGTTGACACAGCAGCCTGTAGTTAAACTTCAATACCTTTCCATTGTTACACAAAAATAGCTTACACATGATTAGTAACTTCTTTATCTAAAAGGTTAGTGGTTAACTGCTAATGGACATCTAGGTACACAAAATCACAACGTCCCATGTATCTTATCTTGTGCTCTATTGTCTTATCTCTTGCTCCTATGGTTTCCTTCCAACAAGCATAATTGTGTCTTTTTCCCAGGGTCGTTCTTCGTTTGCTGAGGTAGCTAAGCTTGTTTCAGAGATATCCACACTTCTCTTCCCTTGTCTTGGGACAATATGATTAATCTCAAGCTTAGAAACCAAAGTTTTCTGAACAGGAAAAGAACATTTGTTCAAATTTCCCATCAAACACTCCGTATGAGGACTCAGCCTATGTTCTGTGAGTTCAAGTGTGTTTAGACAGTATTACTTGCTAATAGGTCTGTTTCCAAATAACTCTGTGCAACCATATTTATCATCTCATTTTGCAATGTTATAGTTTGTTTTTAAATAGAATATTGAATCAATAAATGAAGATCAATAGGAGAAATGAAACCCTTTACAAAATAAAGAAGTGGGGCATGTTATTCCAATTTCTGAAGTGAAGGGAAGTTTTCTTTACTTCCTAGTGTGAATGTATTAAGAGATGAATTGGGAGTATTAGGAAATGTGATATGTGAAGTTATTTAGCCAGTCTAAGCTCTGAAATTTAAATTAATTCAAATTAATAACTTTGCAATGCATTGCAAAAAAAAGCATAAAAGCTGTTTTTGTAGCATGGAAAATCTTTTCCCTATCTTACAATTAAAAGAAATACACAGGTTGTAGTATTATTTTGAATGGTCATGCTGAAAAAATCACAATATGGCCAAGGACAACCACTGCATTATTGGTTTAGAAAGAAAATATATGAAAGTAATTTTGATCTGTTCTAATCAAACACATAGCAATCAACGATCATGCCTTTTTGTTTACCTGGTCATGTGTTCCTATCAGACTTCTACATATCCTTAAACTGGCACTGGGTGCTTCTTTTCTGGTGTATTCTTTAATTTCAATGGAGAGGCCTTGAAATTGTCCTGAGCTAATAACAATACTAAAATTGGGATGACAAGGCTGGAAAGCACAATAAAAAACTTGCATGTACTCTGCAACATTCTGAGAAGGTAGAAATATAATCCACAGTGAACAGCAGGAGCAACAGTGAAGGGCAGCAGCAACTAGTAGGCAGCTTACTGGTTAGTTGATAACTCCCAAGTCTTTCAGAAATATGGAAAAATTCTGACCTCCACTGACTGAAGGGATATATAGATTCTCTTTTCCTCCTTTTCAAAATAAGCTTGATAGTGAAAGAAGCTCTCTACAGCTGTCTATTTCTATTGATAAAAATAAATATATATGAGTTTTCACTTAGTCATCAGATGTAATTTTGTATTTAATAAAAAGTGTTCAAGCCCTAATCCTCCTTTCTAGGCCCAATTGCATATGTACTCCTCTTTTATGTTTCCCTTTGCCAATTTTATACCACACAAAAGTGTTCCTAAGTCAATCTGAATAAATTTTGAGTGTGTTTTATAAGATGTGATCTCAAATGTTTCTCTGTCTATGTCAAAGAATGCAGTCAGACTCAGCAAGATTAATCCTTTTCACAATTTGGTCTACCGGCTGATTGGAATCTTTTTAACCATCTTTCCTTCTGGGGAAAATTTGAGTGAAAGCATGAAGAGTCCTTCTTCATTTGTGTTCCAAAAAGAAAGATAGGGAGTTAGTTTCTTTCTTGGCTTCAGCTGAATTACAACTGTCACAGAAACTTAGTATGCAACAAAAGTGGCATTTGCTTGTTTATAACTTATGCTCCTGCATCTATGCTCAGCTTCAGCAGCTTAGAATAATTTGAAATATCAGTGGGCTATGATGTCAAGATATGGCTGTATTTTTCTGATGACTCAGGACTGTGAAACGAAGGGATGGCTGTACTACGACTTCGAATAATGAGGCACTGTAATACTGGTGTTACCTACAGAACAGAAAAAAGATGCCAAAAAATTACTGGTGCTCTTCAAAGATAAACAAAGACAGAAGGAAAGGTATTTGTTTGACAATAATAATGGAAAATTGTTTTCTTTGCATGGAAGAGAGAATCTCTCTGGAAAATAGAAACAAATGGTTATTTGTGTTTCAGCTTGGAGTCAAGTCAACTTTTTGATAGAGAAAACACTGAAATCTTAATTTTCTTATTGTTCTTATCTTACTTGTTCATGTTATTTAGAATTAATAGCATTTTCTTAACTAGCCAAGGTTGCCGAGTATTGCATTTCTTGATCCAAATTATTTGGCTGCTGAACCAAATTGGTGATTTTTAAGAGTTAGACCAGAAATGTCTGCCTGGTAAGCACCTTCATTGTGTCTAGAGTTTCACCTATGGCTAAACAGGAATTAAGGAAATGTCTAAAAAAAACCAGGTGTATTTGTAGAGTGAATAGATTAATTCTTTATTGCACTTAAGCTGAGCAACTTTCAGGGAAAAGGCAGAGTAATATCTGAGTGGAAGTGTCAACCTTATCTTGTAATTAAAGTGTGATCTTTAGACCAGGTTCTGTGATGGATGACACCACAGCCAATTTATTTGTGCAAAAGCAGCTAACAGGAATTAAGGTCCAATATTTGCACTTCTCTAGAGAGCCTTCAGCTTCTACTTTCTAACTTCTGAAACTGTCTGTATTCAGATATTATGTACTATTTAGTACACTTTTTTTTTCTTATTTAGTGGAAATCTACTGAGACCATAGTCTTTGCCCAGAAAAACCAGGCTCAAAAGTCTATGTATTAGTTAGGCAAATCAGACACAAAATGCTGAAATAGTCCAGTTACGTGTCTTTTACAGCATTTTGGAATGGCAACCAGCTACTTTAACTTTTAGCAAGTATTATGCTAACTATTGTATATTATTGAAAAAGTTCTTTTTTAAAACTATTTTTAAATATTAAATATTTTAAAATATTTTGTTGAATATTTAGCCCAAAATGTGTTTTTTCTTCTGAAGAATTCTTCTTTACTATTAAAGACTTTGAGATATAAGGTGAACATCTTGATGTTTTACTTCATTGTTTACTCCATTTACCAAATTTTACTCAAGCACACCTCTTCTGAGGCAAAGAAAACCAAGTGATGATAGTGGCTTTTGATTAGCAGAGAGAATGGTTCATCAACAGGAAAAGAACTCACACTGTTGTCCCACAAACAGTGTTCATTTACCTGGTGTGCAAGCCAATAACACACAGAGTCGAGGTATTTTCAAATTAATTTCACTGATGCGCATGAATGAGCACCTCTCTCAGGGCGCCACACCCTTGTCTCAAAAATTCTCACTTCTATTCACTTAACTAATACATATTCATTGTTATTTTCCTTAATGATTTGTTCCTTCTTCGCCCCTCATGTAGATTAGTGTGCAGGCTGTCTTCTTCCTAATCATTGCCTTCTTTTGAGTAGGTGGTCAATGAGTTGGTGGTCACAATCTCCCCTTTTATCTACTTCTTACTCTGTCTTGGCAGTTCCAAGCGGTTCCTCAAGGTTTATTGGCCAGACGACAATCCATTACCTTTTCTGACATAAATATAAAGCCCCATTGTCTAGTAGTTAGTTCTAGTTATTGTTTCCCTATTTTAAATATTAACTGATGGGGGCCGTACACAGGACTTTAGCAGTTCCCTGGTTATTTCAATCATATTATATATTAATTGATGACAATGCTATAACTTCAGCTTCTACTGCTAGAGATTTCTGTACAGTGAAAATGGAAGAAAGCCCCTGGCCTTTCATAAGCACAAGAAAACTGATACAGTTACCAATATAATTTCATCCACTTTACTGGATAAAATTTTTTGTACAGCATTATATGAAAGTCAGCTATAGTGATCCATCAGACAATGAATTTCTAAACAAGGAAAGCAGAAAAAAACTCTACTCATTTTACTAATTAACTACAGTAAAAGTTGTTCAACAAGATTACAGCTGTGACTTGTGTCTTGCCTTTATACAAATGGATAAACAATTAGAAATAATCAGATGTTTAGACATGCAACATCTACTTTTATTTTATGTACTTGAGTTTTTTACATTATAGGCTGTGGAAATTCATGTTTTTAAACTATCTACACTTCCCATTTTCTTGTACATTAGAAAATTCTGCTTTTGTTCTCCCTGGTGAGCCTACTGGTTATCTACTTACTAGTAACAGACTTCGTGTTGTAGCATACATTGATTCTAGCTACTGGCTCAAATTACTTTTTCCAAGAGCACAGGGAATGAAGGGCTTCTGCCATCTATATGCAGGTTATATTTATGGGAACAAAACACGGTGTGTGAAAGGCCAAATGTAAATGATGAGTCAGGTCTGCATTACAGTAGACATGCTTCAGTTTTGTTGCCCTACCTTGACAGTTCACTTGCTAGAGGGGATAATGTAACCAAATTAGAGCCCTCTGTCAAGTCTCTGTAAGGGGTCCTTCTTGTCTTTCACAATGTGGAACATCAAGCCAAAAGGGAATTTTAGCACAAATCAGTTTTTATGGCCGCTGGTATTTTCTATTATGTGAGTTTCAGAGGAATATGCTGGGGGAATTCAAGCACACTGAATTTTCTAAGCTATCTGTTAGATGAGATGGAAATAGACAGATAAAGGAGGAGGTTTTGAAGATGGACTTTTATCTTTAATTTGCATTTCTTCAGGGACTCGTTCTTCCTTGGGATGCAGGCTTACTTTACACTCATAGTCACATGATGGACTGGAAAATGTCCACAATGAATTACTAGTTACTCTTTTTTCCAAAAACAATTGCATTGCCTGGGCAAATCCAATGAGATATTCTTTACATGACATGATAATGGAGTTGTCTGACTTGCAGCATCCACTCCAGAAAATATATGAAATGTCATTTCAGGGTCATCATGAGTGCAAATGGAGAAGCAGATCCAAGACTAAACTCACTACTCAGAAGCAGATTAAGTCCTTTTTGTGACATAAGTGTAAATAAACAAGAAATGAGTTTACAATATCTTTTTTCTTTTTCCTGTCCCTCTAATAGGAGTCTTTTTTGGTCTTTATGCATACATTCCTAACCTAGTTTAGCTATGTTACTAAATCTTTTGAAGCATAAATATTTTTCAAGTTAAAAAGAATTAAGAACTACCGAGTTTTATAGAATTAAACTGAAGAATAAAGGATACAGCAGTTCAGAAATAGAAGATTTTACCAGATAATCTCAAACAGATCAACCTTGACCTTTAAAAAAAACTCAGCAAAAAACATTCCCCAAACAGCCTTGATGTTTTTGTTAGTATTTCTGCACAAGCAGCCTCAGTGATGATTCAGACAAGTATTCAAATATGACCTTGATATTTCTTTCCTGTTACTTAAAAAAAACCCCAAACAAAACCAACCCAACCACGCCCCCCCCCCTCAGTAAATCTCCTCCTCAAAGCTGGAAATAGAACATTTCTCCTTTTTATGTCTTTCAAAAGCCTACTTTTAACTATAAGCTTGGGAGAAGCAGGGAGTGAGTTTTGGCAATGCCTCCAGCCCAAATGTTACATTCAATTATTCATTAGTAATATCAGGTAAGCAAAATCTGTAATAGATTTTTTCAAACTGGCAGTACTTTGGGTGTGGAGTAGAGGTGAGGTAGGGAACTTACATTTAGAATACAAAATGACTTAATGCTTCTCAGCTGCCAAAACATAGAGTGAATATCCCCTTTAGCTAGTTTGATACTGCTTTGCATCAGTGTTGCAACTACAGGCATCTGGATTCTGTAGTGTGACTTTACTGTGCATTTTGGATGGGATAGTATTAAGTAGGTGCCCATCTATAAAAGGGGTTATTAAATTCAAGATTTTTTGATTTAAGCAGATTACCTGTAACACTAATAGTTAAAGATATGAGGATTATAAAGCAGTGAAAATGTACCTTCAGATTAATATAAAGCATACTGCTACCTGAAAGTCGAAACGTACGCTGATGACTTTGCATCTGGGTGTGAAATGTGATCCACCGATTTTCAGAGTTTTGGTCATGACTTATGGCATGGAATCTTATGAAAATTGTTTTGGCAAAATATGGATTCTAATAATAGGTCAAATTCCAAATCATGTCTGGTGACTGCTAGTGAGGGTGGTTGCTGTAGTGCTGCCCATGTAATTCCAACTGATACACCTGTAGGGTAAAAGAGCACTATTTTCTCCATTTCTCACATAGGGAAGTTTAGGTACTGACAGGTTAGTGTTTCTCCAAGTGATATGGAACAACAGATAGCAAGATGTCATAGCTTAACCCCAGCCAGCAACTAGGCACCACACAGCTACTCACTCAATTCCCCTCCACCCAATGGGTAGGGGGAGAAAATTGGGAAAAGAAGTAAAATTCATGGGTTGAGATAAGAACAGTTCAATAGAACAAAAAAGAAGAAACTAATAATGATAATGGTAACGCTAATAAAATGACAACAGTAATAATAAAAGGACTGGAATATACAAATGATGCACAGTGCAATTGCTCACCACCTGCTGACTGACACTCAGTTAGTCCCCAAGCAGCAATACCCCAGCCCCCACTGCCCCCAGTTTCTATACTAGATGTGACATCACATGGTATGGAATACCCTGTTGGCCAGTTTGGGTCAGCTGCCCTGGCTGTGTCCCCTCCCAACTTCTTGTGCCCCTCCAGCCTTCTTGCTGGCTGGTCATCAGAAGTTGAAGAGTCCTTGACTTCAGCTTAAATATTACTTAGCAACGACTGAAAACATCAGTGTTATCAACATTCTTCTCATACCTAACTCAGAAACATAGCACTATACCAGCTACTAGGAAGACAATTAACTCTATTCCAGCTGAAACCAGGACACAGGACAAAGGATAACATCTGCTCACTTGGTTTGCTGATTCTCTCAATTTTTTTTCTAGTCAGCCATGTATTTGTCCATTGCACTAAGAAGTAGCAGCCCTCTCACACAGTCCTGTGAAAAACTGGAGTGTCCAGCAATATGAGATCTAAGATCCTTCTGTAAGGTGCTTGGCACTCTCAGCAGTTCAGAGCTGTCTGGCTGCTTGCTCAATTGAACCTCAAATGGCCTCAGTTCTACAAAAAATGTCTTTGTGTGATTAATGCCTTCATATTAGCAGTCTCCTTTGCTTCAATGCTTTATTATGAGTTTGGTTCCTGGATTTCAGACTACAAAACTCGTTCCACCAGTGTGAACAGACTGAAGTAGTTTTCCATTCCTAAAGTAAAGTTACAGTGCTTGAAGAACAATAATTTTTCTTTTTTTTTCTAGAGGTGTTTTTAATTGAAGTTGCATTACATATTTTGTTCTGGGGATGTGTACTCTGAAATCTCTGAAGATTTTTATTTTTGTGCATAAAAAGGGACTGGGGGCTAAACATCAGAGCATGTTTAAATGAAGGAAAACACTGCTAGGTTAGGCATTATGGTAGGCGAGTTGGATTATCTCTGAAAAGCAGTTTCCTGACCCATTGTAATTTATATCTCTTAGTTATTGCGGTCTGAAATGATTGAGATTGTTGTTGCTTTTTCCCTCAAAAGTACTCTAGTTCAAATAAAAACTAATGCAGAGAAGTGACAGAGTCTGGGAAATGATGGACAGGCTCAAAAATCACCATGATGCCTCCTATTTGTTATTTGTTCTCAGTTTTGACACTGTCTTGCTGTGTGATTTGGAACAAAAATGGTTTCCTCTCTGAGTGTCTTGGCTTTTCCATCTCTAATACAGGATTAATAGCTTAATCACTGGCCAACTGCTGGGTTGTAGATGGCTGTTCATTCCTCTGCTTGAGAGCACATTTGAAGAATCAGCAAGTGTGTTGTTATGGACAGCTTACTGTGAGTGTATATGCCCTTCTGATGTATTTAAATCCCAGTCAGATATAGGCAAATATTCTGGTCCACAGATATGAAGGTGTTTAATATCGTACCTTTGTAAAGGGAACTTCATTGGTCACTCAATAGTAGGAGCTGAAAATAAGACTGACTGTATATGAATTTTGTCAGCTTACTCAAGGCAAGAAATGATATTGTGACTGTAGTAATTATAATTTTACAGACTGAATGTAATTTTGGGGTTGTGGAAGTAGACATTTATGAAGAAGTTACTCAGAGTTACATTAGAGTTTGGAAGACTTAACTTTATAGCTGGTTGAGATAATAATGTTCTCTCTAGGCTTATTTATTTGAGTGAAATTTCAGCAATAGTCTTAGCAATTTTTATAATAAGTCTCTACTTTAGTAATTTAAGATATTTAAAGAAAATATTCACCAAGTGGAATTCTTTATATGTGTGGTAGCTTTTTTTATTTCTAGGAAAGATTAATAAAATTTTGACATTCACATTTATTTTCAAATAAAAACTCAAAGAATTTTAGAGCAATTCTGTGCTCTAATATCCTAGGAAAAAAAAATTATCTCTTTTCTGAAGTCGAAACAGATTTTCCACAGAAGTGAGTGATGAGAGTGATGATAGTCCTCAAGGTACAGTAGTGTTCTGTTTTTCAATTTCCTCCTTGCAGAAAGTTTGTTTTAATCATTTCCAATATAAAATCTCAGGATACCATTCAATAGCATTTTAGAATGTGAGTCCTCAAATTTTTATTTGTGATCACTATTCTCATTGCTATGAGGTAAGATTTTGAGGTCCTTATTCCTTACCATAATGATTTTTTTTTCCCATTTTTTTCTTTGTGTGTTTCTAAGTTATTGATAATTTGAAAAGGATTCTGTGCACCACAGGATTAGTTTGCCACCAGCTGGCACTCCCATTTTGGTTTTGTTTTTGTGATGCTGATTAAGATAGTGATAAAGTAATTGCCTTTATAAACTTTCATGCTCACAGTGCAATGTAGTTCCCTATACAGATATTTTTAATGATGCTTTAAATTTTGAGTGCATATTTTCATGCAACCAATTTGAAGTAGTTGGAAAATAGAAATTAACTTCAGATGATATTTCTGAACTTAATCAAATGGGAGTGCAAAAACTCCTTTGACCTCATTTGCATATGAAGAATATAACTATTGTGTTCTATAGTTACATACATTTTTCAGTGACACACGGTAATCTGTAAATTCAGTCTGCTCCATGCACCTTGGGAAAAAACACTGAGAAGAAAACAATAAGCCAATAGGAATGTATCAGTAATTTCAAATGCTTAGGTTACCTTCCAGCTTTATTAATCCCTCCTTTGTTAGCAGAGTGGGGTTTTGTGTTATTCTAACACAACTGTTAAGACAAGCTGTTCAACTTGTGACAGTGCTATTCAAAATAATATACGACAGAAGAGAGAGAACCTTTCTTGTTTGAAAAAATCCACAGACAGGTTTTAAACAATGTCCTGGCTTCTAAATTTTAACCAACACATTCTTAAATTATTACAGAAAACAGCTTTGTCTTTTAAGGAGATGTTAAACCAAGTTTTTATTAAAAAAATTGTATAGAATCATAGAATCATTTAGGTTGGAAAAGACCTTTAGAATCATTGAGTCCAACCATAAACTTAACACTGCCAAGTCCACTACTAAACCATGTCCCTAAGTGCCACACCTTTAAGAGATGTGTAGGTGTGGTTCTTAGGGACATGGTTTAGTGGTGGACTTGACAGTAGTAGGTTAACAGTTGGACTTGATCTTAAAGGTCTCTTCCAACCTAAACGATTCTATGACTCTATGATGTACATGTCTCTTAAATACCTCCAGGGATGATGACTCAGCCACTTCCCTGGGCAGCCTGTTCCAGTGCTTGATAACTCTTTCAGTGAAGAAATTTTTCCTAATATCCAATCTAAACCTCCCCTGGTGCAACTTGAGGCCATTTGCTCTTCGTCCTGCCTCTTGTTACTTGGGAGAAGAGATCAACACCAGTACAAAAAAGCAAAAATTAATATTTG
>JAOBAS010000072.1:27229296-27248151 GCA_025311575.1 Elanoides forficatus
GGCTGCAGGTGGGCATCTGTTCCCCTGCTCCCCTCCATGGGCTGGGGGGGACAGCCTGCCATCTCACCACAGGCTGCAGGGTCATCCCCTTCTCCGGCGCACCTCCTCCCCCTCCTTCTTCACTGACCTTGCTGTCTGCAGAGGGGTTCCTCTCACATTCCAATCTCCTCTCCTGCTGCAGGCTCCCCTTCTTAAATCTGTTCTCCCAGAGGAGCTACTGCCATCAGTGATGGGCTCAGCCTTGGACAGAGGTGGGTTCAACTTGGAGCCAGGGAAGCTTCTGGCAGCTTCCCACAGAAGCCACCCCTGCGGCCCTCTCCCCTGCTACCAAAAACCCTGCCACACAAACCCAAAACACTTAGCATCTGAAATCCTTTGTCTGATATTTGTCGCTAAGCTGCTCAATAAGTAAGTATTGGAAAGGAGTAAGAACTCTCAAAGCAATTTGTATTCCATGTGCTCTTTTCCTATTTTTATTATTTTGTCTTCCAACATTGCAACCTGTGTCTTGTTTTCCCAAGTGTTCTTTCAGATACCACTGTTAAAGGATGTTTCCAATCTTGTTTGATTTTTTGTTGTAATTGCTATTCTACCCTGAAAAATGTCTAAGCAAAAGCATTTTTGTAAGAAACCTGCTTCCACTCAAACCTATTCCAACAACTTTTGCATCAAGAAAATTTCAGTTCAGTACAAAGACCAAAGTATGTATCATTAAATTTATAAAAAATTTGGTAAAAACTCTACCTGTAGTAGTTTTGAGAATGCTGTTTCTCTTCTCAATATGTTCTCATAAGCAATGTGATATCTCTTCTAAATGTGGTACATTGCAAGTACTTAGCAGTGGGAAATGTAAAATTTAGTTTCTTCATAAATTTGGCCAAGTACATTTCAAAACCTAAAGTGTCCAATGAAAGTAGATACAAAAAGGTTCACAAAACTTCAGGGTAACTAATTTCACAGTAAAAAGCAACAATGAGAATTTCTTAAAACTTTGTGTTTTTTTCCCAAGCTACCTGAACTCATTTTAGACATTGACTGCATCACTAACACAAGAAAATAGAGGTCACTGAATGACACTTTCTTTGTGAAAGTGAGATTATAGCTAAACTGAGAAGATGAGTGGTACTGCTGTTTCATTTCCTCATGAGGGCTTTAAAATGAGGGGACTAGAAATTTCAGCTTCTTGACTAAACTGTCATCTCCTTCTCTCTGTTATGACAATTTTGCTTTGATCTTAATGGTTGCTCAGTAGGCTTTTAGAGTTTTTTCAATTGCTCAATAACTCTGGATGTGTAGTGGTATCTATCAGTCATTTCCATTACACTTATCCTTTCCTGTCTGATAATGAAGCTATTGAGCTATGATATGCCTGAAAACTCTCCTGTGCTTCAAGCATCTTCCTATTCTCCATTTTGATGCCTTTGTTCTATTATCATTCTCCTTTCAGATCCATTCTTTCACTGCAATTATTAAAGTAATTTGTTTTTTATCTCTTTTAGGTGAAGTATTTCTGACCCTGCCCTCATAGTATGTATGATTCTTCTCTTTCCTCGTTTCCTAAAACTAACATATCACATCTTCTATGTCCTCTTCACATTTAGCATTTTGTTTATTAATTATTTATATTTATTATAAGTTATGTTAATATTATTTGTTTATTGTTTTTACTGCAAGATACTAATAATGACTGATGCCAGACATATTCATTTGTGGTGCTGTGTGGATACTGGCTTTTGTGAGAAAGCCAGTCATAATGTGATACTTCAATAACAGCATGTTCATAAAATTAATAACCTCAGTTTAAATCCTTTGCCTAAGTCAAACCTGAAATTTTGGTCAGATGTAATGATTTGTGTAAGTAGCAAGCTTACAAATTGCTGCAGGTTTCTTTCTGTCTAAGCCCTACAGAATTCCACTAGAAATAGTGACACACCCACCTTCCCACTTCATGTCTTCTTTACTTGTGACACTCCTTCTGTTTTCCTCTGCAACAGTCACACTGAAAGGTATGTTGGGAGTCACTTGTCCCTGTGCAGTTTATGTTTGAATTATCATACAGATGGATGTTTTATAAAACATTGATGAAAAAGACTTGGATCCCCTAAGGAGTATATCTAAGCATATATGCCTTTGTAGCACAACCTAGCTATTTTGGTTGGACAATAAGCCCTAGTATTTATGTGAAATGTTTCCCTTATTCTCAGGGAATTTATTTTATAGGAATAATATTGCTCTTCTTTCTAAAGAACACTTTGTCTAAAGAGATGAGTTTTATCTTGCACACCATCCTACGTCTACATAGTGTAACTTAGTGCCATAGTGATAAATGTAACTGCCTCTGAACAGTATCAATACCCTAGTGTTATGCTCTGTTTAGTCTAATTAGCTGTATTGAAAAACAGCCTTGGTAAAACTATAGCAGCTATATGGCTGCCAGTGTTAGAAGTAGACTGAATCATAGAATCGTAGAACAGTTTGGGTTGGAAGAGACCTTTAAAGGTCATCTAGTCCAACACCCCTGCCATGAGCAGGAAGATCTTCAACTAGATCAAGTTGCGCAGAGCCCCATCCAGCCTGACCTTGGATGTTTCCATGGATGAGGCATCTACCACCTCTCTGGGCAACCTGTTCCAGAGTTTCACCAACCTCATTGTAAAAATCTACCTTCTTTTAGTTTAAAACAATTACCCCTTGTCCTATCACAGCAGTCCCTGCTAAAAAGTTTGTTCCATCTTTCTTATAAGCCCCCTCTAAGTACTGAAAGGCTGCAGTAAGGTGTCCCCAGAGCCTTCCCTTCCCCAGGCTGAACAACCCCAACTCTCTCAGCTTTTCCTCACAGGGGAGGTGTTCCATCCCTCTGATCATTTTCATGGCCCTCCTCTGGACTCATTCCAACAGGTCCACGTCTTTCTTGTACTGAGGACCCCTTTCTTGTACTGAGCTGGATGCAGTACTCCAGGTGGGATCTCACCAGAGCAGAGTAAAGGGTCAGAATCACCTCCTCTGACTTGCTGGCAATGCTTCTTTTCATGCAGCCCAGTATACAGTTGGCTTTCTCAGCTATGAGCACACATTGCTGGTTTTTCATCCACCAGTACCGCTTCTCTGTGGAAATGTTAGCCCTTGACCCTGGCCCACGCTTTTTCCAACCTTTTTCCCATTATGAAACCTGTTTACTGTTTATGAAGTGAAATGAAATAAAAAGCACTGTGGAAGAAGAAGTTACCCCTTAACCTTCAACTTTAGTGTGACAATTCATCTTCCCTCATGGCTAAAAGGGTTATGATTGCACTAATAAACAGAGCACTTGCCCTTTTACGTATAATATTGTGCATAAAAGCAAATTTTCATAAATCCACATCTGCTATGTAAAATTTCAGGCCAATGCAGATGTAAAATACAGAGCTATAGTTCTCTAAAATAGGGCTTTTGTATGCTTTCATCTTACATTCTATTCTGAAAGGGTTGAGATGTCTATTGAGCAGTAGCTGACTGAGGAGGATTAAGGATTGGAGGGGGAAGTGCTGAGAGTTTGGGGAGCTTTATGCTTTGATGTTTCTATCCACTTTATTAGATTGTAATTGATTTTCATGTCTTTCTTTTTCACATTTATAATCATAATTGTGCCTTTTAATAGCAGCAGAATGTCCAGCTACCCTACTGAGGTATTAAAAAATACCAGTTATAAAAGAAGGAACTAGAATGCTAAAGATATTTGCAGGCTACTTAGGCCATTAGTAGTTTTACTAAAATTGAAATGTAAGGAAGAACACAAGAACCCAAACCAGTTCCATTCGTAAAATCCAAGTAAGGAAATACACAGTATGGATCCTCTCTTTAGTCTAGAAAACTGCAGCAAAGTGCCTTCACAGTCCTATCATCTTCCCCCAAAAGCGATGCAATATGCTTATTAATGTTCATGACCATGACTCTATTACCTCGTGCCTTTTATGAATTTAGGCTCTTCTATCTAAGAGTCTTCTGTTACCGCTTTGGAAGACTGTTCTATGGGATGCAGAGATAGCATGCTCTGTCCTTTACCTATATTCTGGTCCCCTCAGACTGCTTCTGTGGCATCCAAGTGATTCTCTAGCTATAGCATTGGGAAGAAGGGTTAGGATTTGCCCTAGAAAGAGTTTCCATTTTCAGAAAAAGAAAGGACCTAAAAAAGAAAACTGCTTTTATATCTAAACCACTGAGCAAGAAGTTTAACACAGCAGTGAAGGAAAATTAATTTAAGATGAAAGGAGCCATAACACAGTGACTGCATGGGAAAAGGAGAATCATCTAGTGCAATATACATTCGTGTAAGAGGGCAAGATGAAGCTGCACAATATTCTCACTCCAGCAGAGTCTGAGCAAGGAAGTTGTTGATCACAACTGGACACCATTCCTGCTGTTATAGGGAATTGTTCTAAACATTTTCTTGTTAAAATGTTGTTATATCTGGTGGTTTATATAGTTTAAGCTTGCAGCTCAAATGTTATTTCAAAGCTTCAAGATCTGCAGACCTTACTCAGGCAAAACTCTGAAGTCTATCAAAATATCTACCTGACAAAACATGTGGAATTTGACCACAAAATGGAGTAACAATGGGTTTGTGTAATAACAGGCTTTAAAAGAGAGCACTGTATTAATTTTTTAGCTTTTTAGCTGCTTGGCTAAATGAAATAACTCTCTGTTAAGTAAATGAGAAGTCTGATGAACATAGACTAGTGACTACCTAACAATTATTTCATCCGAGTTTAACTGAAAATTGATTAGGCAACCGGAAAGGTGCTAGATATCAGTAGTTATTTTATGAGTTATTTTTGAGAAATAAGGAAATCTCTTGCAAGATAACAAGGCTTCTGTGCTAGGGATAAAAATTTTTCTCAGGAAGCCATCTATATCCTGATTCTGGAGTTTTAGGTCCAAAGGATGTGCTAATAGAAAATGGCCAGTAATGCTAGTTCTTCTGTATATATAATTGTTGGGTTCCTTTTTTTTTTTGCTACTGAGATAGTAACCTATTATAGTCTGTAATTTTTTATAATATATTTCATTTCAAAATGTTACAGCCCCTTCACTCTCACTCAAGAACAAAACTTCTTTCCTTTTTTAAAATGTTCTTTAAATGTCTTAATGTTGAGAATATGCAGAATATGAAGCAATATACCAATTTTCTTTTACATCTGCTCTCTTGTAATGCTCTCACTTTCTAATATAGATGGAAATAAAGTACAAAGATGTTACTCTTCTCTGACTTTGTGTGTTCAAGAGTAGATCTGATTACGGGTTTTTCTGTACTGGGATACACGCTCAGTCTGAAAACACTCTCAAAATGAGAGTATGTAGTACTCATACCCCTAAATTGTTCCACCTTTCTTCCTCTTACCTGTTTTCACCTAAGTCTGATGTTAATGGTCATTATTTACTACGTGAAGCCCTTGGTAGAATTGAGGTCTTGTGCTGTCTATTTTTTTATTAGCTTTCTGTGACATGTAGTAAGGCATTGGAGGAGAGGCTGGAACGATTCAAGAGGACTGGTGGCTGTGCAAATCCAGTAGCCTTAGCTTTTGTGAGTGCATGACCCTCAGTCACTTCTGTAAAAACAGTAAAGTGGCTTTGTGTTTTCCCCTCATTTGTAAAACTCTCTGTTGTTCCCTAAAAGCCGTTTTGATTCAACTTTGCTGAAGGAATGCAAGGACAGCGCTTGCCCTGTGAGTCATACGAAAAATCTTTGTCGCCTAGGGTTATTTGCCATGGAACAGTTCACATTTGTGTTGATTTAATGGTGTATCCTAATGATTTATAGATGCCACAGTCACCTTCCCCCCCCTGTATTTTTTTTTATTATTCTGAGTTTTTAAATATATGCTCCCCAAAATTAGTATGGCAAGTTTTTTTAGCTCAAAGCAAGGAAAGAGTGTCTTGTCTCTTATTGAGCTAAAATTTGTTACTTTACTAAAAATTGACATAAAATTATTTCCAGTGTATCTATCAATTGAAATTCAATGTCCTTTACCTGCAAAATGAATGTCATTGATCATGCATGATGAAAGCTGGGTTTAAATATTAAATAGTTTTTTAAAACAAACCGTGATTTTACAGTTGAATGGATGTTGATGGAGTATGGAATATATATGTATTCAAAGGCCTCTGCTACAATGACCTTATTTTCAGCTCAGCCTGGACAAACTGCAAATCTTACTTAATGGAAAAGACCATCGTGATGTCTAATAGTGACCTAATAGTGAAATTGGTAGTTACTGAAGTCAACTTCAATTATTGTTAATAGTAAGTAATCATCCATCTTCTAAACAAGACTTACCTAGAAATCAGTAAGCATAGACTCTATTGCCATTAGTATAGATTCCTAACAGGTAAATCCACCTCATACTAACAAAGAGATACCTCTCTACAGAATATATTTTACTGTTCTAGGTTAAGTTAACCTATATATAATCCTGAATAAAAAATATAAAAAATATACAATATTCAGATTAATTTGTGAGTGCTCAATTTGGACAATAGGATAGGTTTTTTGTATGTGTTTAATTTTTATTCAGATATTCTTGTTTTTCAGTGGCAGGCTTCTAATTTATGGATTCATTTTCTGTAAGGAATTTATAGAACTCATCTGTGTCTGGTTTCTCCCTGTATTTTATAAGACAGAAATAAGAAATAATTTCTTACAGTTTATGAGGCAGTGGCCTTTCTACCTTCTTTTTAGCTTATAACATAATAGGGGTCAAATTCTTTCATAGACTTTTTGATTTTGGCAATATACAGTTAATAATAGTAAAAAATTTCTTCTTTTTGTCAGACATAAAATAATAGATAGCAACAGAAAATTTTTTTTTACTATAAGCCTGATAAGTATTCTCCTTAAGACACTGTTTAAACTCAGTGCTTATCAATTTTTTTTCATGAGGACTGGAAGGCTCTCCCATTTTCAGCTAAACACCTTATTTGTGATTTTTCCCAAATGGCTTTGATGTTTAGATTTGTATATTATAAGCAACGCTTATAATTCCTCTAAAAAGATCTAAAAATACCTAACAGCAAAAGTTTGCATGGAATAGTTGATTTTAAACAGGCAAGTACAAATGTATAAATGTTACATTGTTTGTAACAGGTTAATTTGTCTAAGTAAAGATCTACATTTGCAGTTTCATTTATGTTGAGAAAAAACACTTCTGACCTTGCCATATTGGGTAGGAACGTGATGCTGTTGTTCATTGTGGTTCTCAAAATCTCAGTACATAATACTTTCTATTGAGTTTCAGTTGGACTGCATCTTTATTGATATGTCTATACTGTTTATTGTTAATTTGTCAAAGGCATTGAGATGAATGACAGAGGCATTTGTATGTACTTCAGTGCAGTGAGTCGATACGCTCTCCAGCTATCCCTTTGTCTCAAAATTTTCCTGGGGTCATGGGAGTTCCCATCTGAAACAGCAAATCTGAGTAAAACCTCTCAGCTCGTCTTGGTATACAGATCACTTTTGGTGTTGGGAGAGCTTATGGCATTGAAGAATATTAACTACCTGCATGAACATGGATTATCATAAATTTGAGTTGTGTTCAGGTATTTGGTCTCATAAAGGCAAAATTCTCACACATACACTGTCTGGGCATGTAGGAATGGTGTTAGGAAAGCTAAAGCTCAACTGAAGCTGACACTTGCAGGGGCAGTAGTAAGAGTTTTTCTAATATGATACATCTCCAGCAAGGTTGAATGAGGAGAAAAGAGGCCTGTTGCTGAATCCTGAAGGTGATTTAGTGAACGCAGTCACACAGATAAATGTAAGGTAACAGATATCTTCCTCACCTTGATCTTCACTAGCAACATCTTTCAGGTGTCTGGTTTTAGACGTGGGTTAATTACAAGCATAAGAAGGGAATCTAGTCATTGACTACTGGTGAGAACTTGACAGATACAAGTCCTTGGGAGACTTGTCTGCAGTCAAGGGAGGGAGGGTGTTTTAGAGTCCCATACTCTCTGATTAGGTTGTTTTGGATATTTCATGTGTTGAGATCATAAATGTTTAAAATAAAATTTACTTACTGAAGACAATTGATGTTCTATGGGATTTCTGATTTAGCAAAGGGATACAAAATAAACTGAAAACACAATACAAATCTAAGTTACACTTAGCAAAAGTATAGTGATTGCAGTACACAGTTCAGTCACAGTACCAATGTGATTCCCATTACTGATGTCTATAACATGCTCACCATCATGATGCTGGGCCTCCCCATTCACTGTTAAGGCATATGGAGGTTGAAGACAGCTTGAGCCTGTTGCTCTCTTCAAAATTCTTTTGCTAGTTTTCTGGGTTTTATACTCTGTGTTGGACTGAGCCACATACTCACTCCTCCCCATGCTGGTCTGGCTAACTCAGGGAGATATTCACACTCTCTTAATGAACTTGGGGAGAAAAATTTACACCAACCCCTTGATCCACTCAACCGTTGATAGCTATTTACTTAAAACAAAGGTCACGCTTCAGTCCTCTTTTTGTTGAGATAAAGTCAGTTTCTGCAACAGCTGTGGTCAATCACACCCTGCATTATTCTCCGAGCTTCATGGGCACGTTGCCCTTGCCCATCTCCTTTGAGCATTCTTTCACAGTAGGGTTTTATTGGTCAGTCACAGACTGCTGAGAGTACATGGCTGATATCATAGTAAAGCCACTTCCTATCATTTTTGAAAGGTTCTGGAGTTCAGATGTCCTCAGCAGCTAGAGAAAGGCAAATTTTCACCAACCTTCTAAAAACAGCAGAAGGTAGTCCAGAAGAATATAGGCCAGTATGCCTCTCCTTGACCCCTGGAAAAATCATAGAGTAAGTCTTCTTGGAGCATGTTTCTGAGCACTTGAAAGAGAAGGTTACTGGGAAGAGCCAGCATGGATTCACCAAGAGTAAATCATGTTTGACCAACATGACTGCTTTCTAGGCTAACTAGACTGGATTTGTGGAAGAGGAGAAGAAGTGGATGCCAATTTCCTCACCTTCAGCAAGGCTTTTGACACTTTTCTGCAGTATCCTTGTAGCATGGTGTGGTCTGGATAGATGGATGACTGGCTAAGTAAAAATTTAATGAAATTATTGCAAACAAGAGCTGCTGGAGTACCCTGCCAGGCTGGGCTAAGCTGAAGCTAAGTATAGCTATGTGTGCACTTTGGAATACCAGTCAGGAATGGGTTTTAGACAGGCCTGGGAAGACCTGAAAAAAATGGAAGTAAGGATGTCCTGGATCAGACGTAAACTTTTTCAAGCTGTGTCTATGTAAATTTCCTTCCTGTTGCAACAGGAAAAGAATCAAAGTAAGCCTTTGTACTTGAGATGACTTTTCCACACTATCCAAAGAGACTGCTTTTTCTGGAATGATACTACTGAGCATTTGGCATTGCAGTTGGTTTATTCTAGTGACATCTAATGAACCTCAAATTTCCACTGTGCACTTTGATGACTGTGTTCTATGTCTGTGGGGTAATATTTATAGCCAAATGCCTCACGTCAAATAAATTCTCCTAGTCATCACTTCTCAATAAAAAAATGGCATGATTTTTGTAGGATAGAACAGCTGAATGGAGTAAAATATTGCAAAGAAAACAAGCTTCTTCCCATACCCTTAAAAAATTAAGTGATAAGTTAAGAGTCCCTAGCATAACATGATACTTCAAAGCATTACAGAAATTAATAGATTCTTGTGCACAGAATTAGTACCATTCTCCACCTCTGTCCTGCCTGGCTTTGGGTGCACCAGCAAGACCCACGTCCTGGCCCATCTCCAGAGAGATACTTGATTCCCAGGACTGAGGCTGTTCCCAGCGCTCTCCATGTCTATGCATACTCAGTTTCATTTTATAGGTAGTAGACTACCAGCTCTCCACCACTGCTTTGGAATATCTGCATAAAGTATTGTTTGTGAAGTATACTGAGTAATTTTCAATAGTGAAAATTTAAAGAAATTATGGTTTCTCAATATCTGGTGCACCATCTGTCACAAGCATCTGTGCATTGCACTTACTGGCCTTTCAGTTAAATATATAATCAAAAGAGGGTGCGTGTAGAGTGGGGTAGGGAACTGCCCTGTAAGAGGAGTTACAAACAAAAAATACAGAATGTGCTAGTCTGGGAGGAAAAATCTAATGCTGACTTTAAGTGAATAGAGGGAGGGATTAAAACTAGGGCTCTTCCTTTTATTCTTCTTCAATCTGATTACCAGAACAACAATGTTTGCCTAATGTTGATGAACTTTTTAATAAATCTGTAAAAATGACCCATTTACACATGGAAGGTATAATTACATGTAAGAAGCAGACAGTGTAATGTGTAAATACCTGTTTTAGGCATGTAAATATACTGAGTCCAACTGAAATTTGACTTTATTGATGAAGCAGAACAAACAGCTGAATTTGTAGTAATTATGGCCTTTAAAAGATGTCTGCAGTTGAACAAGACTGCTTTCATGCAGATGCCTTTAAATATAGCCTGCCTTTCGCTATTATATTACCTCAGTCCCCTAAGACTGCATTAGAAAAGGTAATGTTTTCTCTGCTCCACTGAACTGCATGTTCAGCTGTTTTGTAGAACTAGAGAGGAAGGGATAAATTTTAATTATTAATTGATCCATCTTTTCCCTATGCCTTTTTCTAATGCTATTTATGTGGTGCAGTTAGTGGTGGTGATGAAGGGTTTTTCTGAATCTTTTTTTTTTTTTTTAACCAATGACGTGTATTATATCACATTTTCTTCTTTCTTTTTCTTTTTTTTTTTTTTCTGCATGTGTAGCTACATAACATTAACCTTAAAAGCACTCTCAGCTCCTTGGATGTATTGCCATCATTAATCAAGACATTACACAATTATTCACTGTGCTAGGGAGAATATCAGGTGATAATAAGTTACTAGAAACCAAATCAAATGTGTTTTCCTACTGCTGATCTCCTTGTGTGAGGAGATTAGAAATATTCTGTTCTACTACTTTCTTAGCCATTTTGCTCCCTATGCCTCTGATTTCACCTCTGGGAATCACAGAATGATGCAGACACCTGCTGTAGGTATAGGACTAGTGAAACGAAACAAAGGAAAATTCTCCATTTTATGCTATATCCCCAGACTACAAGAAAGGTAAAATAAGCAGATGATTGTTGTCTGCTGAAAATGCAATTTCTGAGGAGAAGAATTAGTAGTAAAAAACCCAAATCATTCTATGCCTTGTAAGCAGTGGCTTCATCTAATTAGCTGCAACTGCACTACCTTTTCAACCTTTCAGAAAGTATCTTCAAAAAGTCTTATGGAACTTACACTACCTACAATATCCGCACTAACTCAGTGGTAGCATAAAAAGTGTGTTAAACCTGGCACAAATATACCGTTAGCATCCTATTCTAACTGCTGGGATGATTCTGTTAACTTTTGCATTATTTTTATACCTACCAGGGAAGATAAATGCCTTCACCTGCTCTGTGAGACCACTGAACAAGTACACCAAATGCAATCATTACCCTTGGCACATTCTGCTGGCGTCTTGCTCCAGCTTCCATGAATCAGTATAGCCTTTCTAGAAGTAACCTGTCTTTTCATTTTAAAAGCAATTACCAATGACCAATACCTGAACATACCTTGTAATACTTCTGCTGCTGTTTTGGTTCTTTTTTTTTTTTTTTTTTTTTTTTTTTGTAAGCTATTGTGTACAGAAGCTCAGCCATCTTCTTATGTCTCCAAATCCACCCTATTTTGTTCTATATTTGTTCATTTTTGGCCCAGGCCTTTTTATCCAAAAGAGGGACTGCCAAAGACAAAAAGTTCTTCTTTATGTGATAGAGAAAAGAAAGTCTCTTGTGAAATGGCCTTTCCTATCTGATGCTGAGACATTATTTTTTCCTTTACATCTGATGTGGTGTTCATTCATGGTTAGTCCATTTGGTATGTAAACTAGCAAATGTACCAAACACTGTGAAATACAGTAGTGAATTCTTTATTTTTAACCTGCTCATTGCAGGATGGGACTGGATTAAAAATCGTTCTATGTGGGCCATGACAATAGTTAATGAGAAGGGAATATTCAGAAACTAGATTTGTGAACTCCAGGCTTGACATGGGAGGATGGGACTCTACTGTGGAGAAATACCACTGACTGAGTACATGCTGATGCATTTTAACATGCATACTGTATTTTCACCAGCTATTTGGTTTGGAATCTGTGATGTGTGTGTCTGATTGCAGGCTGAGAAAGGGTGCAGGGGTGCTCCAGAGTGTGACCCGGATTTATGAGGAATAGATAGGGAGTGTTGCTTCCAGAGAGAAAATCAAACTTTACTGCTGCCATGATTAGAAGAGTTGCACTAGGGTGGGCTGAATTTCAGCCAGCACAGCTAGGTGAAAAAAACCTGTGCTGTATTCAGGTGACATTTTTCTGTGTGCAACATTCCTACACGGGAACAATTTTAAACTGAAGCAATCTCTCCCACCTCCCCACAATCTGACTGATTGCACTTCAGGAACTTGTCAGCTTTCCCACCACTGTTAAAAACAAAACAAAAAAAGCACAGGATCAGGCTTGATAATCTTAAATATCTTAAATGTGTATATAATTTCCTTGTTAAGTTCCCTTGCTGCTTCATGCTGGTGTGAACATAAAAACACAGAGTTGCACAACTTCAGCTGCCAACTGTGTTTTATTACTTTAGGATTATCAGTGACAGCTAGGTCAACAGTTAGCTCTTCACAAATATCATAGTAGATGTGAAAAAAAGGGGGTTTATTTGCTTTTAATGGTGTAATTGCCACCACTGTGTTGGGGAAAACAAATGGTACACTTTCATAGTATTACATGGCTATGCTGTTGAAAAGAATAACTGAATATAATGAGCTTTGTTATTGCAGAATTTTCACTTCCTCTTTGGAGCTGACTATGAATTCGTGTTTTCAAGAATGTCACTTCCATCATTTTAATTCTGTGTATATAATAGCATATTATTTGTTTGTGCTCTTTCTATGAAAAGGTAATATTTTAAATTGTTCCTTTATGACTAAAACGTGCTTCAATTATTTATAATCTTCATCAGTTGAGTTTTGTCTTTCTAAATTGTTTCCCTGCCCCTAGCCCTACCAATAGTTTTAATTAGCTTAATCATATTAAGAAAATGCTAATTGTAAAAACTAGTGTTGAACTTCTAAGGAGATGGATGGCTAATTTTCATGGAATTAACATTAGCTTGTATTGGAGACTGCCATATGCAGTCTTGCTTTCTAGAGGGACAGTAATTAAATACAAGTTTTGTAGCTACTGATGGCTTTCATTGATTTTGCCTGGTATGACTTTCTGTTTTAAGTGAAACTCTTCTTTTCGATGAAATTATCTACTAAGGTGGTGGTGATACCTCATAAATATTTTTAATTGTATTACCCTATTTTGGTCTCAGGTTTTAAGTACTTTTTCTAACCTCTGTCTTTTCCAATGAGGACAAATAAATGAGTTGTTGAGAGAGAGAAAGAAGAGACTGCTTTAAGTTCCCAAGAAGAGTGAGAGTTGTTTGCGTGAAATAAATCAAATTAAAAATAAAGCAAAAAGACAAAAACTTAAAACAGAATCTTAACTCACTGAAAGGCATGTCTCCCATGTGGTGAATAGTTTCCTCTTTTCTTTCACCTTTGAATTAGTAATAAACTTGGGGTTGACAACATGGCATTTAGGATTCTTCATTTTGCTGGAAGTGCTGTATAAAAATAAACACTTCATGTATCATAACATTTTTTATCCTCTGTTTGGGTTCTGAAATTCTCACTGAAATTCAGAGCAAATGTCAAAAGAATCGGATGAAGTTTACTGTGGGTCTGCATTCCTTTTAGTGCAAATTGAGAGTAACTCCAAAGTCCTGATGTGCTAAACTATTGTAACATAGAAACAGAAGAGTTCTGGATGCATTTTTTTTAAATTAAAAAGTGAAAAAGTTATTGACAGTTACAGTATTGTATGTAAATATGTAACTCAGAATCAGTAAAATGGTATTGTAATTGGTGTTATTCACCTTGCATCTGAAACAACTCCCGTAGCTTTTTCAATAATGGTGAAAATAAGGGTGGTCTTCAGCTTTAAACATTAAGTTAGAACTAAAGAAATAAAATTAGATTGCTTATAATCTTAATCAAATTCCACATAGTAAGTGGCAGCATTTAAACTATAAACAGCAACAGCAAATTAGTTAGAAGAGATGTTTCTGTCCTTCTTATCCATCATGCATACACACATTTTATTTATTATTTTCCTGATGTGAAAAGAAATGTCTGTCTCTGGCAGTGGAAAAAACATTGCTTCGGATTAGTGACATTACTGAACACATTTCCACAGTGAATGCTTGCCTGCTTCTTCGTAAACATGAAACTGAACAAAGCAAATCTAAGAACTAATTCCATTCTAAGAGAGAATTGATAGTCATACAACCTATCATCACATTTTTGTTAAAATGCTTTTATATGCTGATGTTCACAAACAGCAAATGTTGCTTAATAAGGCAGAATCTTTGTAAGATTGAAAATCAGGAATTCCACTTGAAGAATTAAAATGTTTTGTAGGCTCATGCAAATCTATATGAGTATAATTTTCTTCCCTGACACTGAGCAGTGTAGCTGTGGGATTATTTCCATGGTGAAGTATTACTCGCCATGAATAAGGATGAAAGAAATGGATGCTTGTTGTGGTTTCAGCCCAGCTGGTAACAAAGGACCACACAGCCACTCACTCCTCCCGCCCCCCTCCAGTGGGATGGGGAGGTGAATCAGAAAGGAGAAAAGAAAAAAATCAGAACCTTGTGTGTTGAGATAAGCACAATTTACTGGGAGGACACAAAAAGAGAAGTTACAACAACAACGGTACTAATAAAAGAATATACAAAATGAGTGATGCACAGTGCTACTGCTCACCACCCAGAACCCAATGCTCCACCGCTTGCCCCACCGAAAGTCAAGAGTAGCTCCCCCCAGCCTGCTCCCCATTTATATACTGAGCATGATGTCACATGGTATGGCATAGCTCCTTGGCTAGTTCAGGTCAGCTGTCCTGGCTGTTCCCCCTCCCAGCTTCCTGTGAAAATTAGTTCTATGCCAGCTGAACCCAGAACAGTGCTAAATTAATGTAATGTGAAGAAAATTCAAAAGGCAAGGGTGTTTATAACATAGAAAGATGTCAGTTTTCCCAAGCATCAATAAGGTATGTATGGATGGTATGTTTATGGATTTGCTGTAGGATCCATAATTATGATATTCAATTTTGATTTAACCAGGGCCTGAGGTAAACAGGGATGTAAAACTCTGCTCTGTACGAAATCACAGAAGGTGCTTCGGTGGGTCTAATTCCATGCTTAGATTGAGTAACCTCTATGCATATGCTGTAACATAGTGAAAATACATTGCTTCAGATGGGCAAGCCACCTTTGGGCTGCATACATAAATATTCACTCTTTGAAAGATAAAGATTAGCACACATTGCATTTCATTTTTGTCTGTTCAGGTTCTCCTGTAACACTAAGCACTGTGAGCATTTTCCAAGGAAATAGTGCATGTTATTTTCAGAAAGAATTTGAAGAGTGAGAAATAGATGAGGAAATACTATGTTGCACAACAACAAAATACAGATTTGCCTGAGCACTTATCAGAGATGGAAATCAGGGCTTTTAAATGTGTCTGGATAAATAAAAAAACCCACATAGAAGCAAAAAAGCTGAAATTATGAGAATTTAATCTACTTGGGAGGACATGGATGAGTTTTCGTTTGTTCTGTTTTTTTTAAGAATTAACAGGAACATTTAGAAGGCATGACCTGATAATATGGAATTTAAAATAGATATTTTGGAAAGGACAGGAGAAAAGACATGCTACCTAGTAACTTCCTGGAACATTAGGAGCAAACTTGTGTCAGAATGTGAAGGAATTCCATAGAAGAATGCAGTTTACTTAGGCTTTTGGGTGGAATGTCACATGCATCAGAGGGTGGATATACTTCAGACAGATCTTCATAAAATGAAGATTGTGACAGATGCAGAAGTGAGGAACTAAATAACACCTTCAAACAAAACATCAGCCGAAGTAGGCATTGAGATGCTGGGAAGAAATTCCAATAGGAAGAGAAGCCTATTGAGAAGCTAACAGATTTTAAAGGCTCTGAGAGGCAAACTGCAAAAGTTCGGCATTCTCAGTTGTCAACTCTGATTTTTCTCTAAAGCCCACAAACCACAGATGACAGAAGTGGAATATGTTCAGGTGTCAGCTTCAACCAGCTTTACTACTAGTTTGAAATGAGATGGTAAATGGTGACTGTTGAAGTGCACACCATTTTATTTTATCCTCACACAGGTGGCAGGACATTTTAGAGCTGGTAAAACCTTAAGTTCACACAGCTAAACCTGCTGCAATGTATCTGTCAGACCCCTATAAAAGCAGATGATAAAGGCTTAACAGAAGATAGCCAAAATTCAGCAATAAATCATTAAGTATATACAGCAAAGACCTGCTGGATTGAGTAAACAGATCTGTAACTTGGAGAAAAGGAGGGAAAGAAGGATGCAAAGAAATTAGTATTTTGTGCCAGAAGTGAATACAAAAGAATAGTGTAAGCATGGGCAGACAGAAGGAGAAAAATGAAAAATGTAACTAGCAAAGGATCATAAACAAAACAAAATATTTATAAATATTATAAGTAAATAAACAAAACAAAGAATGGCTCAAAACGTAACAAAACTTATAAGTAAATGCCAAATAATAAAATAAGAAGCTTTTTGGGATGGAGGTAGGAAAGGGAAGTTTCATCTTGACTGGACTTTTAACACAGTTAATTTAAACTACAAAGTAATTTAAGATGTTGGCTGGAGTAGGGAAACACAATATACAAGCTTTAAGTTAGCTAAACAAGTTAACTTGAATAGGTTGGATGGAAATTAACCTGAAGTGCTTAAAGAATTTTATGGAGCCATGAGTTGTTGTTTCTGGGGATTCATGAAGGGTGAGTGATGCCCAGAAACCAGAAAAGAGAAAGCACAGAATATATCTTTAAAAGAGGGAATGGAGATGTATGCAATAATAGAAAAGTGAGTCTAATGTTACTTGCAGAAAGATACAAGCTATTCAACTGCATGTAAATGAGAAGTGCATGCTGGTTCTTTTAATACATAAGTTGAATTCAACTTTGCCAGGATGTAGGACCTCATGAGCAATGGAGAAACAATCATAAGCTTCAGTAAGCTTTATCTGCTCTTCAGACTCTCCCATGCAAGTTAAAAAACAATTACAGAGCTGAAAATACTGTTGTGTGAGAGCACAGCTAGTTCAAAAACTATACTCAGTGTGTTGTCACTGGTGGCTTTCTGTCTAGCTGGATGGTCATGCCTATTTCAAAGGACATGCCAAAAGATGTTTCAAGGTTCTCTTCCATACTAATATATTCAGTAATGATTTGAATAACTGGATAGGGAGTACATTTGTAATTTCTTGGTGGATAACAGCCAGATAACAAGATTTGCAAGTGGTTTGAGAAACCAGATTAGAATTCAAATTGATTTTGATACATGAGAGAACTTTCCTGAAATCTGTGAACAGGAATTCAGTAACGGCAAATACAAAATACTTGGCTTTAGAGGAAAAAAACTAAAATAAAATTAGATAAGATATTAGTTTATTTTGTTTAAATCAAAATAAGGTTGTGGGGAAAGATTCCATTTTAACTAATTTGTCTCTACTGTGTGAATAGCATAGGAGTCTTAAGGCAATAATTAATTCGAACACAAAATTGATTTTTTGAGTACTGGCTTATCTGAAATTCCTGTTAGCTAGTCTCACTCACTTCCCCCCACTCCAGTGAGATGGAGTAGAGAATCAAAAACCAGTGAAACTTGTGTGTTAAGATAAAGAGATTTTAATAGAACAGAAAGAAAGATCGTAATAATAATAATAATAATAATAATAATAATAATAATAATAATAATAATAATAATAATAATAATAATAATAATAATAAAGAATTGGAATATACAAAACAAGTGATGCACAATGCAATTGCTGACAACTTGCCAACCGATGCCCAGTTAGTTCCCAAACAGCAATCCCCCCCCCAGGCCAACTCCCCCAGTTTATATACTAGGCAAGACATCACATGGTATGAAATACTTCGATGGCCAGTTTGGATCAGCTGCCCTGGCTGTGTCCCCTCCCAACTTCTTGTGCCCCTCCAGCTTTCTCGCTGTCTGGGCATGAGAACCTGAAAAATCCTTGACTTAGTCTAAACACTATGTAGCAACAACTGAAAACATCAGTGTGTTATCAACTTTCTTCTCATACTGAACCCAAAACACTACATTATACCAGCTACTAGGAAGAAAATTAACTCTATCCCAGCCAAAACCAGGAGACATAGACTGACACATTCACCACTGAATCATACAATCTCCATATGAATTTATTTAAACCTGTGTATTTAGCTCAAAAGAAAGACTGTGGCAACAACTGTGTTTTTTCCTCTCCATTTTTTTTTTTCTATTTTGGATTAGCAACCAGTGAAGAGACAGAAAAATAGGAAACAGAGCTGGAGGTGAGGAATTTCAGTAAATAATAGAGTAATTTATTCTACCTGTTACAGATGCGTGCATAACCAAATGCAGCAGGTGTTAAAACTCATATTTATTCTTTAGTAAAAAGTTAGTTAGAAGTCTGCTAACGTTTTATAAAAGCTCCAGGCTCAGTGATGTAAAGAGAATTAATACTACACAGCTGACTCAAGAGTCCCCAAGATTTAAAAATGATGGCTCCAAAACACGCATATCACTCACCCAAAAGCTGAGGGCTCTCTCCCTCGAGGAGTTACCTCGGG
>JAOBAS010000072.1:27248427-27263835 GCA_025311575.1 Elanoides forficatus
GGGCGGACTGTACTGCCACATTACCTCAAGTCAGGTTTAGCTTTATCTAGAACACCTCAAGTTCATCACATCGGTAGAAGTATTTTTACTTTTAAATTTGTTAACAAAAGCATTCTGAATACTTAGTTGTATTCACAAGAAGTCTCCTTTTCTGTCTTCCTCTTTGAGAAAGAGACTAAATGACCTGTTTTGATCTTAAATTAAAAAGAAGAATTATTATGAAAAAATCTAAAATAACAAATATGAAGGCTCCAATAGCTGTCAATTTGAAGCATGATTAACAATTCTGAAAAAAAAATTTGTATTTTTCCATCTGCTGTTATCACTAATTTTTTGTGATTTTTTGATGATTTTTGTTATATTTCACTGCTTTTTTTTAACAGAGAAACATTTTAAAGTTATTGTGAAAAAGTGTACGCAAACATAAAATTATATATTAAAAAAATACAGCCAGTTTGTTTGTAGAGAAAGTTTTTTTAGTGTGCATGTTGGATGAGAAGCAATGCTAACTACCAAGTATTCAATGTGTTCATCTATCTTATCTGAATCTCTCAGATGTGATGGATGCAATCTCTTAGCTGTCTTTCCTGTTATGCTAAAAAAAATATTTGAAACTCTACAGCCAGGCAGTTGCTGTCTCTCACTGTTTTTGAAGAACATTCTCTCTTTTACTTATTATTATGAAAAGGTAAACCAACTTCCATGGCACTTTCGTTTGTTCTAATTGTTAGGTACAAGCAAGTTTGACTGCAACTATATTTGCTTGAGAAAAATCCTATTATTCCTTTTCTTTGGGTATTTGTTTGATAAGTTTCTTAGAATACCTAGGTAACATCCCAGGGATATCCAGCTAGTGAGTCATTGGATCCGGATACGTGGGATAATCCTAGTTTCTTAAAGCATTCAAAGATATTTTGATTAATGAGGTGAATTCCATTTCTCTATAAACAGAGGCAAAAACTTAACGATATCTCTTATGTCAGATTTTTCTACATAAAGAGATTCTGTATAGAATCCTTCACATTCTCCAAGGACTGGAGATTTTAAGCCATGGCTGGGATAGGAGCACATGTGGACAAAGCTTCCTCCATTCTAAATGTGAAATGGCTGGAGAAGCATGAAATTGGAGCAGCGATATGGATTTGCCATGATAGACTTTACCTTGGTAAATTTTGGTTTTTGGTGAAATTTACTTTTTAGGTAAGTTTTAATTTGCAAGAGTACCTGACATTTTATTTTCCTTATGGAATTGTTTCCAATGAACCATGACACTCTGCATATTTTTCAGTATTTGAATGTGAAGAAACAAATGTCATTTTGGGTGGTAATGCTTAATAAGATTAAAATCAGGTACAAACTACAAAACAAGGTTCAAGTTGCTGTATATTTTCTTTTTTCCTAAAAAACTTCTTTTATGTAAGTCTAGTCTGCCTGAGTGCAATTCTCAGTGAGGAAAACGATCTTACTTCAGTAGAAGTTAACGTTGCCTTATGTATCTTGGTGGTGATGTCTGCTTCTTCCCATTCATGAATGAGCAGCAGGTAAATAACCTTAAATGGCTGCTTCACTGATAGAGCATCACTCAAGGAAACCTGTGAGGAAAATCTTTTAATGGTTGGACATTGATAAGATGTGTACAACCTATGTGGCAGAAATCTGGTCTAATGCAACAGAATAGTTTCACCATCAGAAAAAAATTCTATTTATTATACAGTGGTTTTGCATCACTTTAAGACACCTTCCATTACTCCTCTTTCTCATACTTGAAACTATTGGCTTCATAACAATAAGATAAATATCTTACCTGTGAAAGTAAAAATACAATTTTAATACATTGATTTTGTCAATGCCTACTACAGTTATTCAGTGCTTTCAGGTATGTAATAATAAAAGAAGACAGAAGGAACATGCATGCAGAACAAGCACCTGAAGTTGCAATTATTGTTAGTCTCTGGTATCAAATCTGTAGCAAAGTTATTCAGTCCATTAAATTATCATCTGAAACTAAATCAGCAATATAAGCATAAGGTACATAAGATTGCAATCTTAGAAGGCTAATTACCAGGATGGAATTGGATCGTAACCTTTAATATGATAAATAGAACCATAGCTTTACCCTTATGTGATTTTTTTAAGTTGTTTTTACAGAGCAGGTATTTTCCATTCTGAAGTGGCATTTCTATTCTATATGGCAAAAAATAGTGAAGACAATGAATTTACATTCAAAATGCTGTAATTTCTTTAGTATAAAATATAACAGATTTTCTTCAGTAGAAAATATAACTGGTGATTAACTTGAGCACAGGAAAACAACATTCAGTATTACTTTTGTCCAGTAAGTAGGTTCTACAGAATATATTTGCTGCAGGAGATTGCACACATGAAGCCTGATTCAAATCCCTAGAAAGTCATGGAAAGGCTCTCATTTCCTCAGTGTTGAAGAGCATGATTAGCACACATATTAGGAGGTGCTGCACTTAAATGGGAAACTCATGGGATACATAGACGCTCCTGCTTTTTTACAATTGCAATACACCTAGTGCTGACAAAGCCTGTTAAAAGGCACTGTGTACAAATAAACTTTGCTGCAGCAGTGTCTGTCCAACCTATTACTTAAAGAATTTTGCCACGGTAGAGCAGGCAGCTCCATTTATGTAGAAGCCTTCTGGCTTTGTATGAACTATCCAGAGGCATCAATAGAGTTTTCTGAATAATCTGATGAATTCTTATTTCAAATGAGAAATTTTCTGTCTCCAGAGGGTGTAGGAAAAAGCACAGCACTTCTAGAGATCTTTGCTCCAAGAAGAATAGCTGTCGTAGTCTTTGGAGGGGATGCAATTAAAA
Source organism: Elanoides forficatus (assembly GCA_025311575.1). Lineage (NCBI taxonomy): Eukaryota > Metazoa > Chordata > Aves > Accipitriformes > Accipitridae > Elanoides > Elanoides forficatus. Next base: position 27,251,272 of record JAOBAS010000072.1, read on the forward strand.
CAAATGTACCTGACCCAATCAGATTTAGATTCCATACCATTTGTTTCTGTATATTTTATTTAAATTAAACATGTGGTCAGAAAGACTTATACTGACAAATGTAGTTGGCTTATACTGGGGAATAAACTTTCACCCTTCATGGTGACTTAATCTTGAGCCCCAAAGAACAACTTTCATTTTTGAAATCATCCTCCATTTACAGACATACGCACATTTTGAAAGATTTTGAAAAAAAAAATCCCTATCTATTTTGGAAAAATAATCACAATATCATTTTATTATGTGACAAAATGTGGCCTTTTTTGGTCTCCACCCCAGCTGAAGGTGATCTTCAAATATTTTCAAGAATTAGAATTCTGTCAAAACACTTTTTTCAGATTAAGAAAAAAAAATATTTTTCTCACATGGATCATTCTTAAAAGAGAGAAAATTCAAGGGCCTATCCGTGTGTTGTATAAATGACATATCACTAAGAGAAAAAAAAACGAATGTGAACAGTGCAGCATCTTGTCTATCTAGCAGGTTGGCCATCCAGTGAAGTGGTGGGCAGTAAGAAAGACATTACACATGTTATTCTGCTTGGGGGGATCCAGCCACCCAAAGCAGCATTTTAATTATGGCATTCCTGATCTTCAGCTTTGTGCTGCTTCCTTCAGACTACTTATTCATGAGAAATAAAAGAGAACAGTAGTTTTTTAACTCAGTCTGACCATTGTTTCCTAATTGCTGGCATCTTTACATTATTTAAATCTAACTTTCCTTTACTGAGGACTGTGAAGGACAAATGTAAGGACATATTAGCTTCAGCTGAGGTTTTTAAATACTTTGGATTTCACTTACCCTCTACAACATACTCTTCTGGGATTTCTAATTCTTTCTCCAGCCAGAACAAGAAGTATTTGACAGCAACAACTACTATTTCTAGATGTAATCATTATCTTCAGTAAATCCTTCATAATAACAGTCATTCTTGATGTAGCATTGGAACAGACCCTAATTTATTATGTTATTGTGATACATATGTCTTTTATGAGAGTCAATTACACAGAAAATAAAACAGGTGAATAAATTGCTTTTGCTTTGTGTGTACTCATTTTGCTAAGATGTTAAACTACATCATGCTACTTTCTAATTCACAAACCAAACAGCTCCCCATTGTTTTAGCACTTCAATTCAGATACTGCATTTCAGGAATAATGTGGAGGTACCTGACACTACTGACTTATGTGTAAAACATAAACATTCTTTTTATTATTTGTTTGGTTCTGAGTGGTGAATTGCTAGTGAACTGAATGCAGAAATCTGAAGGCATGCATTTTACCTTATGCATGGCAGCATGGAATTATATTAGGAAGAGACTGCCATAACAGCATAAGTGAATAATAGCACTTTAGGGAACAACAAGTTCAGAGCAAAAATCATTGCACCAAGAACCTGTGTGTTGTCTTCTTGACTTTTTTTGGTTATAACTCAAAATGACTTAATAATTTGATTTCAGAGTTCAAGACAAGAAGGTAAGAATTGGTCCAAGATAATCAGATATCAGACAATATCGGCTGGCATGAGACAAAAAACCCTACAAGATGTCAAATATAACTTTCTAGCTGCTGTGGTGTTGCTTGCTTTTTGTTTCTTTTAATGATTTTCAATACTTGCCTTTGCTTAGACTTTGTACCATACTTGGTGCATTAGAGAAAGTAGAGTAAATTGCAAAGCTTGTGCAAAGACACCTGAAGTTGCTCCGTGAGAATCCTTCTTGGAAGGACAAGTATTGAGTGGAGTGCAGTAACATTCAAATTGTTTTTGGAATAATATATAACCAAGGTCATGCAGATTTATACCCATTATATCAAACCTAACAAGCTACATCTCAGGAAAAGCCATCCAGCTTTTAAGTTCAAGCCACAATACTTCTATGGGCCTGAAGCCCCATTGATAATGGATTGGGCCAGCACTATGGATCTCAGTACCATACTCCTGTAATGTACTATGGAAAGCATTTGTTATGACTGTAGTAAGGAAAATATTCTGACTCCATAAGGCATTGTTTTAAAACACCATATATTGAAGCTAACACTAGAAGGTGAAAGAGGATAGTCTTATGTTCTTTCAGATGCTGGAAACCCTGAGTTTTGCAGCACCAGGCAGACTTCCAGTCAGGGCATGGCACACTGTACAGATCCTTTCAGTAGAGGCATTCTTTGGCATTATGGTCTTTAGAACTCTTGCAGGATTTTGTTAAAAGAAAACAATTCAATTCATCTTTTCTATTGTTAAGGAAAAGGATTTTCATGTGAGATCATGCTGCTTCAGTCCAGGATAAAGACAAGGACATGCAGGTGGTGCCAAGAGGGAACTGACTGCAAATTCCACTATGATTACCTAGCTAATTTCATCCTATGGCCAAGGGATATCCACAGCATAATGCAGGCATGAAGGAGAAGCTATACAAGCAGCATAGTGCAGAGTAGCACAGTGCAGCACGTGCCTGTGTCTACTCAGGTTAACTGCTCTGTGGTCAGTAAACTCTCAGTGTACAACAGCTTCCCAGCTGGGATCAATACAGCTCATTACTCAATGCAGACATGCCCTTTGAAGACTTTGTAGTCTTAGTCTGATTCCCCAGACTTCAGTCTTGCATGACTAGGGAAGAAGTTGTGCTTCCTGAACTATATGGAGAGATAAATCCTAGTTACGTTGTGCTTTCCTGCATGTATTAAACACTAAAGCAGTTGGAAATAGTGGCATTTACCACTGTTTCACAGGACATCTGAGATTAGATCTAGAAATTCAGACAGGTTTCAGTGCTTCAGATACTCTTCATTTAGACTTCCAACCCTCATTCATCAGCTCTGGTGTTTGGACTTCAGTAAAGACACATTTCAGTCCATTAGAGAGGAGAGAAGATACTCAAAGGCTACACTGAAGGCAAAATTTATAAGCCGACCTACCAATACTGAAGCAACTGAAGTACAACTGCTTTGAAAAATTCAATGGTTGCAAAGACAATATAGAAGGTAAAAATGCCATACATTTTGCATATGTTTGCACATTTTAACCACTCAGGATACCTACTCAGTAATAACAAGCAGTGAATCAAGTTGTGCTACTATTTATAAAGTGCGGAACTATGGAAAAAGGAAAGGAATCACTACGCAAAGTGTGAACCTCTTATCTGTGTATATACCTAAAAATATTGAATGCTCTGCTTCTGTGTACCTGTTTTGCATACAAAAGAACATATGTTGAACAAATATTACTCTCAACAACCTTACTGTAACAACATAGAGGATGATGAATCTGGAAATGAGTAGGTGGAAATTAACATTCAAAACCTCAAGGACTGTTTACTGTCACATCTGAAAATCATAATTTAAGTGATTCAGAGAAGCCCAGCCAAGGTTTTCCTTCTCAGTCCATATTAGGATGAGGCCTAAAGAGTCCCTCTTTTACACTTTTGTGAACAAGATTTTCAAGTTTTTTGAAAACTTTTTTGTCCTCTTCTAAAGATGTGTCACAGCTGTGTATCCACCAACTCATTTTTAAAAGGCAGAAAGTAGCTCTGTGAGCATTAACAAAACCATCACCTGGTAATTATAACATGTAGGAACAAATTCTGAGCCTGCAGCACTTCTGATTTCTTTTTTGTTATGGGTACCCTATCAGTGCAGTTCACATCAAACTAGCTTTGGAGCTATCGCCTGTTGTGTTTCACAGAAAATGTCAGGGCCCTGAGAGCATCCCCCCTCCTGAAGGTTTAACTGTTGGGGGCCAGGGTCATATGGCAGTGGCAGTGCAGCTGAGGGCTGCCCCTTCCCACTGGTGGCCTTGGAGAGAGACTCCCAGACACCACTGCAGGGAAGCTGCAGCCAGGGCCAAGCCCCTGTTCCTGCCTGAGTTGTTGCCATGGCTGGCTCCTGGCTCTCCATCCCTTGCAGAGTAGCTAGCCCTCGCTGCTCCACGACACTGGGGCCCAGCATGTTGTAATTAAACATTAATTTTCCTCAAAAACATAGAAGAAATTTCATTTTCCTAATGGCTAGCCAAGCCTGATTTGCTAACTACTTCTTCTATCTTTTCTCTGCTCCTTGTAAGGTTGCTGCTCCTATAAGGGAGCAGCTGTTTCCATCATTGCTGCTGCTTGACCTCTTACATTTAGTAACTGATTGTTTGCAACATATACTCTTAAGTCACCCGGTTTTTGATCTTCTTCAACCTGTTTGTAGTTAGGCTGTGTATGTGTAGTTGTTGGCACAGAAGCCTGTACACCAGGTGTATCCGGTTGTTTAGGGAATTATGGTTATTCCTCATGGATATCTGTGTAAAGGGGTAGACTAAGCAAATTTCATCAGATATGGTGAAGACTATATTAGTTCAATGGGCCCTGCTAAACATTCCTTTTCAACCTTAGTAGGTATGAGTAAAAAGAAGGTGGTAAATCGATACTGCTAGCGGTAGGTTATAAGGTGATGGGAAGTATAGATTAGGGGTTCCTCAGGAAGGATTTCTGTGGTTCTCTTCTGTGCTGGGAGACATCTGCCTTTGTTAATATGGTATGCCTTTGTGACTATGAGTGAGTGTGTACTGAACCTACATGTGGCTCAGTTTGTACGGGATTTGGTGCTTGGGGGAGACAGAGTCTGTTTTTCTTCATACTGGCATTTATTGCCAAAAATTTATATTGGAATACTTACAACAATCCATCTTGGTTAAATTAAATACAGATTTATGCTAGTTATGGAAGTAAAGTTTTTATAGAGCTGGTCCTGCTTAGCTAGTGATTGAGGAAGTAAGACCAGTGTAAAATCATGGAGAACGTGGCAGCTCTATACAGTATAAAGGGAGAAAATGACCTATTATCTACACTAACACTGCCTCAGTATAACTCCTTGTATTGCAGAAATCCTCTGGTGACAAAAGCAATAGTTTCATTAGTGATTGGTTGCTGACAACATTAATACAGGATGTGTGTATCTATTAATAATTTACCACACTTGAGTAAAGCAGGCAAATGGTATCCCACTAGCATTATATTAATGACAATGTTAAGTTAATATGTTGGTTCCTTTTCCTGAGAAATCTTTGAAAAGCTTTATTGCTATATCAGTGAAAAATAAGTTGCATTAAATGGAATACAATGAATTTGTTCCAGTGTGATACTAGATCTCCAGTTACTGAGATTAATTAAGAAAAACTTGAGCTAAGCTACTAATACAATGTTCTTAGATAACAAGTGCTAATTTCACCTCAAATGCCTTTTTTTTTGTAATAGCATGGATTATTATTATTGTTTGAGATCTGAAAGTAGTAACAGGGACAAGTATCTGACCTATTCTTAAGCTTTTTTTCCTCTTACTGATGCAAAGTTGAAAGAACTGTTCAGCCACCCAAGCAGATTTTTACAATGTTTGTCTCCTTTTCTGAGTAGGAATCCATACCATTTTCATGAATTCTGAGAAAAGCTATCACTTGAACTGAGTGCCAGGCTATTGCTTCTCTTTTATAAAAGATAACATGCAAATCACTGTGCTACATAGCATCAGCAGAGCAATTAATAATCCCAGCTGAATGGACTGTCTAGGTATAGCGAAATGAAACAGGCAATAATGATTATATGCAACTACAGACTGAAAGTACTGTGGTAAACCATAACCATAAATGAAGAGAAACACTGCAGTTGAGTGTATCCAATGTTAAAAATATAGGTAGTTAGACTCAAAGAGTCATCACTTTAATAAGCTTCCTAAAAAGTAATTAAAAGTTTAAGAAAAAGTATGTTCTAAGAATTATTTTTACATTACAAGTATAAGCATGGTGCAACTCTCTAATTCAGTGTGTGACTGTAGATTCACCAAATTATGACTGGAAACATAGTTTGTCCTACTGAATATAATGAAATATTTTCTGTTGACAGTAACAATTATTTATTCTATTGAAATTCAGAGCAGTCTGCAGTCATCAAAAGCATCTGCACTTAGTGATTAGAACCACTTTGTGACAGGGATAAATAGAGAAATGGATTTTAAGAAAGAAATCCTTAATATTTCTGTAGAATAAAATTTATGTCCAATTTTTAATTAGTTTTAACTAGCTCAGGGATGGGATTAAAGGTTTTAAGTAAATGTGTTTACTTTATCCCATTAAAGAATGAATGAAACAGAGTAAATACAGAAAACTTGAGTGACCGAATGTAATTGTTTAGTTTAATGCTATGTAAAGTACATGTGGTGCTTAACAGATAACATTTTCTCCTTCTAGACCACAGCACTTTAAATAAGTGTACTGAAATTCTAGGGAAAGTTGCAATGTTTTTATTGCTTTGATCTGTTTAAACAAATATTTATATGTTATATGAAAAATAATGTTAGTTTGTTAAGTAGCTGTTGCTGTGATTACCTGTGTGTATCAGTGTATTATGAATTTAGAAGCAGCTGTGTGAAAAATGAAAGCTTTATTTTTTTTAAAAATTAGTCAGAACCCACCATTAGTGTTCTGTGGAGTTCAATGGATGCAGAGCATGTAATAGTCTAGCCACTGTTTAGAAGTACCCTGTCGAGAATTTAAAAATGAATATACATAAAAATACCTTTGAATTAATTTCTTTTATCTTCTGGAAGTTCAACAATCCATTGTACATAAGTAGATACTTCTAAAAAAAATCTAAGACACGCAGTTGCACTCTGAGTGCTTTGCTACCAGTGAAGCACATTTAATTTCTGCTATGTGAAGAAAGAGACACTTACATCTTACATGTCTCCTAAAGTTAACAATTAAAGTTCAAACCATCTCTAGTGTTTAGGAGATATGAAACAGAAGAATTGCAATGTTTAGTATTCCTGATGCTTACATGTTTTCTTATTTTTATCTAGCATTTTTAATGTTTCTAGAAGTCTTGCAGGAGTAAAATTAATATGATTTGAAAAAAAAAAAAATTCGAAGTGTGCTAGACACATAATCCTGGAAAATCTCACAGGACTTCTTTTTCTATTTGCTTACTCATCCCCACAGTATCTTACTGAAAACACAAATGCATGCTCATAGCATTGTTCAGAGATTTGAGAAACACTATTCCCTTTTTTTAAGAAAACAAATGAAATAACACACTGTCACAAAACTTCACAAGCTTTCATGGGAAGTATATAAGTAAACCAGGCCCAAATGTATGTACTATATAACTTGCTGAGAAAGTCAAGGCTATGAGTAGTGCTGTCGTTGTTGGTGCTGGGAAGCTTAATTATATACAGCTGGGATTACAGTTTGGGAAGTACTTGGATTGCACCTTACTCCTTGCTATATGCCCTGGGTGTTCAGTGTCACCGATCTCATTTCACCTGGCTGATTTCCTGTGAGTTTTGTGTAGGTGCCACAGGAAGTCAGATCTGAGATTTAAGTGGTAACAATGACAGTAGTGTTAATGTGTTTTTATTCACCTGTTACTGTATTATCTACTTGTGAAACTCTTGGAATTGCTTATATCTGGCTAGGTTTTCCTGACAGTGCTTTTATTTATTTAATTATCCACTCAGCTGCTGCTATTTTTGTCATTCCCCTGGAAGGAAAGAAGGAAGAGCTGGTTACTCCTGTTAATCCTTTGTTTTACTCAAAGTCGTTTTTTTTCTAAGTGTTGCTCCTTCTTCTGCAGTACTCCTTTCACAACAGTTTGGACAGAATGAAGTCTGACAGAGCACTGTGAGGAAAGGGCCTAATGCAGGGAAGCATGAGGAATGCATCTGTGACCACTTGAGTCCCCTCCTTCTGAAATTTGGAGCCTTGCATAAATTGTTCATCAAGCTTTCTGTGGCAGCACTTCTCAGAGAGGTGGACACAGTTTACTTATTATTGTCAAGCCTCAAATACCTAAGCTGTTTTCAAAGAGCCTAGGGAGTCACTTTAGTTCTGCTGTGCAGTAGTGAAGAAAAGCATATGCTTTTGTTTCTAGGGATCAGTTTCTCTACTGGGACCAACACTTCTTTAGCGTTCCACCATTGAAGCATCCTAATATGGGAAAAGAAGTTCTCTTTATTTGTGTGCTGGAGTATTGCTGTGCTTCAGTGAATATCAAAGACCTCTTCATGAGTGCTGACTTTGCAACTTATTATCATTCTTTTCCATGGACAATGCTATCTGTTTCTTCAGTTGATAAATCTTTCTTCTGGAAAATCTTGGGTTTCTGTGATGAAATAAAGTCTGATGATACAACCTAGTTGTCTCTGGGAATAATGAAATACTGGGAGTGAAAGTCTAGCTCCATGAAAATCAACAGAACTTTTTTTAAGGAATTCATCTGAGCCAGGACACTATGTTGCAAGAAGGATCATTAAACTATGTTTTCAGACACACTTAATAGAGAGTGGTCAAATGCAAAATGCACATAGTTTGATATTGAAATGCATTTCCTAGTTCATGTTCCTTATCACAGCCCTGTGGTGTGAGCACAAGTTAATACCATCATAATTCTAATAATATACTGGAATGCTATAAAGTTGAAGAGTATATATTAAAAAGATAGGTATTTAAAATTGTTGCATCATTTTACCTGGTGTACGTGTAAGCAGGTGTTTGACTGTTGTTCATATAAGCCATAGGGCTTAGGGATAGGTGAAGACATGGCACAAATTTGTTAAAACCTGTAGCTAACATTATACTCAGATGACCCCTTTTTTCTTCCCTGCCTTCCTCTCCATTTATATCATTATGTTATTTTAACTAACTTATATATGAAATTAGGACAGCTCACTGTTTCGTCTCACCAGTTGTTTCTGTACTGCTGTTGTATTTGTATTTTACTATTTGCAGCTCAGATCCTGCTTTCCTGTACAGGCTCCAGGACGGAAGTTAGTGCATGTAAAATGCTGCTGCTGCTGCTACACTGGGTTTTTGTTGTGCTTTTACCCCGAGTTTCACATTCTTCTTTTATTGTATTCACTTGTATTTTTCAAGTGATTGAAAATTTTCAGTGTGTGGCTTTGGTTTAATGCCTAAATTACTTAAATATTTCATTGAATAATGCAGAAATATGTTATCTGGAAAAAACAGAGAATAAATCATTTCAATGGAAAAAGCATTCACTAAAACAATGGCAGTGCAAACTCACCCTTATTATAAATGTAACCTTGAAAACCAGGCAGATGGTTTTGTATAGTGACATTGTAGGTAATAAGTGTTTGTGGAAGAGGACCAAAGAAGCAGGGCTAAACGGGATGATCTCATAATGGAGATTAGATGCGATTAGGCCAAATGAACCATTTCAAATGATTCAGAGCTATATTCAGAGGTAGTCTGTTCTGTTTGTTGACTTTCCTTTACTGCTGAAGGTGTGTAAAATATGTGCTTGTGTTTCTTAGGTTGTAAAGGCAAAATGTATTTTATGACTGAGAGAGTCTTTATTCTAACTCAGTGAATATCCAAATACCACTCTTCTCAGAGAAGGAAAGGGAGATCTCAGTCTTATTCTTAGCAGACAGATATCCTCATCACAAAAGCACAGGCAGCTTCATTAACTGTCATCACCAAGAGCAAAATGAGCATAAAAAGAATGATACTCCATCACTTGAGGTGGTTTATTTAACTCATAATTGAGGTTTATGAGGGATTTTTCTTGCTTCTCTTTCTGTAAATATTCTACAGCTAAACCAGTACACTGTCCTTTTAGAACCTTCCATTACCTCTTCAAGTTTTAGTGGCCATGAGAGTAGTAAGTAAACCTATTTCTCAGTATGTCCAAGCAATATAGTTTCATTCTCATTTGATATGGGTAAACGTTCCACTTACTCTATCACAAAACTATTGAATATCACAGAATACTGACATACAGTACAGTACTAGTCTGATTTTCACATGTATATCAGTGTCAATATCTGAAAAATATTTGAAAGTTTACAAATGTTGGAACGTTCTTCTCATGCGACAAACCTCTCTACTGAAATGGCAATTTCAGCTAGTAAAATGGAAAATACTCTAGAAGCTGAAGCTTCTTACTTTATTTGATCAGTGCTACTGTTGTAGGACAATGAAGACTTTTCAAATGGACCTGCTGACTGGCCTACATGGTAGGCCATAGTAGATATCCACCTGTGGAGTTATTCAAAACCCAACTGGACAGGGTCCTGGGCAACATACTCTAGCTGACCCTGCTTGAGCAGAGGAGTTGGACTAAATCTTGATAGGTCCCTTCCTACATAAATGATTCTGCATTCTGTGATCAGGTGTTCAACAAGAAAAAGCTTTGGAATAACATGCTATAAAGAAACACTCTCTGTCAGCTTGCATGTTGTATATGTCTTTAATTTCCAAGTAAATTAGTAGATTTGTCACTATTGTGATTTCTCTGCTAAAAGTATCTGATTTGTTTTATTTAGTGGAATAATTTTGGCTGCTGCTTTTGTTTGTTTTCATTAAGGTAGACTTGCAGCTTAAGCTAGAAGCCAGCTGTTGGGAGTCTCAGCACATTGTTTAAATGCGTCCTTTCTTGGGCAAAACTTACATTGGAAGGAAAATATTGCCCATGTTTACAGCAAGAAGAGATGCTGGCATTTACCTGTTTGCTATGGAAACATTGGTATGGAGAAAGGAAATATTTAGTGTACAAACATATTTAGAGAAATGGGAAAATAAAAGACTATTCAGCCGTAACCAATGTGTGCAACGTTTGGGAAGAGGAAAATATTTGCAGTCTTGTTAAAATTGAAGTTCTGTGTTACCTTTTATTTGATAACACAGCTGCAGGATTTTCTTGTCTCTGCCAAAACCTCCAGCTGTTATTTACTACCCTCTCAGCTGTCCTGATGCACTGCTTTCAAATCACTGCAAGTTTGATTATTAAAATCACAGAAATTTTAATGAACAAAAGAAGTCCTTCCTTTCTTTCCCTATTCTCTCTGAGTAGCAGTCACTGATTTTTTTTTCATGCTTTTAGAGATTTGAACAGTGCCCTTTGTCTGTTGTCTTACTAAAAACATGAAACTAAAAAAAAAAAAAAAAAAAGAAGAATGACTAGAAATTCTAATTGGTTAACAAAGAGCAAAATGTAATCCTTCTGTGTCTGTTTGCTGAACATAACATTGGACTAAACCAAAATGAATTCTTTTTGAAAAAAATTTCATTCCATGCAGGTGTAGTATAGAATCTGAATGTGCTGTATTTAACCTGTGCTGCTGAGAAGAATCTGGCCTTTAATATCCAGCTTTGATTAGAAGCTGCAAGGGCCAGAAATACACAGCTTTTACTAATGTGATAATTTACATATCATTGAAAAAGATGAAAGTGAAATTTTGAGCAGTGGATAAGTGACCCTGGAATGTACAAGTGAAGCTTGAAAGGATGCCATACTACTGTATTTCAAACATCAGATATTTTTGTAAAATACTTTTTGAAAGCAGGGCTAGTCTTGTAATTGTATTAAATAACCCCAGGGAAGTTCTATTACATTGCTATCAACCCACATCACTAACACCAATGTCAATGCAGGATGTCTCACAAAACTTTTTCTTAAACACCATTCATTTCTTTGAGCTTTTTTGGACTACAGTTCATACATTATTATAATATTTAAAATATTTTAAAAGAAAATTTGCATTTAATGTTTATTATTTTATTTTATTTACATATGTTTAAGCAAGTGGATATTCTTTCTTCTGAAAAGAAAAATAATGTGAATCATTTAGATCACTGAGTGACATTGAAAAAATGTGTTCTTTCATTTTCCAAGGAAATTATTAAAAAAAAAGACTTTTTTTTATTTTATCAGAAATGGTAATTTCCAGTTAGGATCTATGGCTGTCCAATAGTTCTTTTTATAGACTGCTAGCTGTATGCTAAGGCAGTTAAATAAAGGACAATGCACAGGACTGACATAATGACCATCTTTCTGGCAACATAATGACCTTCTTGTTGATGACCTATGTAAAAATAAAACAAAACTTTTAAGCATTGTTAAGCAGGACCTGGAAGAATATACTTAGATAAGGTAAAACAAATTATTATGTTAAAAATAATAATAATAAAGTAATTTTGTGTAAGATATTTTTTGAACTGTTGATCTCCACACTCACATGCTCTTCACATTTCATATTTAAAATCAGTTGTCAACATCACGTGTAGTTCAGTGTCTGGTTACCAATTCTGTATGTCAATATCATAGACTGACAAAATGTCTGGCAACCCAAGGTGCATTGGGTGCTTGACCAGAAAACCAGAGACTCTGGACAGATATATAAATAGTCAGGTGAAGTCAAAAGAGATCTCTTATTTAGAGTTTAATTCCTTTGTTGACACAATAATTGCCCTTATATAGCCCTATTACCAAGTTAGAATACCAGATGATTTCATAATATTCCTAGAAATGGAACTATTTGAATACTTATGAACTACTGAGCCAGTGTGGCCATCTGGTACTGTCACCTATGTAGCTAAAACATTACTAACGAATGTGTATAATTTGTGTAGGAAAAAAGAAATTTCTGAGTTTGTATTGGGTCTGGCTGAGACAGAGTTCATTCTCCCCAAAGCAGCCCTTGTAGTGCTGTGCTCTGTGTTGGTAGCTAGAAAGGTGTTGATAACACACCA
>JAOBAS010000072.1:27273722-27297275 GCA_025311575.1 Elanoides forficatus
ACTGAACTCAAAACATAGCACCATACCAGCTACTAGGAAGACAATTAACTCTATCCCAGCTGAAACCAGGACAATATGGAAACTTCCTGTATCCATCTTAGCTGGTAAAATGGGGTTTCTTCTGGACAAGAACAAGGAAGAAAGCCCTAGAACCAGATTTCATGGAGTAATAGATGTGGTCTCATAGTGCAGCATTGGATCAGTGTAAGCAGAAATAATATTTGGGGTTTCATGTAGGTCATACTCTATCTGTAGCTAAGTATATGGTTAGTCTCTGGGTAGGCTTAGTGAAACAAGAAACGCTCAAAAGGTTAGTGGATTGCAATTTTTGGAAATACCAAATTCACAATATTCCAAAATGGATGTATTCTGGCATGTTAATAAAAATTTAGTATAGCACTTCTTAAAAAAACAACTGATTGAATTGTATCATCTTTTCACGGGTTAAGTTGAGTATTATTCAAGTTGTCCTTGGAAATTGGCCATTTCTGCATTATTTGCTAAGTAAACAAACTTGCTAAAAACATGAAAATTGGGACTTAACTTATTTTGAGAACTGCTGTGTCATTATTTAATCATCACTGTTGTATATGTTCAAGACTAGTTTGCTTTCAAAAGCTGAAAAATTTGAAGTTGAGGAATTGATTTTAAGATTGTTATGCAACAAAAATGACACTATTGCTTGAGGGCATTATATTCAAGGGTAGGCTAGTGTAATAAAAGAAAGGTATTATCCTGGAACCTTACTGTTTACCTATTCTGAGATTACCTTATGTCTCTCAGTGGGTGTATTTAAAACATGACATTTGTAACTTCTCAAGTTTTTGGTGTATTTTGGCAACTTTCTGCTTAGAACTGTAACATGTGAATTTTGATGGCCATACATTTTAGCCAAGTGAAAGGACATTTTTCAAAGTCTCATAGAACAAAGCTAACACCCTTTTTTTCAGATGTGCAGGAATTCAGACAGTCTTCAGGAGAAATGCAGAGGCTCACAGAGAATAACAGGGTATTGTTAATTATTGTCAGCATGAAAGGTGTCTTTGTAGTGCAGGGCCTCTTACAAACATAACCATTTACGTCTTGCTCACACTACAGTGTATGCACGTTTTATTTGCAGACTGTCGATGTTGAACAAGCTGTTGTTACTCATATCGCAGAGTAGAAGGTGCTCCTGATTTTCCCACACAAGGTATTAAGTGCAGTTCCAGTGAGGTTTCCTCGCTAGGTGGCGGTATTGATTACACAACTCTGACTTTTTCAGGCTACCAGAGGGGTTTTTCGGTAGGGTACCACGATGTGCTAATTACCAAATGGCAGGGGGCCAAGACCCAAATAGCTAACTACCTTTAAGTCTAATATAATTACATCTATGTAAATAGTTTAGGACTGAACCTTTGTTAGCCGTGTGAATATTACTGGAATGAAAAAACCTATTAGGTTAAAAAGCACTTTATCTAGTAATGCTCCAGCTCCTATTATATCCTATTTCCGTATCTGCTTTGCCCTGATTTCTGCCCCTACCCCCACCCAAGGTGCTCTAATCAGCTGCCTGTGAAATACCTGCAGTTTTATGGGGGGTGACATCTTACAGGGCTGAGATTTGTTTCATCCTCACAACTGTAAATCTTCCCTCACAATAAAGAAGTTTCTTTGCAATCTACAACCACTTCCATGTTATTGTTCTTGAAATTGGTTTCACTCACTGCTTGGTCTGCATGAATGTTAGCAAACAGAAGCAAATTAAACAAAATATGATATTGCTTGGGTCACACCAGATTTTTTCAGAAAATTGCCTCTTTCCTCTTGAAAACTTTTACTAGTTTTTCCCCAACCTCATTCTCTAACATGCACAAGACAGCATATATGGAGCTGTAACATATTCGTAAACATTCAAGTCCTTCATCTGTGCTTAATTCACCATAGGTGTGATTGCTTTTCATCTACAGAATCTGGAATACAGAATCTACATAGTTCAAGCTGTACTACCTTGTTGCCTTAGCTCTGCAGATCTTTAGCTCTGTCTTCAGTCTTTTGGCCAGAGTAGTAGCTAAAGTACATCTTTATACCTTAATATTTGACTCAGGATTAGAAAACAGTCTCTGTCATCCCCTGCTGAAATGAGAATGATAAGCAAATTTTTTCTTGTAAAATAAATGGTGGCATTTGACAGTATAATAATTCATGAATATCACTAGCCAAATATACTATATAAGAATCTGGAAAACAGTTATGACTATGAAAGAAAAAAGGGAATTCATATACGAGTACAGTATAACATTTATTTATTCCAAATATTCTGAATATCTGTTGGGCCATTGTCAGAAATTTTTTGTAGAAGTGATTTTATATAAAGTTTTCAAAACAAGGAAACTAGTGAATAGATCTCTTTCTATTACTAAAGAAAAACTGGGAAGGATTTTTGAGAAAGCTCTGCATCACTTTAAATTTGGTGACTCTTACCTGATCTATGCTTGTGTCCCCTTTCTTAAGGTCATTTGCTGTATTCTGTTCACAGATTTTGGATCTCACTTTTCAGTTTAGGAGGGCAATACTCATAGATATGACTAGTGATACACACAAGCCCACTTAAGTCTGGTTCTGAAGAAACTGGAGTATAAGACAAATGCAATATAAAACTAAAGCTATAGCTTTTGAACTTTTTATCCACAGCTGGCATTTGAAGAATAACCTAGAATAGCTGTTGATATATGTGCTATGTCTCTGCAAAGACACATTGAACTTTTTCATGTATTGAGGAACATTTCTGTTTTATAAACCAGATGACACTTCCATGTCTCTTTGCACCAAATATTCTTTAAAGTGGCAGGCATGATAAGTTACTTAAATAATAATAATAATAATAATAATAATAATCACTGCTGCCCTAGAATTCTCTTGTTTCTTTCTATTACAGTTAATTTCAAAACATTCAAAAGATTCTGCATCACCCTTTGGGAACGTAGGGTGAACTGTGCACCTGAAAATGCTTTTTGATCAAGTGATGGTATTGAAGAAAGTGCTTTGTCCTCCTCACTGACCTTTCATTTCATTCCATCTTTACACGTTTCAATAAAAACTTGTTTATAGTTGCATCAGGGCCAGTTAACTGTCTTTCTGAGTACAGTAGTCTGTTGCCTTGTACAGACCTCAAAGAGAATGTCCTTGTGACCAGGGTAGCTCAGGAGTTGCAGTACTAAGCACCTTATTTTCTGTTTTACAGTTTACTCTCCCTAGGAAAGTTATTGATACAATCTGTCACAGGTGAATTATTGAGATGTCATCGTTACAGGGTTAACCAAAAGGTTTTATTAATGATTAAACAATGATCACATGACAATTATTTGATGATTGAATAATAATTAAATGATAATTGAATGGTAATTAAACAGTGATTTAACAACAATGTAACAATAAGTGATAAATAGGTAGTAGTCAAACTCTACTTACTACACTTCTAATAATTAAAATATAGCTGGATGTATAAAAGTCACTAGCATACAATATACTTCTAGGCCTAATGTAAAATGATGGTTACCTTATTATAGGTATCAGGTGCCAGGAAAGGGGTCTTTCAGCCTCAAGGAGTAACCTTGAGAGGCACCCCTGCTCAAGGGGAACATCACCACCATTGCAGCTTGCTGCCCTACAGGAGAGCCCAGTGGGCTCAGAGGGACTGCAAATATTTCTGGCAGAAAGTGATTGACTCGTAGTCAAATTCCCATTTGGTGTACCTGCAAGTGTGCAGCTGTAGTTTTGTGCAGTTTTGGTTTTGTCTAGTCACAATTCAGGCTGGTACTGCTAGCTCTTGATAAGACATGGCCTACGTTCCTTAGCTCCTGAGAAGATACGGCCCAGCACAGTTCTCATGGTTTGCACAGCAGGGCTGATTTCAGTCAGATCTCCTTGTCAGTGATGCCTGAAACAAAGTGCTGTTCACTCAGTCAGAGTGGGGGCATCCATCACACCACCTGAAGATGGTAGTGTTCTATCTACAAAGCAACAGTTTCCTAAACTTCTCAGAAATACCCTCAGATTTGGTTATGTAGGAAAGTGTGGCTGCACTTCCACACCAAGATGTGTCATAATTTGGATTTGCATTTGTGCAAATTTATTAAAAAACACTGCATCTGTGCAAGGGGTATGGTGCAAAATTTCCTAGCAGATAATGGGACTGGATTATGACTTGTCTGTACCTCCTGTGAAGAGGAAGGCAGTTTTCTTTCTTTACACAAATTCATTGGAGGAACGAGTTCCTCCACTGCAGGATTTATGGAGTGGTGTGAGCTGGCCGTATGACTGAGGTTGAAAAGGACTATGAATATACATTTACAGGCTCTGTAAGGAATTAATGTTTCTGAGAGAGATCCAAATTCATAGCATTTCATTGCCCTGGCACAATAATAGGTCTTAAAAGCATCAGCTAGCACTTCTGTAATCTCAGAATTAAAATTTATTTTCATATAACAGTGCTAAAGTATTCTTAAATAAGAGAAATTATTATTTTCTAATCTAATTTTCTAATGCTGAGACATACACGTGAGCAAATGTCTCAGTTCCCCCTCTTCTAGGATTTGTGATCTGAGGCTTCTTCTGCTTCTGTCTGCTACAGACAGAATGTAATATGTATATACGATGATATATACAATGGGTACATAGCACAGATTTCTTAAACAGTTTTTCAGACACTGCACCAGTTGATCACTAGATTTTTTTTTTTCAAATTACAGGTCATATATTATTACAATTTTACCCATGTGGGCATTACCGTTACTGCATGTTGATGTGAAAAAGAACAGGTGGAATTCTGAACAAAATAGCAGTAGAAAGTACAAATAAAAATTACTGTTCAATGGGTAGGTAGGTTGCATCCCTCTGCATCCACTCAGATTTTCTTCTAGGTGTAATTCTTATTTCAAGGTTTTGTATATTTGTATATTTTGAAATTCATTGGATTTAGGAGCCATGCAGCATACATTGACAGGTAGCAAGGAACAGAGCAGGTTGCACTATCTTCTAGAAACCAAGGAATATAGACAGTATTTCTTGGAAAATCTGTCCTGTACATGCTCCATACAGGAAAGTCTATGTTTATCATGTAGCAGTATAGAGATTTCTTAGAAGATCAATTTTTCACTACCTCCTTCTTATGAAATTTTGAAAAGGTGGACTTCAGCAGAAATACTTCTTACCTTCTTCACAAAAGTGAAGGTTTTTTTATTAGTGTGGGCTTTTCCTGCAGTCAGTACCCAGTTCACCTACTTATAGTGGACGTTGATCTGAATGTTATCTTTCCTTGGCATTAAATGCTGCATCCAATAATATTTTAATGAACTTTATTCTTTTCTGAATGTGTTTTTTTAATGTTTGCTAAAACACCATATACCATTTCACAGAATATTGTAACTAATATATGGTATACTGAATGGTTTGTTTATATTATCTGATTAAATCCCTTCTGATTTGGCATGAAATATAATTTTTAAAATGTCTTTATTATGCAAGCAGTATTATAATTGCCATTACCATCTATTCATGAAAATATATCAATTAAACTTGTAAATAGGTCATCCAGCATTCTTATGGTGCTCCACAGCTGAAGGGGAGACAAGCTTGGTTTCTATACAGCTGTGTTATCTGCTGTTTATATGATGAATGCCCAGCAAAATCAAATGCTTTAAAAATACTCTCTCTCAGGTAGTCATTGACAGTTAAAGAAAGATAATAATAACAAAAAATCTGTATATCACTTGCTTGTGTTTTTAAAAGAACAATAACAAAACCCTCATAAGAACCTTGGAAAGACAAAACTGTAAGAAAGGAACTGAGGTATTGCAAATTTTCTGACTACATTGAAAAGCAGGTAGTGATTAATTGCTGTTTCTCCATATTGGTGCAGGACCATTGGTTATATGCTGTTCATGGAGAACAGTTGTTAAGTGAAGGTCACTTTTGAAAGTTAAAGCTAGTAAGCTGTACTGTTGCAAAGACCAGATGAGGCAATTCTCTGCTGCAAATTTTTTGTTGCTCTCGAGGACTGTAAAGCAGATGGGTATGAAAAAAAAAAAATTTTGTTTCTGTTTCTCATTCAGTTATATGAGAGATGGAGAAAAGAGCTGCAGGATATGTTTGCAAAGGAGTAAAAGAAAAATTTTATATAAATCTAGGTTTGTATGTGGTAGAACTGGACTCTCTGAGCTAAAGTCTGCTCAAAGCATATGCTATGAGATGTCTGTCTGTCACTCCAGACAATCAAACTCACTTTTTTCTTGGGCATGACATCAACTTAATAGCAGATACTGGTAGTTTCTTAAGACTGAATTTTGAGTGTTTTCTGACAGCTTACTTTTTCTGATCTCTTTTTAACTAACACTATTAAATGCAATTTCAACTTTCATTTAACAACTAAATTTCCCCTGAGAGCCTTTCACTGAAATTCTAGATTCAGTCCACAAGCAGAATAGCGTTCTGTCTATATCTTTAAGGCAGAAAATATTAATTGTTCTAGTTTATGGAACAGCAAAGGACAATTTTAATTTGTTCACCTTCCACTTTTTTTAAGGACAGCTCAAAATGGACATATCATGGACAGCTCATTCTCTACCACCAGAATTTCAGTCAAGTTACAATTTGACTAAAGTGGGCCACATAAAAAATTGGATTGAGAAGAAGATTGTTTCAAGAGCTTGAGGACAGATTAAAACACAATGAATTTCTCTTAATTACTCTACCAGATACTATTTGATATCTCCAAAGTGTAATACTTTTCAATTCACTTATTTGAATATAATTCAAATAAAACTGCTTGGTTACTGGACATAGGAAGTTAAATTACATAGAATACACTGAGTAATAATACCTAATATTAAGCTGTAATTTAAGTTACCCATAGTATTAAGATATTATGAAGCAAGTTTTCAGAACCTGTAATGTGAATGATGGTTTTATAATATTCATAGAATACATCTGTTTTCACAGGAAGAATATAAAGCTGATTGAAATATTTTGATGCAACAATATTGTTAGAGAAATGCATAGTTTGATCTAAATCCAAATATTTTCTGGGATACATTACATTCAATTTCAACCAGTCTTGAAAGTAATTAATTCAGTATGTGTGCTTTGTTGAGATATTACCAGTTTATCTAAATTGAAATCAAAACAACATATTCATTCTCGATCAGTGCTTTTGTGTGTTCAGAATTTCCGTTTCATAGACAAGAAACTATCACTGTAATTTGGAAGATGACATTTAATTTCATGATTTAAAGAAAAAGAGAAAAAATGATGAAAGATGGAGCTCTCCAAGAAACAGGAATTCTGCTTTCATCTGCAGATGAAGTCAGAGAAGCTTAAAATACAAAGCCAAATTGAGGTCAAAGCAGAAGCCTTTCAGTGGCTTATGGAGAGTTTCAGAGTTACAGAACAGCCAGAAGAATTGCACTTTTGCAACTGATATTTTCAAAGAAAAAAAGCCAAATCAAGTAATCGGGTATTGTCTACATTGTGATCTTATAAGACTGTATTTTACTGAGCTGAGAACCATTATAAAGGTGAAGGCATGCAGCTGTATGTGGACATAGGTTTGTCTTTTCAGGCACATGAAGAACATCTGTGATGAACTTTAACTTGAAGTTTGGATTTACAGGTGTGCTGGGGGGAATGTAGAAATAAGAGCATTTTCAATCTTTCTGATAAGCTTCAAGTAGCAATTTGGGCATTCTGCATGATTATAGTCTTCAGCTATTTTCTCTAACAAATCATTAGATGGTTTGTCCATGCACAAGCTTTGAAGTCTAAAGTTATCGTACAAGGAGCAAGATTAGCTAAATAAGTCAACTATCAAATATTAACACTTTTCCTCCAAATAAGTCTGGAGCCTAGGTGGAAAAGTGTATTTTTTAATTAGGCTAGAAAAGTCAATAAACCTTTTATAAGTATCTGGCTTATTTCTCTTTATTCCTCTTACCTCTGTAACTGGTTGTCTTTAGAGAGACTTTTCATTTACCGTGCCTTACTTTTATATATAAACTGGTACCACAGTACTTCCCTGGATTTGACTACTGTGGTGAAATGCTTTAAATATTGACTCTTTCATTGGTATGCCAGCAGGAAATGAGGGGAGAAACATCAAGTATGTATAATTAAGTTATGGCTCTGTATTTCTTTAATATATGCTTTTCATTGTGGAATTGAGACAAATCCAGAAATAAGCTAAATTTTCAGGGTTAGCAGGAACAGTTATGCTTTCCAAAGACATCATATTGTGGCCCTACCTGAACACATACTATAAATCAATCATTTTCATACATGATGTAGTGTTGTAATGTGCTATGTTCTGGAGCATACCTTAGAGCTTTTTCCATGCTTTCAAGCTGACTCTGTTGATACATGATGGGAGATGGACTGAAAGGCCTGTAAAGGTAACCTTTATATATTCATGTAAAAAAATAATCAGATAGTTTATCAATAGACCAAACTGAAAGCATATTGGGAATTCAGTACTTTGGCATGAAAAGTACAAAATACTCCGTGTTAAGTACAACTGAGCTGATTTATTTTGTTAATGCCATTTCTTTATTGCATATACAAAATTCACTGTAATAATGCAATTTTCTAATAATATGAACACATATAAACTTTGAAGTCATTATACAGTCACAATCTGGCCAAAATTTCTTTGAGTATAATTAGAGTTAAGCTATCCAAAGAAGGAAGTATAGTTATAAACACCTTGTATGTCTCCTTTTGTTGATTTTAGCTATTTGGTACTGTGTGAAGACTGCTTAGCAACTTCAGTATTTTGATTTAACAGCAGAGGTCATGTAGAAGAAATGGCATCTCAAGTACGATTTTGACCATGGCGTTACTGAAAAGCAGTAGGAAGCACTGCTAAGCTCTATAAAGTGTTCATTAGAAGAGGAAAGATAAATTTGGTGAATGAAGGTTTTGTAGATATTTGCACATAAATTAGTAGTGACAATGGGTGGATATGCATTTATTACATTAAAAAAGGTAAAAATATGATAAATTGTGCAATGCTAATGGGCAATTCTTAAGGTAAACATGAAATACCTATGATTGGAGGGCAGAAGGAGTGCAAGAAATAAAATCTGCTTTGACTAATGTAGCAGCAAGATTAGAGTTCTAACAAAAAGCCCTTTTTTTTTTGTTAATAATAGTCTAAGGAGAGAAATAAAGATAATCAAAACTGATGTAAAATACTAAATTAGAGAAGGAGTCAAAATCTGTTTGCCATATAAAAATTGAGCAGGAAAATGATTGAGCTGTTAGATGGTTTGACAACCTGCTTCCACATTCCTACATTTAGTTTTGTTGTTCCAGGAACACTTCATCTGTCTACCAGAAAGTTTGAATACGTTGCAGGTTACTTGAAAGGTGATAAGTTTTGAAGGCTCTGTTTTCTGTCAGGACCAGGCTAAGTAAATTTGAAATATTTTTATATTGGCATGTCAAATAAAAAAGACTGCTTATCTAGAGGTAAATAGATAAATATAAAAATAAGTCTTTTTAAAATAAATACGGATAAAATAAATCTGGTTCATTCTTTCATAACTAAGCAAGCTTTTATATAAAGCTTATAGATCCTCACATCTGTTTAAAGAGCTAGAATATTTTTCACTAGCAATTACCAAAACTACCAAGTTCCCTGATAAACATAGGTATGATTGTGTCTGCAGTAGCCTCTTTTACTGCATAGCATGTCACTGATGCAAACAGGGAATCTTGAGTCTGTTAGCAATCAAATTAGGTAGAGACTAACTAGGGATGAATTAATACCTATTAAGTTTGCTAGGTAAGTCTGCAGTCGACAGTAATATAAATAATGTAGTAAAGCAGCAGCTTATATAAGCAGAAATCAAGAAGTGTAATTAACTTTTTCTTACTAAAATCAGAACAGTTTATCTGTACCATGGACTGGGACAACATGAGGTGCAATAGGGTACAGAAACCTGTCCTCTGAGGAGAGATTCAATACGCCTTTTCTTAATTTAGATTTTCAGTTTTGAGCAGTATATAACTATGTAAGTTAACACAGTAATCTCTTAATGACTGTAGAAATCACTTTCATCATCTTTGTATCAGCCTATTACTTTAATTTTAACAATATAATCTTTTTCTTCAATACCAGATGTAAAGCAGCACTAGCTAATAACACAAACATTGAATCTTAACCAAAAATACTTTGTCTTTATTACTTTTTCAGTAATAAATGAATACATCATGATGTTCTGTGTAGGAAAGTAGCTTCTATATTTCAATTTGCAAACAATTTACTGTTCTCAAGCCTATCCCCTAGGATTTATTTTTCTCAGTTTGTGTTTCAAAGGAGCTAAAAAAATTTAGTAGGGTCAACATCAAATCACAAGGTGATGACAGAACAAAACATGCATAGAGTGGGGGAAGTGGGAATTATTTATATTTTTTCTTAAAAAAAAAAAAAAAAAGAAAAGAATTCTCAGTGCTCTAGCAATTCAGAATTCCATTTGTCACCATCTGTAAAACCAGAAACCACCAGTTTGAAGAAAGAGGCTCAGTGATATAAAATATATGTAAGAGCTATTTATGAAAAGTCTTCCCCATGTAGCATATATATACAGTGTCTGGAATTAAGGGCCTAACAAGGAAGAAATCCAATTTATTTATAAAATTCATTAATGAAAATAATTGCCTTAGAGGAAACATCTGCAAATACAGCAAGCACAAGCAAATGACCTTGACATCACAGGTGCTATCTGTTACCACGGGTATTGCTTTTGGAGAGTGATCTGGAAGACTGAAGAATTACTTACCTTCAGATGAGACAAAATGGAAGAAGGGAGACTAGTTTCATATCCCTCACAGCAAATCAGAAAAGGCCTTTAAGCAAATGAAAGATGAAGGCTACCATGAATGAAAGTACCCGTGAACAGTTTCATAGATATGAGATGATTGCTTCTACCAGCAGCTAGAAATGAAGTCCAGAGAAAGAATTTTCTGCTATGTGATTCAGAGGATCTTATTTTATTTTTTAAAAATTATATCTTTTTCTGGGTGGCTATAGATGAATCACTTTGTTTGAATTCCACAAGGGAATTTGTTCAATTTGTTATCCTCAATTTTTAATGTTGTTCAGAGCCCAAAGACTAGTTTTTATTCATGCATGGGGATTAGGCAAAAAAGGAGAGATCTGAGAAAGACCCACTCAAAAATACATGATAACTGAGCAATTGGGACATTATCTTGGGAGTTGGGACATTTTCATTCAGGTTCTTTTACGGATAGCTGGAATTTATACCATGGTAGTCCTTCAATCCTGGATGAAGGTCACCCTGCCTGACTGTGGGCTGTGCAGATGTGAGCTGTCCAGATCTTCCAGACATATTTTAGGGGATCTGGGATTATTAGATTGGCTTTGCAGTAGTCTGGGAAAATGACACATTTTGATTTCTGGTAGGGCTTAGGCAGAGGACTCCCCAGCACTGTCAGAAAGCAGGCTGATACGGTGGTCAGATGCAAACATTTAGGTGAATGTTAGTAGGTGAAAACACAGATATGTGGGAAAGTTCTGGCCTTCAAAGAGACAAGAGTTAGCAGTACCTCAGTTCTGAGGACATAGATTTGAAATATAGGCCCTCAACTCTATTTGTGGATCTAGCCCTATTTTGTTTCTCCTTCTATATCTGTAAATATTAGTATGTCATATCATACAATATAATATGTCTATGAAGAGGATGAATGAATTAATACTTGGAAGAACTTAGCAGGTCATGTGCCAAAGAGCACATGTAGAAAAGCTTATAAATAGATTAAACATCAGCACATAAGCAGTTAACATATTCGTTGTTGTCCTGGTTTCAGCTGGGATAGAATTAATTGTCTTCCTAGTAGCTGGTACGGTGCTATGTTTTGAGTTCAGTATGTGAAGAATGTTGATAACACTGATGTTTTCAGTTGTTGCTAAGTAGTGTTTAGTATAAAATCAAGGACTTTTCAGCTTCTCAATTTTGAAACCATGCTGCAATGTTATCATAATCCATAAGCTCCCTAACATAATTCTTTTTCCTGTAAGTCCAGTGAGGCGAACAGCCCTCTTCACATTCTTTACATTCTTGCAGTTCAGCAACTCCAATTCTGAAAATAGTATTTGAATGTAAGTATCTTGTTTAATAACCTAATGCATTATTTTATTGATTTAGAAGTTTTGCTTGTTCATATAACTTGCTGAGGAAGTTTTAAATGATTAATCAACAAAGACTTATTTAGGTTAATGGCTTTACCTCCTGTGGCCAGCATATGAGGTTATTTATGAGATGAGAGAGAAAAGAAAAAGCAATCAGTTTGCACTAAAAGAGGTAAAAGAATCTGGATAACTACATGACAGAACTGGCTGTGTTCCTGAAATATGCTAAAAGCATAAAAGAAAATCAGAGTACTTAGTGTAGGAAGAAAATCATAGACATTTCTAAAAGTGCAGCACATTTTCTTTTTGAGGTTTAGAGGGAGTTTTGCCAAAGTGTTTACTAACTATAGTATATGCTTCAGGGAAAAAAATGTAATAATTCAGGAAGCAAATGTAGGGAATCTCATATTTGTTTCGAAAAGAGAAAACATATATGCACACACATGCATATGAGATACAACTGAATCCCTGAATGGCGATTTTCTTGGGAGAACATAAAGTGACACAACAGTCCATACTGACACCTCTGCAAGGATATGTGGGGATGATTACTGGAGGCATGACAGGCACTTTGTGATAATATATTCATTACTCAAATTCAGGTATGTAAATGTTAACCATTTAAGGTGTAATGGAAGGGTAATAACTAATCAAGAATACTTCTATATTTCATCTATAGTTTGTTCTTCCTTGTTAGCGAGGAAGTATGATGCTTGTTCCTTGGCCAATAAGGGATGATCCTATTTTGGGTTTATATTTGTGAGGAAAAAAAGGCCCAATTTGTATCATGGTATGTTAGATAAGGATAGTTATTGGTTGTTTATGGTAATAAAGGCTCAGGTAGCATAATTTTGAACTGGAGGAAATATTTTCTAGTACCAGAGTAGTTATACTCTATAATTGATACAGCATTCCTATGACATCTGCCATAAAATTGATTTGCAACAGGTTCCCAAAGAAATATGACGCATTCAGAAGGCCTGAGTAAATTCAGGGGAATGACTTTGCTTGCCTGGTGGCAAAATTTAGAGTCTTAGCCAGAATCTAGAAAAGTACTGAGGTCACTGGTGACACATGAGCAGGGAGAATCTTTGCTGTATACAGAACTTTAAAGGTAATGATAAAAGATATGTGAAATGCACAATGCCATGGAGGGAAGGAGAAAAACATATCCCTTGCTATCTCTGTGAATAAACATAGCCAGAGTAAGTGGTGAGTTCGGAAAACTGTCACTTCAAATAAACTACTGACAGAAAAAGCATGCAGTAAGGAATGTATCTCATGTAGTAAAGAATGTAATACATGCAACACAAAATTTTATGGATGTCTACACAAGTGTGTAAACACATGTGCAGGTTAACATGGTGCACTTGCACTGTCACACAGATAAAATTGTGGTAGGTGTCATCTGTTGCTTTTGGAACAGATTCTGGTCTGTTCTAATCCTTAGAATTAATTCAGTTTTTCTTTTGGTTTTCTGTCATGTGCATTTTCTATTGCCTTGCTCAGTGTTCTTTTTTTTCCAGAAACAAATAAAATTAATCCCTAAACTTTATGGCAACCCACTTGTAACCCTCATCCGTCTATTCTCATGTGTTTTCACTCTTCAGGACCATTTTGTTTCAATTCTCAATCAGTTTTGTACTTGAACAGCTTGCTTCTTCACATCAGATCCTCTAACCTTGTAGATTAGTCTTTTGTGTGTTATGCTGCATTGTAAGCTTTCTTGAAGTGTTGGTAAATTATGTCCTCAGCTTTCACTCTGACAACTCTTTGTATTAGTTCTTCAAAAGGTTCTGTAAGATTCATTAGAAAACCTTTTGCTTTTCTGAGTCCATGCCAGGACTATCTTTAATCAAACTGTGCCTCACTAAATGCCCTCCAGCCATGTTCCTGGTTGGTCCTTCTGGTAAAGTGAAGCCAATCTTACATTTCTCTAGTCCTAAGGTCTCACCAGCTAATCTAGTCTTTAGGAAACTGTTACATTTTCCATGTTATTTGAAATGTATTTTATAAAGGACAATGAAACATTGCAATCACTAATAGCTTTTCCCCTGCATTCAGAACAGTGGACCCTTTTCACTTGGAATGATCCAAAGTTATGTAAACATTCACAGAATCTCACAGAATCACAAAAGCACAGAATGGTTGAGTTTGGAAGGGAGGTCATCTTGTCCATCCCCATGCTTGAACAGGGACATGAGTTGCCCAAGACTGTGAATATCTCTAAGGAAGGAAACTTCACAACCTCCCTGGGCAACCTGTGCCGGTGCTTAGTCACCCTCACAGTGACAAAGTATTTCCTGATGTTTCTGGAACTTCCTGTGTTTCAGTTTGTCCCCATTGCCTCTTGTACTCACCTGGGCACCTCTGAAAAGATCCTGGCTCCATCCAATTTGCACCCTCCCTTCAGGTAAATACATTAAGGTAAATATACACATTAAGACCCCCTTGAGCCTTCTCTTCTCCAGGCTGAACTGAGAGCTGAAAATCACAGTTCTCTCAGCCTTTCCTCATAGGAGAGATGGTCCAGTCCCTTCATCATCTTAGCAACCCTTCACTGGACTCTCTCCAGCACGTCCATGTCTCTCTTGTTCTGGGGAGCCCAGAAATGGACACAGTACTCCAGGTGTGGCCTCACCAGTACCGACTAGAGGGGAAGGATCACCTCCCTTGATCTGCTGGCAATAACTTTGCCTAATGCAGCCCAGTATACCATTCACCTTCTTTGCAGAAAGAGCATATTGTAGGCTCATATGCAGCTTCATGTCCACCAGGACTCCCAGATCTTCTTCTGCCAAGCTGCTTTCCAGCTGGGTAAGCCCCCAGAATATATCGGTGCATGGAGTTGTTCTTCCCAAGACTTTGCAATTCCCTTGTTGAACTTCATAAGGTTCCTGCCAGTCCACTTCTCCAGCCTGCTGAGGTCTCTCTGTCAGCAGAACAACCTTCTAGTTTATCAGCTACTCCTCCCAGTTTCATGTCATAAGCAAACTTGCTGAGGGTACACTCTGCCCTATCATCCCACTCATTAATGAACATGTTAAACTGGACTGGACTCAATACTGACCTAGTGGGTACACCACTAGTCACTGGCCTCTAACTAGGCTTTGGGCCACTGATAACCACCCTCAGTGCTCAGCTGTTCAGCCAGGTTTCAATCCACCTCATTGTCTGCACATCCAGCCCATACATCAGCAGCTTCTCTATGAGGATCTTATGGGAGACAGTGCCATAGGCCTTACTGAGGTCCAGTTGTTTTCTGAAAACTTATGAAATTGTAAAAGTATACACACCAGGTATTTGGGTTTTTTTTTAGTGGACAGAAGGAACACATGTACTTTCACAGAAGTAAAACTTTATTTTAACTTTCAGTACCTTCTAGAACAAATAAATAAAATGAACTCCTTCTTTATACAAAAGAATATTTTTAGATTAATTTCATTTTATGTGTTCTAAGCATTCATTTTGAACACATGAAGTGATTTAATTAGCTTGCTGTGTTAACTTCAGGAATCTATCCATAAATGCTTTGTTACTGTTTAATATCAGAGACTCTGCACTTATCTACAGCAAAATGAGAGCTTTACTTTGATCATGGTCAGAACAATGATGGAATGAAAATCTAGTAATGATGGAAAATTTTAACTCAAAGGTTCAGAACTCAGTTATTCTAGTATGGGAAGAAGCATATACAGAAATCTGAGTGCACACAGAGACTAACAAGAGGACATTTGCACTATGTAGTCAAGTATGCAGAAAATATGTTTCAAAAGACTACAGCACCATGTGACTGCAACAACAGTGAAGGAAAGGAAGTAACTTAACTTGCAACAAAAAGCAATACAGAAGCATAGTCTTTGAAACAGGTATTCCACAGAAGAACATAACCCAAAAGAATATACAAGTACAAAGTATTATGACATCCATCATGCTATTGTTTTTCCTTAAAGTTTAGCTGTAGCCTTGTAATACTTGTCAAATGTTATTAAACTATAGAGATTAAAATCCAAAATAAAGAACTGTTTTGGACTGGGCCAGTTGTTGCCTTCTCTGTTCCAGAACAACTGTTCCACTTTCTGTCATAAAAAGTCAACCAAAGTTTCAAGGATAATTGGCCCGTTGTTTACCTTCCTGCCCAGTGCAGTCATATTTTTCCTTTAAAAAACACCTATATACCACCTGCCCTTTCTATTCACTGAAAAATGTTTGTCTACTGGTTGAAAATGTCTCCTTTTCTTTTTCAAAATCTGGAAAGTCTTATGCAAATACTTTGAATAGTTTTATATTGCTGTCATTTTTGTTACATTGAACTGTGTGTTCCTCTCTAATAAGGTGACCAGAATGGTATACATTATTCTAATCCTTTATGTAGTATTAAACACAAATTGGATGAAATTATTCTAATACCTCTATACAGTCTAGTGTTTCTATTGTTAATTATTCTGTATGATAATTCAGCATTTACCGAGAATTTCCAGATCTTTCTCATCCTTTGTATTTGTACAGAAAATCAATTTAGTTTGACTTACTTCCTTCTGCACTGACTCTTCCCTTCCTTATCATATATAGTGAATGTCGCTATTATCTGTAATATTATAATTCTTATTATTGTTATTAATAGCTATATTTTGGTAGCTCCACAAGGCTTTGATCTTGGTCTGGATGTTGGAAAAACACCACCTGTCCAAAGAAACTTGTAACTGAAGACCTTACATTCCTAAAATAATCACACTTGCCGAGAATCTATATTAAAAGGTTTCTTTGTTTAACAGTGACCTACTTCCAGTGAGAAGCCAAAACCAGTCATTATTTAGATTGAACTGCAGAATTGGGGGATTTCATGAATAGGAAAGTTTCTACAAGTTTGACTTATTGCACAGTTTAGGGAGTGATGATATCAATGGTACTTCATATTATTCACATTTAAGAAAGTAGTGCTTGCATGCATGCAGACAAAGTATAGCAATTCTCATTTCAATATTCCAATGCAGAAGTGAGAAATGAGCAAGTCTCCATGTAAAACTCAGCCCTATTTCCTGTTAGAACTGATTTCATTACATGAAGGCACCAGCTGAGATTTTTCAGAAATTAAGTTTTCAAGTGCATGACATGTTTCTCTGCCTGTGTTTGCTGGATTAAATGAAGTGTGACAAGACAGAAACTAAATATGGCCTTTACAAAGTTGTACCTTGCAGAAGAGTACAGGGATGCGTGATTCTGCTTTCAGTAAATAGCTCTGCTTTTCAGGATAACAAAAAGTATTACTGAAAAAATGCAGCCCGTTTCTTATCAGCTATTGATTGCCTTTTGAGCCAGTAATTAGTAACAGAGAAGAACTAAGAAACTATTTCAAGGTACATCTCAGGTTAAATGTTTCTCCCATTCTTTTCTCATAAATTAAATGTGAAAGAATTTATCATTAAATTGTCTCTATGATTTTGTTTAAGATCTAACTTCCATTCTTAAAAATAAAACCAGTTTTGCCTCATCCCTCCCCTACTCTTCATCTGTTTGTACTGCACTGAGCACCCAGGACTTGACATGTTACTTCCTAGTTTTTGTAAACTCTTCATTGTAGATTGATTTAGAGCTTGAGCATGCTGAGTCAGATGCAGAGCATGGAAAGAAAATTTAGCTTCTTGACCTATCTGCTGCCTTCTTTGTCAATGAAACCCACACTAAAATACATGTAAGCATTCTGGGTAGTGTCAGACTACTGATGTCCCACTTTATGACAGCAAGAATATTTATGAAGATCTTACTCAGGAAATGAAAGTGGTGTTACCACAGTCTGGGTCAATCTAAGACAGCCTTAGATGAAACTGACAGTGGAAGTGATTTTATGTCAAGTATAGCTGATTTTAGTGACATTTACTTATGTACGTTTCTGAGTCTTGTAACTCAGTCTCAGTTATTGGTGAATATTGTTGTCCTGGTTTCAGCTGGGATAGAGTTAACTGTCTTCCTAGTAGCTGGTACAGTGCTCATAAATGAACTGGAGGGGTAAAACTTTATTGTCAGTATTTACTAAAATACTGACTTCATATATAGTTATCTTTGCTAAAAAGAGTACTAGCAAATATTCACCTGTAAATAAAAATAGATTTAAAAGGATAAAGTGGTAGTAGACCTTTAAGGACTGAATCTTGATAGCTTTCCTCAAGGCTTCAGTGAGAGATGATAGTCCTCATCATCTTTCTGGGCAGTGAGACTTCTGAAACATTTCAGTAGGAGACAGGTACCAGTTAACTCTAAACTTCACTCATACAGTTTAGATCAGGTTTTAAAGGTGGCTTTATCATTTCAAGGCAGTCTAAAAACCTACATTTTTCATTATTAGTGAAATTTGTCATTTCCAATATTGCCTGTCATTTTCCTTCAGGTAGATTCTCCCTCTAATAAACAGGTGTATATATATACACTATTCCAACAGAGATGGCATTTTTTAGTGATATACTCTGGGACAATGGAACAAGGAAGTATTGGATTTCATTGCAGCCTTGATATGAATTTCACAAATTCTTAGCCTACTCCATTAACAGAGTAAACCCACTGTGGCATTGGAAGGAAAGAGTATTCAAGCACAATAATTATACTATCAGTGTGAAACTGTCCTATAAAATCACACTTTCTTTTTCCTTAATCAGAAATATCTACTCATGTTGCAAAATTTTTATAAGTTGTTTTGTCCTGTTTTTATGTAGCCATTTAAATGCCATGTAAACTACTACTTATGCCATGCTTCTATTATTTAAAGGCAGTTCATCACACTGTAGCCCTCTGAAGCAAATTAGTAAGCACTATTTCTTAAAATTCTCTTGATCTCTGGATTCTAGAAAGTTACTTTTGATTTGATGCATGTTTTTATCCTTTTACATAAGATGCTGAATTGCATCTTTTACACTTCAGCTTCTGTGATTATAAAGGTTCATTACACTACTTATTAATTTTTCTCATAATTAGCTGTTAAAGACTCAATTCATCAGTTGTTGAAATTACTACAATGCTTTTAAACAAAGTAACTGGTGGCAAAACTAAGGACTAGACTGTGAGGAGCAGCTAGATGTGTCTGGATATTGTAAGAAATTTGCTCATTTTTTTCCAAAAAGTAACATTCGAAGTGCCCAGAAACAGATGCAATTATGCTGCTTGCCAAACTGTGTTCTTTGAATAAAACTAATTCTTAAAAGAAAGTTGAAGTTTTACAGCAACAAGAATTTTCTTCAAGTTTAGATGAGACATAAAATAATGAGTTTTAAAGGCATGGTTTTGACTCACTAATAATTACTGAAATTTTATCTGCAAGGGACACTTGAGATACCAGGTTAAACTATGACCTTAAGTCCACTTGTGCTAAGGTGGAAAAAACCAGGAAGAATGATATTCAGAAAAAGGGCAACATTTTACACTTGCAAAAATAGGTGGCTGTATAACTGTGTTGTTTGAATGTTCTTGAAATATCCACAGATGTATACACACACACCTCTATGCAAACCCTGGGGGAAAAGGAATAGAAGGAGAAGAGAGGAATCTCTTGACATACTTCTAGATCTTGATGACAGATTCTTTTTCGACTTCAAAGCTAAGATGTCAGCTTGCAAGCTGTTTCCACATCCACACTCAAAAGTGTTTGGCTACTAACCTAATGTAACTAACTGTTTAATGAGGCTGTGAAGGTCAAAGATACTCAATTTATGTTCAAATGCAGTCTTTGAATGTGTTTGAAGTATGGTATTAGGCAGGTCTGTAGAGGAACCATCTTTTTGGAAAGGAACAATGTTAAGGCTACATTTGAGGTGCTGTGAATTGCCTATCAGAAAGAAAAGCTATCTTCAAGTGCCTATAAGGTTAGGAATTTAACAAATAAAGTATTTCCCATCCACTATTTTCCCCAAAACAGTAAGTCCAAGGTGAAACTACAGTCATTGTTTTCTAGCTCCTTCTGTCCCCATTATATTCAGAGGAACCAGCTGAGCACTCTTGACTCCCTCAGCATTTTTGCCTTCCTCTCCTGAGAGGCTGAAGTTGAAGGGTGAGATCTGAATATCTCCAGAATCTGATTCTTTCCCAGAGTAATCAGCAAAAGTTTATTATGCATAGGACATAGTTACAACTTCCCTTGTTTTCAGTCCACGTATTGTGTGGGAATTGTTTGAGGCACTGTGTTGTAGAGAACCTGGGGGGTAATCAGTTTCACTTTCCACACCATAGTTTGCTCTTTTGTCTCATCCAATTCTGCTGTAGTTTCAGTCCTTATCTTCTTTTCTCCCCAGAAATTTTTTTGTTACCTCACTCTGAACATTACACCCTTACTTAGTTAACTCCTTCAAAAATCAATTTAAGCGGTACACCTGGAAAAAGATTTTGTAATCTAGATTAAAGTAGATGTGTTCATTTTTGATTTTTTTTTTTCATACTGCTTTTCCAAGTCCTACAGCAAGAGATACCTGATGCTGAGTAGCAGTATAACTAATTTCCAGGACAGTACACAAACTGTCTCCTGTCAAATTTGTGGACTAGAAGGATACAGACTCCAAGGTACTCTGACTTTCCCAGAATTAGCACAGAGACAGTGGTGATGAAAGCTGTAGCAACAGTGCCTTTACGGATTTTGGATATAAATCTGGATTACTGCTCTACTGTGCCATAGATATGAGTTCTCAAATCTTCCTTCCAGAGGTTTTTGGTGTGTGTTTGTGAGAGAAGATCAGCTATTTCCAGAGAAGTCACAGTGTATTGTCTCTCCCTCTATTCTTTCTTTTAAGACATTTAAATTAGCTGCAAGGAAAAATTTCCTTTCCTGTCACCACTTTTGTATGAAACACCTTTCTCATTTTTGTTCTGTATGACTTGAAAATTTTAAATAATTTTTTTTGCCTCTTTTTTCCAACAAGTGCCCCATGGCAAACTATTTGAGATGATGAACTTGGAAAGAGGATTTTTTCCTCTGTATTTTCTACAAAATTCTTTTTTTTCTGTTTGGTTTTTTTTTTTTTTACAGTCCTATTTTTTTTTTATTTTGAGATTGAATTATATGAAAACTACAAAGACCTAGGAACAACCATTTGGTTTTGAGAGCATTAGAAAGCTTTTTTCTAAAACCTTTAGCAGGCCATTTTAAAAATTTTATTAACTGTACACCAATTATCTGAAGCACTTGTAAACTCTAATAAAATTCATTTGGTACATGAAGCAATGTCTAAAACGTTAAAGAAGGTGTGCATTCTATATACAAACACAGGAATTTAGGTATAAATCTCAACTCAATTTTAAATTTAGAAATATTTTGTTGTCTTTTTCAATCTGGGCCCAGGCCATTTATTTAAAGAAGAGGCAAAAGAAGTTTGTGCAGGTGGATCCAAGAATGGATTTAAAACAAGGTGATTTTTCTCCTCTGAGTTTTCACTGAAACTAATTGGATACATACAAAGCCATGGGACCTGATGGGATGCACCCATGAGTGTTGAGAAAGTGACTGATGTCATTGGGAGGCCACTCTCAATTTTCTTTGAAAGGTCAGGGCAGTTGTGGAAAGTTCCTGAGGACTGGAAGAAAACAAATGTCACTTGTGTTTTTAAGAAATGCAAGAAGAAGGATTGGGGAAGTTACAGGACAGGAAGCCTTCCTTTGATCCCTGAGAAGATGATGGAGCAAATCCTCCTGGAAACCATTTCCAAGCAGAATGAGGACAAAGTGACTGGGAGAAGTCAGTATGGATTTATGAATGGGAAATTGTGCTTGACCGATCTGATTAGTTTTCTGTGATAAGATGACTGGCTCTGTGAATGAGAGGAGAACAGTGGATGTTGTTTGCCTTGATTTTATCAAGGCCTTTGACACTGTCTCCCATAACATCCTCACAGAGAAAATGATGTTGTATGGACTGTATAAATGGACAGTAAAGTGGATCCAAAAGTATCTGAAGTGCCATGCCCAAAGGACTGTGATCAGTGGCACAAAGTTCACCTGGAAGCCAGTCACTAGCAGTATACCCCAGCGATTGACATTTGGGCCCATACTTTTCAATATCTCCTGTATGACCTGGATAATGGAACAGCGTGCTGTCTGCAGGTGATAAAAAGCTGGGGGTGGGGGGTGGGAGCGGCTGATACACTACATGGTTGTGTTGGACCTGAACAAGCTGGAGAGACAGGCAAAGATGAACATCACGAAGTTCAATAAAGTGAAATGACACGTTTTGCACCTGGAGAGGAACAACAGCAGGCACTAGTGTATGCTGGGAGCCAGCTGGCTGTGCAGCTTTGCAAAAAAGGCCCTAGAGTTCCTGGTGTAGAAGATAGCAGGAACCAGGAATGAGTCCTTGCAGTAAAGAAGGCCAAAGACATTCTGAGCTGTGTTACAGCCTACTGTAACAGGAGAAACAGATTCTGCACCTGGGATGGGGTAATCCTGGTTATACATACAAACTGGGGGATGAGAGGCTGAAGAGCAGCCCTGTGGAAAGAGATCTTGGGGTTTGGGTTGCTAGCAAGTCAAATATGAGTAAACAGTGTGCCCTGGCAGACAAAAGGGCCAATTGTGTCCTGGGGTGCATCAAACACAGCATAGTTATCTGGTCGGGGGAGGTGATTGTCCCACTCTACACTGCATTTGTGTGGCCCCACCTCAAGTACTGTGTGCAGTTTTGGGCACCTTGATATAAGAAGGACATTAAACTATTAAAGTGCGTCCAGAGGAGGGCGACCAAGGTGGTGAAAGGTCTCAAGGGCAAGACTTAGGAGGAGCGGCTGATGTCACTTGGTTTGTTCAGCTTGGAGAAGAGAAGGCTGAGGGTTGACCTCATCACAGTCTACAGCTTCCTAAAGGGGGGTAGCAGAGAAGGAGGTGCAGATCTCTCTCTGGTGACTAGTGATAGGACATGTGGAAATGGTATGAAGCTGCATCAGGAGAAGTTCAAATTGGACATTAGGAAACATTTCTTCACTGGGAGGGTGGTGGGTCACTGGAACAGTCTCTCCAGGGAAGTGGTCATGGCAGCAAGCTTGTCACAGTTCAAGGATCATCTGGTTCATGCTCTTAGTCATATGGTTTAGTTTTAGGTAGTCCTGCAAGGAGTAGGGAGTTGGACTTAATGATCATTACGGGTCTCTTCCAATTTGTGATATTCTATGATTCTATGCATTTTGAATGGTGTTGCAAGCAGCTCAAGGGAGGTGATTCTTTCCTCTCTACTCAGCCCTGGTGAGAAACATATGGGTGCTGCACCCAGGTCTGGGCTACCATGTTGTCGTGGTTTAACCCCAGCCAGCAACCAAACACCACGCAGCCGCTCACTCACCCCCCCCCGCCCCCAGCAAGATGGGGGAGGAAATCAGGAAAAGAAGCAAAACTCGTGGGTTGTGATA
>JAOBAS010000072.1:27307305-27327850 GCA_025311575.1 Elanoides forficatus
GGGGAAGGTGTTTTTAAGATTTGGTTTTATTTCTTATTATCCTACTCTGATCTGATTGGTAATAAATTAAATTAATTTTTCCCCAACATGAGTCTGTTTTGCCTATGATGGTAATTAGTGAGTGATCTCCCTGTCCTTATCTTGACCCATGAGCTTTTTGTTATATTTTCTCTCCCCTGTCCAGCTGAGGAGGGGGAGTGACAGAACGGCTTTGGTGGGCACCTGGCATCCAGCCAGGGTCAACCAACCACAGACCTAATTTCTCTTCATCATGTGGGTGAATTCAAATACCTCATGTAAATGTTCTGAAAAGGAGAACTGTCATGATCATCATGATATCAATTTCAGGGAAAAAAAAATCCGGATCAAACTATTACCCAAACTAACCAGAAATCACAAATAAAATGGAACTTGGGAGATTGGAAAGGAGAGGAAAAATGAGGCATTGGTTCATAACTATTTGTTGTTTGATAATTTTCCCTTGCTTTGGCCTTGATGAAATGGAGAACAACTCCTGTGGAATTCTGTTTAAGGAGCATTGCTTCACAGCCGAGAAAAATGTGTTTCTATACATCAGTCAGGTTTGACTTGAGATAGTACATCTAGGTCTTGGATATATCCATGTAACATAATCGTTCAATCAGGAAATTTGCAGGCCTCAAGAAATTTATATGCCTGAACACACAGATTTATTAAAAGACTGTGTGTGGACACTGAGTATCTGAATATTTAGAATTTTCTGATTTGCAGAGCCTCTGCTGTTTAAAACAAAAAGGTCTACTGAATATCACAGTATGACAGGATGACTTAATATGTGTCAATGTATTTCCAGTACTTAAGACATTCTGTATGTAGTGTGTATCTGTGCATGTATACCATCTTAAGTACTGTGGCATAAAAAAGGATGATCCCACAGCAATTTAGATACAGATAATTTCTTATTTCTTTGACTGATGGGCAGGTCACCTGGAATTAAAATGGCCTATTTGAAAAAACAAAGCAAGTTAGGTAGAGCAGAGAAACAGAACTAATATGGGATTAAATAATATACAGGGAATAACTGCTGAATCAGAGTCTGAAAAAGTGGACAAATTAAGCAGAAAAAAAGGTTAATAAAGTAATAATACCTACGGAATTAAAGAGTTAGCCTACATAATGATCTGCAGCTGAAGAAAAATTTCAGGCCGATGAAGTTTCAACAGACAGTAATCTATCTCCTATAAGGTTATCAACAACTACATGGAAGGAAGGGTTTTCCAGATATAACTTTCCTACTTGAAGATATTAGCATCCAGGACCTGGCTAATGAATTGCAGCAACAAGTCTCAGCTGTTCTGTAAAAAGGTAGGCCTGTGGGTGGTACTGACAAATGAGAGCTTGCTTAGCAACAAGCATTCTCTCAACAGTTAATCGCTATTTCTAAGGCAGGAAAGAGAAAAGGAAGCAGAGAACCAGAGAAAGAAAAAGTAAATGTGTGTGTATGCATATATGCTCATGCTACATAGCTTTCTTGTATGCCAGGTGTGAATACTTGCAAGGCAGGATTTTGTTTCTGTAATAATCTGTATCTGGTTACTTTATGTCAGAAAGAAATACCAGAAAAAGTTTTGGACAGCTCTTTTACACTTTTTGTCAGCAGATGAATTATTTCATGATTTTATCTTTGATAGTGAAAATTGAAACTCTGGTTCTAATTTTCACTCAGTTGCATGAAAGGTCAAGCACTTAGTGGGCGGATGTGCCTAGACATGCAGGTGTGAAGCAGAGTTCTTCATCATTTCACAGCAACTGTATTGCACTCTTAAAACTAAGTGCAGCTGCCACTTCTATTTTTAAAAATAAGGCTCTAAATTTGCTGCTGTTCAAATTTTAAGGTTTTTTTGTGTATGTCTTTTGTTTGTTGGTTTGGGGTGGTTTTGGTTTGTTGGTTTGGTTGGGTTTTTTTCATTAAGTAAATGGAAGTTCAAACCATTTTTCCTCTTCGATATAATTACAAGGTTTTATATCTTGTGGAGTGAGTTTTTTTCTGCTGTCTGTTCATCAGGGATACTGGATAGTGGTGGCTTGTATCTCTGAAAAAAAAATCTAATCTGAGATATCTCTCTCAGATACGCAGTTTGGTATTATTAGGGTTCAGGTTTGCCATTTGCAGCTTTCAGCTTCCTGCTGGTAAGTTCTTCAAATACATCTCAAGGTACCCAAACCTGATTGAGATGTATGCTAAAAAAAAAAAAAAAGTAATACAATAAAAAAAGAGGTATGCTTTATGATCAGGGTTTTAAGAAATAGAAATAAAACTTCTTTTAAAGGAGAAAGAAAAACCAAAATTAAGAAAACCCCTGAAGATGAAGCACATTTCTAAGTCTAACAACCCAGTATTTCTTTGAATCTCTTCAGGATTTTTCAGCTGCCAGTTCTCTTGCTGCCTGTTCTGGTTAGTGTCTTGCTATTTTAACTTTTTACACATCGCATATTGTGTTCTTCAATTCATGCCTTTATAATAATCATCTGGATTACATGAAAACTCCTTATTAAAACAGCATTCTTGAATTAAGTGATTAATGTAAATACATGACACTAGAATCAGTGCATTTTATGTATTCTAATTTTGTGCGTGTATATGCATGTACATACACACACACATGCAATTTCTTTTTATGTTCTTACCTTTTGAAAGACTTTTGAATTGTAAGAGACCTTTTTTACATGTAAGTTCTATCATCTGTGAAAGCCCTAAGAACAAGGACTTCTTGGTAAGTCTGTAAAGACGCATTGTACACCTGTCCTCACAGTAACTTGTAGCTTTTTGTCACATACATATTGTTTATGATTTATATAACAGTTCACTGAGTTGGTTTTCTGTAATGAAAAACAGCTTGTTACTGTTTGAAAGCTTCCTTTCAAGGAAACTATCCTTCTGTCTCTGTGATTCTCATTTTACACCTGAAGGCACTGATGATTTTTATCTTTCTGTCTTATTTATTTTTTCATTACATCTGTTTGCAATGATTGCTTGAGAAATGGGATGAAGTAATGAAGCTACAGTTTGGTTATTTCAGGGTTTCTGTATTATTTTATACACCTTTTGCAAATAAAACTATAGAATATAATTGCTATAACTTGTACAAAATTATATTAGTTTTAGAATATAACTGTGTAGTTATATAAGTCAAGAAGCAAGAGTCTTGACCTTTATGACAAATCTGTATTTTTTCATTCAGTTACTCAAAGTAAAAGATAACTACGTTGAAATAGTCTAGCTTTAATGTGTTTGAATCTTAGAATTTGTTTTCCTGGAATAGTTAATTTGGTTTAGGTGTTGCTAAATGTATGATTTCATATGTCTTACACATTTTGTATTACAGCCCTAACTTCAGCGTTTCAATTAGATGAATACTAAAACTTTATTTAAATTAAGATACCAGGTACTTATTATATTTTTAAGTAAATAAGTTCTAAGTCTTACAAACTTTTGAGGGCAGGGCATCAGCTCACAGATTTTTAGTGTTGGGCTGGTAGTAATAGTACCCTGAACATTTTCTGTAGTTATTTCACTTTAACTTAGAAAAGTCTAATTTCTGTGAATGATAATTAGTCCTTTCCTTGCATGCAGAAGATGATCTTTAACTAAAGCATAGTAAATATCTTTAAAATGGCATCCTGAAAATGACAGTTGTTATATTATCATTGTACCTCTTAGGATGCATTTATCTCTTTACACTGACATTTTACAGTGGCAATAATTCAAGAATGTAGGTAATCTTAAAAAAAACCCAAAAAATGGAATTTGAAATTTCTTTACTGTAATCATCCTCATAAAATCATCAGCAGATATCATGATTAAAATATCTTGATAAAGCAGAATAGCAGTTTCTGTATACTATTGTTTAGTATTGGTCAGTCTGCTAGATTCTTCAGTTTATGTAGAGGTCCTTACTTGTGTAAGCCAAAACCTGTAAGTTTTTTAATGCGTTGACAGGCTAAGGAATATTACAGCAAAAGTATTTTTAAATACTGAAGGCACCTGACACAAATTTAAGGTCACAACTGGAAATGGGTTAAATTGATGAAACTCCTTAAGTTTACAGGAGTTTTCCATAAGAAAGGATCTATTTATAGTCTAATGTAGGTAATGTAATTAAGTAAATATTTATTAAGGTATTATAGCTTACCCAAAAGTTTTGCATTTATGCACTGTAGTCTTTTAGTTGCTTTTTGAAGTCATGTGTGTGTTGACCCTAGATCTTCATAGAGCTCTCCAGAGAGATTCCTATCTGGTTTTCCTTGACTATGCTATGTAAAACCCATCAATTTGTATTAATAGCTCAAAGTTTTCCTCCTCTGTGGAGTACTTTGCATTCTTTATGTTTAATATCTCCTGCAATATGATGCTTTGCCACCTACTTTTAAATCCTTACAGTGCTCCTTATAAAACTTCCTTAGATTAATCAGTCAAAACTATTTGATGCCATTGTCAGATTTTGTTTTTTGCTTTACTTACCCCTGCTAAATACTGTCTTTTGCAGTGGATACTCTCCTAAGGATAGTGAGGACTGATATTCTGCAGTACTTTTGGGGCAGTATTTAGAGAAATCATTAGATTTTTTTAAAGTATGCAAGGACATTGGCAAGGGTGATAATCAAGCGTGGATAGATAAATAAAATGAGAAGGGTCTTGCATGGAGATGTGACTTACAGGTCCTGAATGCATTATTTAGTAAATGTTCAAGAACATTTATTTATTTATAAAGATGTATTTTGATCTTCAGCAGCAACAGATTTTTGTTGGTACAATATACATATATCCTGCTTGAATGTTCTAGTTCATTCACAGCTGTGGTTTACCTCAGTAAGTCCTATAAACTTGTCCAGGGCTTCAACGACATAGCTGGTAAGAGTGTTCTCCCCCTGATCAGTTGCAGGTGTCACTCAAAATTCTTGTACTGGTACTTGTCCAGACTATGGTTAATAGCGTCAAAGTAACAGTGAGCTCAAAGGAAACATTATGGTATTTATCACAGAAAAATGTGACCAGAGATAAAACATCCTATTGGCTAGAGCAGACTTTAATCTTATATGGCTGTTGCTATCTATCTCTGAGAAATTGAAACTGAAAACACTATATTTTTGTTGTTTTTCAAAGTGAGAAATCTTCTAGGGCTGAAAGCTTAATACACTTTAGATTACTTCAGGATTTTCTTTCAGCAAATGTATCCATCTGGAGAGCAAATAACCCTCAAAAGAAAGGGCAGGATACTTTCTAAAAGAGAGATAACCAGTTTCAAACCTCAGTATTATTAGAAAACATGATCACACAGAGGCAATGTAGAAGGTCTCCAGTGCAACAGATTCAGCAAAAGGATATGTGAAACTGTGCAGGCAGACTCTGGTTTGAAAAAGGGATTGCTCAGCTGGATTTTTTTTCTGAATGCAGTTAAGGAACTATGTAGGGATGCTTTAAGATTTTAAGATCACAGGGGATGGAACTATGGGACAGTCTAGCTCTGGGAGCATTATCCAGTTTATCAGGTAGATTCAGTCTCAAAAATAGAGAGCTAGCACTCCTAGTCCCTGATCTGAGATTGCTCAGACTTAGTGGGCTATCCGGCATAATGCTGTGAGCCAGGAACTATGGCTAGTTTGTTAGCACTGGAGCTTGGAGGGTTTAGTCTGAAGTCTCAGAAGTACTTAGATTCTTACCAGTATAATGGATGTTCTGGGACTTAGTGCTTAGAAACTCTGGAAACACTCTTCCTCAGCTGCTGACCAGGCAAATTGTGAAAAGACCCAAGGAGTCCAGGATTTTAGCATGCTAGAAGCTACAGGTCCTGGATTTCTAGCTTCCTGACAGCTTACCAGGATGGGGACCTCAGCAGGTTGTGAGGTGGGCTGCCAAAAACCTTGTCACATTTCAAAGTCAAATTCCCTCCACAAAATATTTCTACATTGACAAAGTAGCAGTCCTCTGTAGGGTGGTGTTCATACCCGAAGCTGTAGGCGTTAGTCTCCTCTAGGTACTGGTTGACAGGATGAACTAATAGAACGTGAGATGACTGCTAGGTTGGACATACCTTTCCTAGGGTGATTGGCCTTCTTTTAGGTGTGGTATGTTGCTTGTCACTGTGACAACTGCATTCCTAAAGAGTTCCATTCCCAGCATAGCAAATTTAGAGATTCTTAACCAGCACAGTGACATGAGGCTGACAAATAGCCAAAACTGAATTAAGAGCTGTGTGGTTGTATGTAACAGAATACAGCTGAAAGGTCACCTTTTGACAGTTTGTTTGGATATACATTTATATTCTTTAGTAATGACAAGTCATACTTTTTTTAACAGAAGACACAGCAAAGTTATATTTATTGTACTTGAACTAAAATTTGAATCCTGTAATGCCTTGGAAGAAAAATGGGGTTCTAGTTCTACTTTTCTAGGAATAAAGATTTTTCTTTCATTATCTTCTCTCCTGGGAGTTTTAAGGCCTTTCTTCTATAGCTCCTTACTCAGGCCTTCACAGGTAATAACTAATTGTGATGACATTAATGTAATATAAAGAAGAAAAGTAATTAACATTACTACTATGACACCTGGGAAAGCATGCCTCCCTGCTGCATTTTTCTTCTTCTGGTTTATGAAGATCAGCCCTTTTGAAGAACATCAGTGTAGACATTAGGGATATATTTACCTTTCAGGTAGCTGTGTACTTCTTTCTAAAACTCATTTATAGTTAGTTGATAAGTCCAAACACTAGTAATAACTTTCTTAATCATGTTAATATAATTTTGTTCATTTCACATGTTTTTGGATATTATAATAAGCAGTTTTAATTTTCTAAGATTAATGTTTCATTGCAGAACAAAGAAGGCTTTTCCACTGCTTCATACAGGTGTATTAAAAACATTTGAATTTTTTTATCAATATCTGCTGGGTTTTTTTATTTAAAGTTACACAGGAATTGTTAACTCAGTCCTGACCCAGTTAACACTTTCAAATTATTTCAGTAGGCATTGGCATGTTGCTGTTTAGTATGCTGAGAGCTCATGCTCCCTAAAACCAGAAACTTCCATCTTTGTGCTTCAGCTGAAAGCTATTTGAGGAGTGGGGACTCTAGATAGGTAGGTCTAGCCATATATTCACATTATGATTGAAATTTTGATTAGATGCTTTCCTGTATAGCAAATATATCTTCTTTTATATAACTCATCTGTGTTTTCAGGTGTCTGTGGAGCTACTGCATTGTGTGATTCTATTTAAAATGGAATAGCATCTTCTTAAAACAAATCACCAAATCCCTGGAAGGGGTTTCATCTCCCTTGGCATATCATGAAGCTTGTCATATTTTGGTTACCTAAGTATTTTCTGAGGTGAACTTGTTGACATTTGTACTTTACTCTATGCAGTCATCTTTTCTGTGGTGTCCAGATTGACTTGTTTTAAGTCTAGTTCATATATACTTGCAGTACTTTCCAACTACATCTTAAATGGCAGCAAAGACTTACAGTCATGATTTGTTTGCCAGGATTAAAAGTGCTTCCTTGGCACCCTGACATTGGTTCATTTCAACAAGGTCAGTGAACAAAAAAAAAAAACCACAAGAGAGGGGGGGAAAGTAGTGCAAAAAAGGGGAAATACTGGAAATACTCCCACCTATGTTCAGAAATACAGGGAGTTTGTGTGTATATTTT
Organism: Elanoides forficatus; assembly: GCA_025311575.1. Classification (NCBI taxonomy): domain Eukaryota; kingdom Metazoa; phylum Chordata; class Aves; order Accipitriformes; family Accipitridae; genus Elanoides; species Elanoides forficatus. The sequence goes on from JAOBAS010000072.1 coordinate 27,314,989, forward strand.
TTGGATCTGGTGATCTTAGTTCATGTGATTTCTTCAGACTTACCTGTTTCTAATTTTATTCTTTATCTTTAGCTGTCAAGAGTTTTCATCTTCATAGCAGAGTTCTTCTTAAGTGCTTATTGAAATTACTTTTATTTCTGTCCTCTTAAATATGTAAAATCTGTGAAAACTCCATTCTGTCACTTTTACTCATAGCCCTAGATCTGACTCCTTCTAATATCTTGTAAAGTTAGCTTTTAATGTGGGTCAAGAGCCTTGACTTTTTGTTTGATGCTTTCTCCTCTACCTAAAGAAGCAAATCTTACAGACGAGCTGATATTTTTAACTGCCAGTGTGACTGTCTTAAGATCTAAGGCCAGACAATCTCATACTTTTATCTCTGTGATCCCTCTACAGCAGTTATTCCCAGATTGACCTGCCTTGACTTCTGTATGCTTATGAGATCTGTAAAGTCTTTGTTCTGTCTCTATTTAATTCTTTCTCAGTATGATTGAAGCTACCTCTTAAAGAGAACTGCTTATTGTGATAGTGACCCCTGACTTTTTCCTTTGAATTTAAAGTCTCCAGATACTATTCCTGTCTGTCAGTACAGCTTTGGGCCAATACCTTTTACTCTTCCAGTGTTTGATTAGCCACTGTGAGCAGTCTAATGCAAGCTTTTTATGTGTTAAGGAGACACTTTCACACTGGAGTTAATTTTCACAACCAGTGAATCAAATTAATGAATCTGCACTCAAGTTTATCTTTAAATAACAAACTTAGCATCCAACTCATGTTGTGGCTAAACCAATTTATTCACAACATAGTCTACTTCAATATGCTTTTGCAGTTTTCAATTTTACTTCTCCCCAAATATCATGGATTCATGTCTTGTCATCGAAGTCTACCACTTCTCCCTCCCTGAAGCATAAAATGACAGAGATGGCCTGGTGGTGCAAGTCATTACCAAAGTGATTACAGCTGTACTGCAGAACCTAGAAGAGGGAGAAGCAGTCATTACTGCTTATTATATTTATCATTCATTGTGTGCTAGCCCTGTATAAGCACACCGAGAGAGATATACAATGCATACAATATTGTAGGGAAAAGAATGACTGTACATCTTTATATGGTAGAACCTTTTCTCTTAGTGAGTGTGTCAGTATAAAAGCCTGGTCTGAACTATTTTCTTATGTTATCATCCAGCACTGTGCATTTTTTTACAGTTTCTTGCATGTTACTGTGATATTAACAGTTAAGGTTCTTGTTTCTCTGTTACAGGTAATGTTCCTCCCTTTTGGGTGCAAGCATTATAGAACCCATTCTAACCTCCCAGGTTTGTCAGATGCCTTGATAGCTCTCCCATCCAGTACAGTCAGATTTGCTAAAATTAACTTAAAATATTTTATGCAGCCTTTTTTGTTCTTTCCAAACTCTTAATGAGTTGGGGTTTTTTCCGTATATGAATTCTGCTAAACCCCTTTTTTCTTTCTGTGTTCTAGTCCCCACAGCCTTCTCTTCAAAGCTCCATGCAGAGCAACTCAGCTTTTTCCTGCCTTTCCTTACTATGCTTATTCTCAGATCTGTTCTTCCAAGAGTCTTCTGCCTGAGCACAATGTTGGAGCACAGGAATAGCCTGGTACTGCCTCCACCCCTGATTAAATAGGGAAGAGTACAGGAAGATAACAAGCATATAGTGATGCCCTTCCCAAAAATACTCTCCCAACCTATTGCTGTAGGGATTTTCTAGGCAGGGTTGCCTTTTGTAGGTAAAAGTCCATGATAGATTTCTATTTTATGGACTTTTTAGTCTACTCTTGAACTAGTTTAGTGTCCACAACACCTTGTGGCAAGCAATGCCACAGATTAATTACAAATTAGGTGAACAATCTCCTTTTGTCTTTGAAACTTCACTGGCTTGTTCTTTGCTGGTCCCCTCTAAAAGTCAATCCTTCAGAAACTCCCAGCTTCACTGGAATTCAACTATCTTGATAACTATCTTTCTAAAGCAACATTAGCTGAGGAAAAAATACGGTAGACACACCCTATCACAATAGTCAGAGACAAAATGAGGGTTATCCATACAGTAAATCAGAACTGAAATATAACTTAGGTATCTGGAATTGTAGTGGCTATAGAGAAGGCCAAAGGAGACTTACTTTTTTCTGTTCTCTCTGAACCTCTCTATAACACTTCATTATTGGGGGAATAACAATCTTCTAGCCCAGGGATGGGAGTCTGGATGACCATATTTTTATTTTTTACTCTTGTACTTCTGCTGAGTTGACTACAGACTTCTTATACTTCTTTGGGCTTGCTTCTTTTCCTGCCATGTCAGGTAGTACATGTTTTCATATCAGTTGAATGGAAAAAGCTAAATGTTTTGAAGAATTGTTGAACAGTTATAAATGTGACAATTTCACAAGAGAAAACAAAAATCTATACAGTGAAGTGAAATCCTGAGTGCACAAATGGCTAGAATTTTGTAAAAAAAACCCTCTTAGACCTTCTGTGACCAGAAGTCATTGTTGGTGTGTCCCCTAGTAAAGAGAGGACTTGCCACTTTCCTGCACTGTAAACCTGTCATTAGACATCAGACTTACTTTTGTTTAACTAAACGTTTAAGGGGGTTTTTGAACAACTTCCTGTGAACAGAAGATGTATTATAAATAATTTAAAATACTGACATGTGTGAATATACATATGCTTGTGTTTGGGGAAGAGGGGTTGTGTATATAGGTAGGTGCATACACACAAGAAAAATTCTACCTAGCAGGTTCCATTTTAGAACTATAAAACATGATGAGGTATGAAGTCTGTCACTTGTCCTTTTAATATTATCTGCTGGCTTTCACTGCAGTGCAATTCTAGAGAAGAAACACATTACCTTTTATAAAAAATAAATAAATAAATAAATAAATTTCTTTCCTTCCCCTCTCTTGATAGCATCCTTTTGAATCTTCATAAGACTCCAAAAGCTTAGAGTATGTTTCAGTGGAAAAAAATTAATGTTGAAAAAGACAAGCCTAGTGCATGAAATCACATAGCTCTGCAACTTTTGTGGATGGATAATACAGAAGAGCGTCATAGCTGTTTGCCATGTGAGTGGATCGAAGCACATTTGCAAAAATGTATCGTGTAGTCTGTGTCTTAAGCAGTGGAATATTATAAGCCTATGTATATCTGTTACCTTTATTGCACCACATAGAAGGACTAAAGTAGGCCTTTATTACTCATGAGCACATTTTGAGGATGTAGTGATAGCCAGTAAAATATCAGGATTTTTTAATAACTGCCAAAACGCGTTTTATCATCTACACAGCAAATCTGAATTACTAATATTTATACAGCTTTATTTCTCTCTGGCTATGATTTATCCAGAGTTATTAGTAATTTTTAGACCAGTTTTGTCCAACTCTAATTCATTTGGCAGTGCAGAAGAAAAGATTCACATGCTTGACATTTGAAAAGCTATAAGGAGCTTTATATGAAAAGATAAACTGATGTTATGTCTTGACTTGCTGAAAAAGCTCAAGTAGCCACATAAAATTAAATAAAAACACTCATTTCATGTAATGAACTTTGTGATGAGTGACATACAATAACTCAGTGAAGAATTGGAGAGTTTGTGCTTATTTCATTTTCATGCACTTTGAATAAAGCAGCTGATGATGGATGAGAATCCAGGGGTACTTTAGACTATAAGAATATGTGCATCTTTTTATGTGCCACTGTGGTGCAGAAATAAGAAAAACCTTAGAAAAGTTGTGTGCTTTTGACAATTCCCACAAGAATGCTAGAGCATACATCTACTGTTTTTTTTCTTTTCCCTAATGCTCTGTCCATAACATCAGCATCCTTCCTGTGAGTGACATGGATGATATCTTGGGCTTAAAACCTCCCTTCTTCCTGCATATGGGCTATCACAGTGTCTGACTTTATTTTCCCCAGGAATGCTACGGAACTGGATTGTTAGCCATGAATTCCACCAGTAGAGCCATCATAGCTCAGGTTTCATTTCCACTGCTTTGCTTACTAGTTTGTCTACTGAGTCCTCTGTTTTCCCAAGTAGTCCATTCATGCTGCCATGAGTCTAGCTAGTTTTTCCTCTTCTCTAGGTTTCTATGAGGGCTCCAAGCTGCATTTAATTTTCAGAACATTTCTAACAATGAGAAACTTGTTTGTTTCTTCTCTTGCTTCTGCTTACAATGTCCTCTCGTGTTGTAAGACATGCCAAGCCTGTTTACTAGTGTATGCTGTTTCCATGGTGTCCTGGTTTTGGCTGGGATAGAGTTAATCTTGTTCCTAGTAATTGGTATAGTGTTATGTTTTGGATTCAGTATAAGAAGAATGTTGATAACGCATTGATGTTTTCAGTTGTTGGTAAGTAGTGTTTAGACTAAGCCAAGGATTTTTCAGCTTCTCATGCCCAGCCAGCAAGAAGGCTGGAGGGGCACAAGAAGTTGGGAGAGGACACAGCCAGGACAGCTGACCCAAAGTGGACAACGGGGTATTCCATACCATGTGATGTCATGTCTAGTATATAAACTGGGGAGAGTTGGCCTAGGAGGGGATCGCTGCTCAGGAACTAACTGGGCATCAGTCAGCGAGTGGTGAACAATTGCATTGTGGATCACTTGTTCTGTATATTCAATTATTATTATTATTGTTGTTGTTGTCATTTTATTATTGTTATTATTATAATTACTAGTTTCTTCCTTTCTGTTCTATTAAACTGTTCTTATCTCAACCCATGAGTTTTACCTTTTTTTCTGATTTTCTCCCCCATCCCACTGGATGGAGGGGGAAGTGAGTGAGTGGCTGCGTGGTGCTTCATTACCGTCTGGAATTAAACCATGACACATAGTGATCTCATTTTTTTAAAACCTCTATTTCATCAACTTCCTTGCCATTTTCTCTACTAAGAAAAAGTTTGTTTCCATTATTATCAAACTAAGTTAGTTATAATCTTAAACTTAAACCATGATTTCTACCTCCAACTTTGAAGACCGGGTACAACTACTCATACACATTTTTAAAAGTAGGAATAGAAGAGTCAATTCTGTTAAACAAACAAACAAACAAACAAAAGCACTAGTGCATCAATCTTAACATAACGGAATCATTTATAATGAGGGTGCTTAATGAAGAGCTTCTTCAAATAAGTCTAAAAAACAAGGCAGAAGAAAACCAACAATTTCATATTGACTAGTTTGACACCAGACTTAATTCGATTCACAACACATTCCTCTTTTCTTACATTTTACAGTCCAGTATGTCTCTTGAGTTTAGTTTGTTCCCTCATGTTCCTTGATTCAGCCTCCCTTTCCAACCATCTTTACAATCATATAAGCAATTCCCTCCTCAGTCCTAAAAAGTGTCTCTACAAATGCATAAATGCACAGATGCACCATGAGCAAGTTAATAAAGCTTGGAGTAATAAGAAACACATACAGAAAGTGCAGTTCACAGATAAAAGGGACAGCATTTAATTCTTTATTTTTTAATGTTTGTATCTCCTATTTATACAGACAGAATGGAGTAGTGAAAGATAATGTCATCTGGAGCTTTTCTTTGAATCCCTTCAGCTGAAAAAATACTATGTATAAAAATTACAGATGTAATAGAAGTATTGTTCTGATCTGTAAGTTTTAGCAGAGGGACTATATAAACAAGAAGAGCTCCCTCTGTACTGTCTAAACACAGAAGTTCTCGGAGGCTTAGTTTTTAATTTGAACTCGCATTATGAGCACAATGAAGCAGACTAAATGTTAACTGCTGTTGCATATTAGCAACCATTTTGTTTTATAGAACAAGACATAGCAGAGAGCTATAATTATAGCTCACTAGAGGGGCCAATAGGTACCATGGTAGTTAAAGTCAAGCAAGGCAATTTAAACCTTCATGGGAGTCTTCAGCTGGCAGAAGATACAGTTATTACATGTGACTTCTTTGTTATGCTTTTTTCAAGGGTTGTATTTCTGTGGAGTTTGTATCTCTGAGCTTGGAATTTTAGCTGTTATTTTTGATTCACAGTCATAGCTTGCTTTTATAATCAATGCTGTACAGAGTACCAGTCTGATAGTTCATATTCAGGTGCTCAGTGAAACAGAATTTTTACTTTTTCCTCTTATCTAGTCCAGATTTATCTAGACTAGTTTGAATCATTTGCTTTGAACCAAAAGGAATCAATCAATAATATGTGTCTGGTTTAAAAGAACAAAATTGCTGGGTAGCTCATTATTGACTACTTCCTCTGGTATAACAAGTCTTTTCAAGGATGAGGGGACAGTGCAATAAAATATTTTATACTTTTATCCAGCTTTTCAGTATCAATTATTTTACTCTATGCACAATCCATTAATGACTTTATCATTTAATCCCTGCTGACAGAATTTGAATCAGTATTTTACTCACTGGAAGACTGTGGACCTTCATTTATTGTCTGTCACTTAGACTAGCCAGTGTGAACCATGAAAAGTGCCCGTTAAAACCTTCGGAAACACAGCCTTTATATAAGAAACTTCTTAATACCACATATACAGAGGCAGCTGGCAAGATTTAATTATATTACTCTTTTTTACTCTATTTTGGCAATATTGACAGCTTTATATGAGCTAGTCTAAAAAAATTAAGGAAGTTATCTATTAAAAGAAAAATATTCTTAAACTTACATATCCTAATTATTACCTCGCTCATTTTGTAGTTCCTTCCCCATTACGGAGAAAGGCTACTGTGAAATGGCTGGCTGGTTGCTCGCAAAGTTTCATGTATTGTAAAACAGGAAGTAAATTATCACACAATCTGTCTGCTTTCCTTATGTTGAATACAGGAATGGCTTTCAAAACAGGATAACATAGGATACAATACAGAACATAAGCTTTTGCTGGGAAGAACTTTACTTCAGAAGTAGGAGGTATGTCTTTATTTGGATCTATCTGTATAGTGATTAGAAGCTTGCTAATGTATTAAATGCACTAAAGGAAGAACATTAAATGCAAAAGTCAGCCCATGAAGAAGGAATTATGAGTGTGAGTAACAAATCAGTTCTGAAGAGGTTCTTTGTTGCTTTTGGTAATAGGTGATTTCCAGGCAGATCAGTAATGTAAAGTGCTATGAGGATTCTTCATCATATAAGGAGAAAGCACTTGCTGTTAACAATTCAGCATAAATAGACTTTCAAACACAATCTAATTTAATAAATCCAGGAATGCTTTACCATATGCTGATAGACGTATGTGTAGGCTCACTACCAAGAAACCCTAGGTTACAGCTTCCAAGCACTGCAACAGAAGGTGCTGGTGATATTGATTTTCCCTTCACAGTCTTCAGAAGTGTTTCTAATTATTCATTGAGTAAACCCCTTTATTCTAGTGTAGCAACAGATATTCTCATGGCAGCTACTAAAATAGTTAATTTTTATAGTTACCAGATTTCCACAGTTAAGATACTGTGAGGAGGATGTTCAGTTGCATGTCTAGTAATCCCTTTTGGTATACAGTCTTCACTGTAACCACCTTTTCTTGTTTTCCATGTATAGAAATATTTCCATCTTGTAATTCTTTCCTTGCTGGGAAGACACAAAAGATTCAAGCTTATAACAAAAATTAATGGGCAGGGGTATTTTTCCAGATGTCAAAGGTGAGGCCCTCTGTGATGCTTTAGAACTCATGTTCTACTCTAAAATCTTGATTGCATGTTTTAGAGGGTTTTTTTTCATATTTAATTCCTTTGTAAAACTCAAATTCTTTGTTCAAGAGCTGGTTTTTGTGGGTTTTTTTGGTTGGTTTTTTTTTCAATTATTGTTATTCAAATGCATGCTATTTTACCTATAGCTTCAATGCAGTTGAGGCTGCACAGAAAAGAAATATGCTCACATTTAACATGTGTAACATACTTACTACATGTGTTTGTATGTTTACAGATTAATACTTTTATGGTTTATTATGTTCTTTGTCAAGAATATTAAAAATGTTATTGTAATACTGACTTTTTCGTATCACCTGACTAAAAATCACTGGAGAGAGAAAGGAAAATTGTAGTCTTACAGTAATCAATCAAGAAAACTTAGATATGAAATTTCACTTTCAGCAACTGAAGATGATTATGGTACAAGATTGATGCTCAGAAGTGGAAAAACTATGGTTCACATTTTTTATTTGAGACACCTGGAGTTCTGCATGTTCTTATGTATGCATAAACTGTTAAAGCAAAAAATGCATGAAGAAATAGTTCACCAAGTCATATTTTACTGTTTATCAATATATAGTATGTTATTTGAATGGCCTTTATAGTACTTGTACACAAAGTTTAGATATGCCTCTGCCTGTGTCCCATGTCTTTGTTCTCCTTAGATAAAAAGAATTTCCCTTCCTTAATATCAAGGTGTCCTGGGTTCAGCTGGGATAGAGTTAATTTTCACAGGAAGCTGGGAGGGGGCACAGCCAGGACAGCTGACCTGAACTAGCCAAGGAGCTATTCCATACCATGTGATGTCATTTTCACTATATAACTGGGGAGCAGGCTGGGGCATGTGCTCACTGTGTGGGAAGTGGTGGAACGTCAGGTTCCAGGTGGTGAGCAGTTGCACTGTGCATCACTCATTCTGTGTATACTTTTATTAGTACCATTGTCATTGTTGTAACTTCTCTTTTTGTGTTGTCCCAGTGAACTGTCCTTGTCTCAACCCACGAGGTTCCAGTTTTTTTCTTTTCTCCTTTCTGATTCTCCTCCCCATCCCACTGGAGGGGGGCGAGGAGGAGTGAGCCAGAGGCCAAATGGTGCTTTATTGCTGGCTGGGCTGAAACCGCGAGACGGACAATAATTTTCTGTTGCTTGTGCCATCTATATATTGAGAACAGCAAAATAAAATTCTTGCTGTACTTTAAATTCTAATTGTTGAATGAAAATAATATATATTTTTATACTGCTAGAAATTAGAACGGCAGTTCAAACAGCAATGAATATTGAAAGTGCATTTTTTCTGAAATTTAATTTGACTTTGCATTGAATTTTTCTTATATACGTAGATAGATATATATATACTTAATCTCATATTACTACTACTATCATCTTATATACGTGTAAATATAGCTTATGTTTACTTCTAACTTTATATCTCCATATTGATCTTCTAATAAAGCTTTCATAGTTCTAGTGGCCTCTGAGCTAGCATTCATACCATTTTAATGAAAAAAATACTGCTGATATCCAAGTAGATCACCCATAGCAAAGGAATTTACTACACCACCACCACCAAGAAAAGCTCAGCTTCATCTCTTGGGTGGCAGCAATGAGAGAATCAGAATGACTGATCTTCAGAATTTTTGTTGATTAGGGTTTTTTTGAATTCAGATATGATTGCCAAAGAAAACAATGTGCAACAAATAGTCAGACTAGGAAACAACAAAATGCTTTCATAAATAGCATTTTATCTGACAACTCAAACGACTTTCTAAATTCTTAATTCTTCATTTTAGAGATGAGTAAACCTGTTTATCTGCAGATTAATTAACTTGCTTGAGCTGAAACTAGTTACAGAGTTACAGAGCCAGGAAAAAGAACACCTTTGCTCTCAGTGGCTCTCACCCCTAGGGCTATCTTACCAGATGGTGTAGACTAATCTGGCAATGGAAAGGAAGCTTCAGAAAATCTAAAGTCTGCAACATAAATTTAGCCAGTGCTATACCTGTATTTCATGTATGCAATTGCTGTTTACAGTAAACTGAAGACTACCATTATGGCCAGTTTGTAAGCTGAGAGATAAAAAGAAAGAGAAGGAAAAAAAAGAAAAGAAAAAGGCAAAAAAAGAAGATTATATGCAGTGTTGGACCTCTTTTTAAAAAAAGGGGGGGGGTGTTCCCCCCATATATCTGGCAAACTTTTTTTTTCTTTTTTTAACCGAGAGCAATTTTGTAACCTCTGCTGCAGGCCTTGTATATGACACCTTGATGCTGAAACACCAGTGTACCTGTGGAAACACAAACAGCCACCCAGAGCACGCGGGAAGGATCCAGAGCATCTGGTCACGGCTCCAGGAGACGGGTCTCCGTGGCAAGTGTGAGGTAATAAAAATACCAGTGAAGGGGGAGGATAAGGTGGTGGGCCTGAGAGAAAAGGGAGCATTTGGATTTGTCTGGCTGATTCAACTGCTGGATTATGAGCATTTGGAGGGAGCTGATTGCTGGTTTGGATGATAGCATAAGTACCGAACCTGCAACTCGGGCTGTTGACTGCTACCTGGATGTGCAAACTTTATACTGCATTCTGGCTTGAAATTTTTATAGCTCCAGCTGTTGGCAATGTTTTGCCATATGTGGCATAAATTTAATCCATTCCGAGGTGACTGCTATGCTTGTGTGTGTGCATCTGTCAGGAGTACTTTTCTAGCAATCTGATTTCATTGCATTGTGGTGACTGTTAGAAATTCCCTGAAACGTTGGAGAATGCTCTTGCCTGATGTTGCAGTGAAGCTGCTTCTGTAATTTTCTGTCCTATTCCCTATAAACTGGAAGTCTCTACCAAGCGTTGCATTTTGAAGCAGCCAAAGATAAGAGCACAACATAAAGTAACCATTATTTGTTATCACTCCAATCATAACAACAAAAGCTGTGGAGCAACAAGTTTGTATTTCTGTGGTTTAATAACTTTTTTAATACTTTTTGATAAATAATGGTCAACCTATAGTGAAGATACTGTAAAAAGGAGGAGGGCAGGATGTAACTTAGCGCTATTCCATCACAAGAGGTTAAATTAACTTTATTGTACATATATGTATTTTAAGAGCAAGGCAAACCAAGAGAAAAGCTTAGATACTAAAATACAAAGACTAATGATTAAGAATAGTGATTAATAATTATTATTCATAACTAATAGCAGTGATGATAAATTAATGGTAGTGTGTGTTCATCAGTTAGTTGAGCATTGGAGGAGACTGAATCACACAGTATGTTTGAGTTACGTCAGCATCTGGCTAGAAATATTTTCTGAGCAATCAGAAAAGACATCCACGTGGTGGCAGCATTGCCATTGGCTAAAGTTCCCTGTCGTACCCTTATTTATCCCTGAAGAGAGCAAGGAAGAACTTCAAACCTGTTTCTGTCTATGGAGACCCATTTAATTGAATTTTGGGATTATTATTTGGGACCAAAAAAAAAGTACCCCACTGCTGTCTAGCTCCTCTGTTTAGAAGCAGGAGTTAAATTGTGCAGTGCTAATTGCCTTGTCTCCTATATTTGTGTTACAGATGTTCTTTAATGTGTAACTTCTTCAGTGTATGATCCCAGGCAACTGTTTTTTCCTTAATTTGGTATTTTCAGTTGCTCTCACAATTGAAGTTGTTCTTGATGTTCACCTACTTTCCACCTGTGTTTCCCTTTTGACCACTGGTGAAATTCAACCTCATCTTGACTATTCCTTTTTCTGAAAATGATAAATATGTGATGTTAGCTTCCTGCCTCAATTCCAGTGTTTTCTTCTCTGATGGCTTTCTTACGCCATTTCAGCATAACCAGATGCTCTAATTGCACTTGCTTCTCTCTCTAGTTACCTTTCCTCTTCCTTTACCCCCACCGTCTACTAGTCCTGCCCAGACCTGCGTTAAAGTTTCCTTCTTTATCTTAACTTTTCTCTTGGGCTTGATGGGCACAACCTTTCCCTGTTTCTCCATCTCCTTCCTACGTCCTCACTTCACTCTTCTGTTCTTGATAGGGTGTTTTCTGGAGCCAGTCGTTCACTTTCCGTTGTCCTTGACCGATGTAATTCTTTTCCGCGTTGCAAAGCGATTTGATCACTTCCCTGCCCCTCAGAGTCTTTCTGAAGCTCCTCAGTTGGAACCTGTCTATCAGTGAGCAGAGTGGAGAGCAATCAATATAGGGGTTTCCTTCAGTGAAGATTACCTTCACATCAGGTACACTTGCATGGCAAGGGGATAGTTTTTTAGACACAAGTGATCTCTGCTGCTAGGTTGGAGCATGAGCATGAGCTGTTGGCCTTGCCTGGGATGAAGGACTTGTCTCCTTACCACAAGGACAGGAATGCTGTAGACTTAACATGTAGAAAGCTTAATTCTGTGGGACATATTCCATGATAGGACTGATTTAGAAGGAATTTTGGGGTCTGACCTAATAATTATACTTACTTTCAATAATTACATTACTTTTTCAAATCCCTGTTGCCTTTTGATGACACCAAGCTGAGTGGTGCAGTTGACACGCCTGAGGACAAGAATGCCATTCAAAGGGACCTGGACAAGCTCAAGACATGGGCTCATGTGAAACTCATGAGGTTCAACAAGGCCAAGTGCAAGGTCCTGCTCCTGGGTCGCGGCAACCCCTGATATCAATACAGGCTGGGGATGAAGGGATTGAGAGTAGCCCTGCTGAGAAGGACTTGGGGGTACTAGTGGATGAAACGCTGGACATGAGCTGGCAATGTGCACTCACAGCTCAGAAAGCCAACCATATCCTGGGCTGCATCCAGAGCAGTGTGGGAGGTGATGCTGGCCCTCTACTTGGCTCTGGCGAGACCCAACTTGGCGTACTGCATCCAGCTCTGGGGTCCCCAGCACGACAGGCACAGACCTGTTGGAGAGAGTCCAGAGGAGGGCCACAAAAATGATCAGAGGGATGGAACACCCCTCCTATGAAGAAAGGCTGAGAGAGTTGGGGTTGTTCATCCCAGAGAAGAGAAGGCTCTGGGGAGACCTTATAGTGGCCTTTCAGTACTTAAAGGGGGCTTATAAGAAAGATGGGGACAAACCTTTTAGTAGGGCCTGTAGTGATAAGACAAGGGGTAATGGTTTTAAACTAAAAGAGGGTAGATTCAGACGAGATGTAAGGAAGACATTGTTTACAGTGAGGGTGTTGAAACACAGGCGCAGGTT
>JAOBAS010000072.1:27327950-27338851 GCA_025311575.1 Elanoides forficatus
GGGGGGGGGGGGAATCTGAATTTTCAATATCCTAATAACTATGATTCCTAGAACCTATGACCATCTTTTTACAGTGTTATTCTGCTAGTACCACAGAAGATGAAACAACTTTATACACTACTTCAATATTTTATATTCAGATAGCTTTAGCCACCGTACTTGGTTTTCTAGTTGCTGTATACCTGGGTATAGTCTTGCAATGTAGGACTTATTTTCTCTGTAAAATTTTCTATGGGAAGAAAATGGAACAATGAAGGCCTTTATTGCAAATGGAATGTACAAATAATACACAAAAGCTGAGAGCACTTTTCGATATCATGTATGTTTTTTTCATAACCTCTGACATTCCCCAGTCATTGCATGTCTCTCAAATTTACAAGCATCTTTTTAAGATTTGCCTTTCAATCCCATTATCTTTCTCAACATTACAATAATTTTTACTTTAAAACTTACATGTAAAATTCGTCAATATACTTCCAGCTGATGAGAAAAGAAAGCTTTGGAATTTATTTCGTTTGTAAACCCTAATAATTTGAAGAGCATATAAGGACCTTTTTCTCATAACAAATAAATCAGTTTATCACTTTTATTGAAGAAGAAATAAGGAACACGAGTACTAAAGATTCATTAATTAACTTCTGTAGGTTTTGATATTTTATGTTATAAAGTAATGTGTTTATATACATTATACATAAGGTAAGCCTTCCAATGACCTTTATGTGGTACTCTCCTAAACTGGGTGAAAATATTTTTGTATTTCTTTTATTACAAGCAACCATTGAAAAGGCTAGAAAATGGCATCTACATGATAATTGTTACATCAAAATATATCATGGTCTTGAAGATAGGTGCTTATATAGATTCCATTGTCAATCACTGTTCCTTTGCCATTTAGACTTAAATTATCAAATAAGAACAGTGCGCATTCTTTTGTGATGTTTCAATGATTAAGTTACTATAAAATTTAAATCTACATTGCCTTGTATCAAAATACAATGAGTTATGTGAGAAAATGCCACATTAATTTATGAAATTAATTTATATTATTAGAGAGTTTTCAAAACACTGGTGATTTGGAGTCAAGCAGCTCATTAATATTTCACATCCCAGAGGTTAATACAAAACTTAGGCTAAAGGTCAAATTACAATGCAGCAGTTGGAATTTAGGCTCTTTCTCCAATAAGCTCTGCATATTTTTTTGGTAGAAGTGTCTATAAACTGAGAAATGCATGTAATTATTTTGAATCCTTGCCTAATTAGCATTATAAATTAGTTTGGACTAGCATTAGTTTTTCCTGTTTGAAAGCATAATTCTAAATTGTGAAAATGTTTTATTGTTTACTGCACTGTTAAAGGAGAGCTGCTAGGCAAATGAGCTAGGTTAAAGAGACTTTCTGTGTTTGGGCATCTGCTTTGTTCTGTGAATTGGACAGAGCAGGAACTTGAACTTGACTGTTTAAAAGGTTCATGTCAGCAGCTGGATCTGCCCCCAGCTTTATCTAAATGAGATAGTCAGCTGACAGAACCATTATCTGAGGATTTGTTAGAATATTTTCAGAAATATCTTTCACTGAAGACTGCTTTCCTAGATTCAGTAATGTCAGCCTGCACATCCTAAGAGCTTTTCATGGGCAACGATTCGTTGGGTTGAAGAAGGCCGTTTCTAGCATATAATATTTTAAACTGACTGGTCAATCAGTTATCTAGGATGTTGCCTCTCTCACATTTACAGCCAGAGCACTAGTCACTGTATAAATGTGAAAAGGGGAGTTATTACTAACTCTGGCCACTGGATTTGAGTTCAGAAATATTTACATTTAATTATAATATATATCAGGTCCTTCTCATTTTTGTAATAATGTTTTAGCCATTTCATGGTGAATTTCACAGACATGAGAATAGTATTCCTGTATAATTAAAACTTCCAGATGACAAACTGCACTGGCATTTCTGATAGGATATTTATCTACTGTTTGAAAAGAGAAGAATACTAGTAGACAATTCCAAATTAGATGCTACATAATTGATCTCTGCTGTATGCCTGATGGACATTCCTACTATCAAGACATCTAAAGTCGTTACCTGCTCTTCTTGCCCCTAATTATGAACACTGGTTTCTTTTCAATTAACATTTTGCAGAGAGGTTTGAGTCCCCACTTTTTATCTCATCATCTCATCTACCAATACTTTTAGATCAGTATCTGAATTAGGTAATCAGTGCAGGAGCACAGTCCTTTTCATCCTTATTCTTCTTAGAATGCTCCACACCAGCCCTTTTTGATTTAGGCTGCTTCTTATTTGTAGTAGAAGAGTACCGAAGCAGGTAGTTTTTAGTGAGTAAACAATTAGCTTTACCATCAGGGTCTTCAGGATGACTATCTACATTGTTTAATGATTCCAACTTTTTCCTCCCTGCTACCTATCTTTATGTACTGTTAAATGGTCATTTAGACATCTTATTTGAACATTTATCTAGGTAGGTCTGGGCCTTCAGGCCTTATCATATGGGCTTCCCGGATTGCCCTCACCATCTGCTGCTGGCACTGTGAGACACTAATCTGCCTCCAGTAAAGGAGTCTGCTCTCCACTGTCTCAGGAATTTGGTTTCCCCAGTAGCCAGAATGGTACTTAGAGCTTGCCATAAAAAAATCTAAAACACATCATGAATATGAGGTTCTCAAAAATGAACTTGCAGTTTCTTGATTCATCACTCATGAGAAACAGGAGTGCATGCTGTTAGCCAGATCTCTTGGGCTGCCTCTATGCTGATATTCTTCTAATGTTGAAGATGCATCTATACTACGAAGCACTTAGCTTGTGGCCTCCTCTGGACCCCAGTGTCTGTGGTCTGAAGGCACAAATGTGTGTACATGTTTTTCAGGTTCAGAACATCTAAAATTTGTTCTGATTCAGCCCATTGCAATGGGGTTTACACATTCAGAAACAAGAGGTATTCCGATTTCTAGGGGTATTCTAGTCTGCATGTAACAGGAAAGTGCATTATAGAGTCTGAGGATTCGAAAACTTACTATAGTGTTGGAAGTAGTGGCAGCAATGGTGCAGTCAGGTTTATACTCCCACTATAGACAGTCCTCATGTTCCCTGAAGGATGTCTGGATACTGCCCATGTGAATACTACCAGTCAGAGACAAAAACAGTGTGAGGGAACATGGGATGCAATATGGATGATCAGTGCTGCAGTGTTAGAGGTGTCTCCCTGGCTTTGTTCTATTTAGATGTACAGGCATCAGTATAGACATACCTTTAAAAATAAGTGTGTGACTGGGGGAGATCAGGACATGACATTGATAAAATGTAGGATAAGTATTTGATAATATAATTGGAAACAAAAAACCAGAATGGAAATAAAACAAAAAGCACTATTAAGAACTATCATTATTAAAATCAACCAAAAATTTAGCTCTGTGATACTCAGGTTGGCACCTACCAATTATTGATGCTAAGGGGACCATTCTAGTGTTAATTCACTGTCTCAGTTACTTTGTAAAAGTGACCTGCTTGGTTTTGGGTTATAACCTGCTTGATTGGGTAATAAATAGAAATGAATGAGAGGAACCTCAAATCCTATTTTCTTTTCCTTCTGTTATTCCCTGTGTTACTATCATTGTATATGGGTTCTATGTACAGCAAAATGAGTGTGAAGCATTGTTAGGCATGTCCAGACACAAAAGGCAGCAGAAAATCTCTTTCAAATGCAGGTTTGGTATCTCCAAATTGCTGTTCTGCTTATATTTCCATTGTGTTCTTTAACTAGTCTGCTCTTCCTTGCTTAGACAACTCTCTGGCTCTTTCCACCCAGCTTGTTTAGGTTTTTGTGATATGACACGTAACATCAGAAACAATTACAGTACAAACATCTCATTAGCATTACAATTTTCAGTTCCTCTGGCATTTTATAGACACCAAATTTTACACAGCAGTATAAAAGAAAAGTGTTAGGATGACTTAATAAACTTCCACCTCTTCCTTTTGGCGATTATTGCAATGGCTTATTCATCTTTGAATGTGGACCCTTTAGGCTACAATGCTTAAAAAGTTTGACTGTCAGAACAGTTTGGTGAGTCCCATTTTTTTTTGTTGTTTGGGCATAGCTTTTACAGTTTTAACTACAGCTAAAAGCTGCATTATTTATATCCAGTAGTTTTTCTAGTTAAAATCAGTAATATTCAGCTCTAATCTTCTTACAGAAAAGCTGAAATAATCATATGTGGATATTCTAAATATAATGGAGCTATTTTAAGCACTAGGATCAGGTAATACTACTGTTATATTAATGTGAGTTGATGAAGTAGAAACAGATTTAAAAAATCCTTCTTAATGGAAACAAATTCAGCACCATATCTTTTATATATTTTTAATCTCTTTTTTTCCCTTCCAAAATTGACTGATCTTAACCCAACCCAAATTCATTAAGCTTGTATTAACTGTCTATTCCAAGCCTATATTTATGGTTCATGGCCAGAATTTTTGCCTTGCTTGGTAAAACTGACTTAATTTTTTCCAAAATAGAATAATACTTTCTTATCCATTACCACAACTTCAATCTCTGTTCATAAAGGAATTTCTTTATGCTGAGTGTGAGAAGAAAAAAAGCAAACTAAAAGAGATAATGTTCAGATTTGCCATAAAGGTGTGACTGGAAGGCTATTATAACACGTTCATAGTTATTCATTTCTGGTGGGAATTTTTTATGTAAAGAAAAAGTATTATTGAAATCCTGAAAATGGTTTGGGTCTGCGTGGCTAAGAATTCCATGTTTTCAGAACTTTCAGCTTAAATTTTTGTACTGATGTATTGGTCAGTGTAAGTTCCCCTCCTGCACCCACTGTGGTTGCAAGCTTCTGTTCGGACCATTATAAGCAGGCAAACAGAGCCAGGTTTATAAGCACACTGAGATGGAAGACTTTTTGCTCAAGCTATAATGGAGTCAGAAGCACACTTGTTTGTTTGATGCGTACTGGAGAAAGAGGCCTTGTTTATGTGCACATACACATTCAGTATTTTAAATAGCATCAGTTGGGTGCTTAACTCACTGAAAAAGTAAATATGTGCTTCAAATTTCCTGCAGTGAAAAAGGATGTCCTGTATAGTCTATCCCAAAAATTTACTTTGCAAGACACAGAGGCATGTGCTTGACTCTCATTCGCTTTTATAGATGTCTCTTGAATGTTAGTCCTCTTTTGATGACAGATTAGCTTTTGTATGTTCTTCCCTTTTTCCTTCTTCCCTTCCACCTCCCCAAAGCTATTTAGTCTGAGTGTATAAGGGAAAAGATAGGCAAAGGTTTCATTACTCGTTACCTCTGCAACATTTGAGATGACCAAAGTTTGCTTCTGCTGTGTTCAGTCTGATTCTAAATATGATCTAACATGCTGAACGAGAGATACTGTTAGAACAGTCCTACTGGAAATGAGCAGATGGTAATGAAAGTAATTCTATGATCAGTACATTATCAACTTTAGCAGTTAACTGATGGGACCATCTAATTTTTTTCATTGCTGGAAAATAAAACTGTGTGTCTATCTCTAAGCAAAGTATTTCTTTCTATTTATCAATGTGCTTCATATTTCATAACTATGGAGAATTTGAGCTCTGCCTTCAATGAAACACTGGTACACAAGACCTGTGAGACTCAAACGACATGCTGAATTCTCTCTGTACTCTGTTGCAATAATGCTACACGGCAACTTTGTATCTGATCTCCCAGCCAGTGGCTGATTTTTCCTGGAGAATAATTTAAAACTGGTACCTTATTACATTTGCCACTAAGTAAATACCTAGAAAGATATTCCAGTGCTGCAAAAAGGTTACAATTTAATGGCAGACAGAGTTGACAAAGATAAGGCTATAAACAATAGGAGGAGTGGGTTGGTGGTGGTGGGGAATTTTGTTTTCAGTCCCATAGTTATTTAACTAGATTACTTATTCCACTTATGTTTATTCAAAACTGACAACCAGTTATTAAAGGATTTTTAGAATCAGGATCACTAGTTTGTGCATTTCTATGAGATTTTACATGGGTGAAAACTGATAGATGTTCTAGTCATAGGTGTTACAGTGGGAATGAAGGTCACATAAATCTTTACTCTGTTTTTTAGGAAGTCTTGGATAGCAGATACTTGATACTATTTTACTTTCATGACACAGAAATTCTGAGGCATGAGAATAATCCATTGACTTGAAGAAAAGTAAGTGAACTACTCTTCCTAGGTCCTGGAGAGGCTTGACGATTGTACTGGATATGCCTCCCTGTTTCCCTAAGCCTTTACAATGCCATGAGTCTTTGACTTATTTCTGTCTAACCCCTAGCATTTTCTTATGCCCTATAAAGAATGAATGAGTAGTATTCAAAAGTTATACTTATCTGGACAAAAAACCCAAACAAACATTTCTTTAATGAAGGTAAAATGCAAAAGGCCCTTGTACTAAACTCTGGAATATATTCCTATGTTGTCTCAAAGAAACATGAGTCATACAATCCAATCATCTTCCCTTCCAATAGGCTAGGGAAAAGATACAAAATTTGGTTGCTACATAGAAACCCAAAACAGTTAAAGAAAAGACATCATCCTCTAGATATTCTCAAGCAATATTAGATCTCTCTCACAGTGTTTTGGTACTGAAAATGTCTGAGTGCTTCTGCAAGCTGTCTTTGATACTGGAAAAGTACTCAACACTTTTAGAATTGGAACATCAAATCTGAACAACTGTTGATTCTCTCAAAGATCAGACAATCACTCCAAAATGAGAAAACCATTTTGTCTTTCCAAGTGCCATAGTTACTTTGATGTTCATTCCCTTTCCAACAATCCAGAATAATCTCTAGGGCTTTGGCACTGGGCTAGCCAGAATAGTTTTGATAACTGATACACAGGACAAGTCTTTCAAGCATTTTTAATAAGTTTAAAAGGATGTGTTTTGTTTTGTTTTTTCTCTTTGCAAATTGTCTTTAGAGGAAAAAGAAAGGGTATACTTTAGTTCTTTTCCATTTGCCAATCTTATGCATTATGTTAGCTTGTCAGCATTATGCTAGTTGCTTTTGCCAGTAAGCATACACATGAAAAAAAGTCCAGCAGAACTGCCTGACTATTCTGTGCTCAGCTTGTCTCTTTTAGAAGTGACCTTGCACAAAACCAATATCTCTTATGCACCTTTGTGTAAAAGCATCAATGCAGATAAAGCATGGAAATAATAAACAAAAAGCTAGCCAGTAATACAGATTAAAAAAAAAAAAAAGATAATTTAATCTGCATTTTATCTATTATTTGTCTGTCTGTGTATAATCTACTCAGTTGAATAGATGAACGATCCTAACTTTCCCATTTAATTTTCTCTGTTTTTACTTGATAATAAAGTTATTGCTTGGCTTTTCAAAGTTATTAAATAATATCAATATAATTTATTGTAAATATGCAACAGAATAACATAAAGCCAATGATGTTACATTGAGCTTAAAGTAAAAAAAAGTCTGACTCCCTTAGAAATAGTGTATTGGTCAATTCAACTTGCTGTGTGTAAGAAGCCAAACATATAGACACATCTATTTTCTTTGCTGCTATCTAGTAGGCAAATATTAGTGCATTTCATACAGGTTTCCCAGCAAATACATTTTATCTCTGTGCTAAATTTTAAAGGTGTAGTTTGGGTAAACACATCACTTTTACTGATAGTATCATTTTATGGCTCCATTTGGATGTGATAGAACCTCACTTTCATAGAGGAATCATGATTTACAGCATTTTCTTGCATTTATTTTAATGACTATTTTTAAAATGCTGCAACATGTTCTGTATTCATGAATATTTTGCGTGGATTTATGTAGATTAGCACTAGTAGAGGAGAAATAAATATGCTTTATTTATTTATTCTTTACACATGACACTGTAAAATTGTTGCAGGCAAGATACTTCTGTGTTTTACTAAGGAGAGCAGCTTAGACATCCCCATCTGTAACTTCACTTATCTGGCACTGCTAATAGATACAGTCCTATAACAGTAAAACTCATGATGCAAAAATTATAGCCTTTACAGTCAGAATACTCTGATGACAAATTAGAAGTTCATGTTTTCTACTTCAGCTTCTTCTTCTGGCTGATTTTCTTCTGCAAAAATTATAGCCTTTACAGTCAGAATACTCTGATGACAAATTAGAAGTTCATGTTTTCTACTTCAGTTTGTTCTTCCAGCTGATTTTCTTAGTGTTAAAATGTTGTAACACTTCCATTGTTATTGAGTTTTTAGTGACATTGCTACACAGCACTGTAACAAAACCAAATGCAACTGGGGTATTTAGAAAGACCTTTGATATATATGGTATTGCAGAGAAAGTATTTATTTGTCTTTTTTTTTTTTTTTTAATAAAACTTTCAGGACACAAACAAGAAGAGTTTTCAAATATTATCAGTTTAGTCTGTACATGCCATAGGCAATAAAATCTTAATCAATATCTCAGTTTTCATCTTAAGACTAGGCAGATTGTCTTGCCAGCCCTTCTAATTGGTAGGCAATCAGAATATTTTGCTAACTTATTTTCTGGCTAGGATTTTTCAAAAAAGTACTCAGTTATGTATGTTGTGCAGCATTTTGTGATGTCATCAATTACCTGATCTTTCCATGCATTCATGGCAATTGCATAGTACTTTACCTTCATTTTCTTCCATGTTTCAAATGCTGAATACCTCTAAAGAGAGCATTTACAAAGTTCTTGCAGTCATTTGCTCTCCACGGATATTAATGGCAGTTGTTTTGGTTAAAACCCCACTCAGTTCTCTGAAATACTGGGAGTAAGTTCTTTCCATTAGGCAAGAAAAACACCTTTAATCATGCCTCTATTCCTGTTGTTCTGAACACTCACTGGCCACACACCATGTAAGCCCCAAGGTTAACCATGATATTTACAAGGCCTTTCTCTTCAAAATCCATGTTCATTTTCATTCTTTTCATTATTGGGTTTTATTTGATTACTGTGACTTTTTGCTTGCAAGTCTAACACAGTTTTAGACCCAGAATACTAAATGCACATCACTGCTGAAAACCAAACATTTTTACTGAATGTCTAGCAACAGATGGACAATTCTCAGCATTACTGTTTCCAAGATTTTATAAACTTATAATTCCTTTTTTGTTGTCAGGATCAGTGAAAGCAAACTTTGAGTTACATTATAATTTCACTTAATTTTGTGATCCTTCCTTAGTGTTCATGTGACTTTTTGTTCCTCTATTGTGCTGTACATTACAGATTATCTATCTATTTACTGTATTTAATACCTTGAACCTCTTAAGTTCACTGATGCGTGCATGCCCTTAGTAGACTGCTTCACCGTTCCACAGGCAAGTGTCTCATCTTAAGCTCACCTGGGAATTCAGTGCAGTGGGTAAGAACTGATGTATGACAGAAGCTGGAGTTCTGCTGAGGACCCCACTTCTGATGTCCTAAAACAAAGTGCTCAGCTATCATCATGCACAAGCATTCAAAACCAGATTTATTTATGGATGGTTGTATTTGTTTAAATGATCTTAGCACAATTCAACAAGTGTTAAAGCATTTCTGCCACACCCAGGCCCCAGTCCCCATTGCTGCCCCAAAGGACTAGGTAGCCTGCAGCAACAGACTGCGGACTAGGAAGGGGGTAAAGAGAGGTTTCCCATAGGCAAGGGTTGTTTTTCCAAAGTGCTTGTTTGGTTTTTTTCAGTGCCAGAACTGGTGATTAGCATGGTGTTTAACTGATAAACTCCATTGATTGAAATTCCCTCCAAATCAGTAAACTGTCTTTTTCCCATGACAGCTGTATGAGCATGTATTTTGTTATTTGTCCAAGAATTTCTAATTGGTGTTCTTCATTGTTTTTTATCTTACAGTTAATCAATCATTTGATAATTGATTGTGAATTTAACAGATTTCCAGATGTTATAAACACACTAAGGACTGTGGAAACACACAGCACATTTGAATATGAACACATCAGTGGAAGGTAAATGTGAAAGGTTACAAGCAACATACTTGCCAGCTGGACTTTTTAACAGCTGATGGTCCATTGATTGAAACTTCAATCCATCAACTATTAGACCTGTGACAATATACTTAAAAAATGTTACCATTTTCTGTCAGTCTGTGCTAGATAAAGACCAGGAAAAGCAGTTTCTAGTACAAAACACAGGCAAAATTGTCAATAGAGTAAACAAGTAAAAGGTACAAACTGACGAAATAGCTCTCTTCAGCTGAAATAAAAATGTCCTGAGTCATATGAGGAGACTGCTGCAGAGCCAAGAGGTCAAATCTGCTGATTCCAATCCACTGGAATTTAACAATTGTTTATCCTATTTACAGGTTTCTCATGTCTGCTTATGGACTAAAAAATAAGCATTACATTTAAATGTCATTTCAGATTATAAATTCATAAATTGAACACGGGCACAGTATTCTAATACATACATGCTGATCTGGTGAATAATAGAGTTCTTTCAGCTACAAGAATAAGAAAATAAGAACTAAAAATAATGCAGAATGCAGTTTTTATTTCACACTGCAAACAGTGGTGGGAGATGATCCAACACAGGGATCTTGCAATCATAATTTGAAGTGTTGACCTATGAGGATGCTGCCAACTATATAATCTCACAAGATGAAATGCTGCACTTCGGAGGAGAAAGTTGCTATTGGACAAAAGGGTGAAAACAATAATAATAAAAAAGACGGCTGGGAGTTGACTATCACTAATAAAACATTACATGAACTGTTAAGGGATGTTAGTTGAGAGCCGCCTTCACTACCAGTTGCTCTTGGGCCAGGACTTGATCCTGCCTGGCCGGTCACACGCGCTGCCCCAGAGGAGGCTCTCCGACAGCCCCCCCATAGCGGACTCCCACAAACACAAGGGCAG
>JAOBAS010000072.1:27339201-27358218 GCA_025311575.1 Elanoides forficatus
GCCGGTCCGAGGTTTGCTGGCGATTACACGCGCGCACCCCGCGCACCCCAGGCTTGGCGAGGATGCAGACGCTCGCCCCCCAGCAGCCGGCACCAGGCAGGTGGGCTGCGACCCGCCGTCCTGCTCCAGCCGCCGGCGCCGAGCCCCTCGCTGGCCTCGCTGACGCCGGTGACCCCCAGTAGCTGGTTGCGGGAGCACACCATGGCCATTCCTGCCCCGTGGCCGGAGGCTAAAGACCCCCACTTGCTGCCGTAGCTCACGCTGGGATGCCCCCACTCACTCCAGCCTCTGACACCACAGGCCAGGGGCACCCACCCCCCCAGTCTGACTCCAGTGGCTGGCACCAAATTCCACTTGCACGCACGCAGGTCCCCCCCCGGCATCTGGCACCGAGTCCTTGCGGCACGCACGCGCGGGGGACAGAGACTGAGATTACGCGGAGAGGTAGTTAAGAAAAGATTTAATGGGGAGTGAGGGCAGACTGCACAACCGGGCGCAGGGCTCAGCCAGACAGGCATACTGACCAGCCACGGTTTACACGCGACCGGCCCCTGTTCTGTCTGTTCCTCCTTTCTTCATCCCCCGCACGCTGCCTCATCAGTTTGCACAGTCCCAGACTCCCCTCCAACATCCCGCACCCTCAGGTCTGCATCCTTATCAGTCAGAAAGTCCCGTCTGCCTGCGGTTTCTTCATAGCTATTCAGCTAGTGTGACTGAGGTTTGTTTCTGGCTATTTTCATTAACGCTAATTGGTCGAGCTTTGTGCTTTTGAGCCTCTCTCTACTTCCCTTTCCTTATCATCCTAATTTGGCAAGGTCCTTAGTCCAAAAATCCTACTTGAAAATAAACAATCCCACACTCCCTATATTCTTACTAATTAGTGCGGCTGACCAGTTTTGTTCTTATCACTACCTCCCTTATCACTTGTCTGACAGGTTCCTGCCTCTCTGTGTTTTCATTTATGACTTCCTACTTTTCTCAATATCCCTTTTTGCATTGAAAGGGCTCTTGACCACATACCCTTCAAGGAATAGACTTTCTCCTTCCACATATCCTTACATGAACCACCGCAGTTGTTAGGGCTCTGCATCACAGGCCAGATACTGACAGCAGGATTCCTTGAAGTTGAATTATAGATTTTTTTAAGACACTAATATTTTTAAGGACATTAATTAACTTTGCCATTTTTTCCTATGTGCTGAAATTCTTCTTTAAATTGTTTCAGAAGTCCCAGACTCACAGATCAGTCAAGCAGAAATTTTTGAATATATGATCATAAGGACATTTTCAAAGTCAAGCAAGCAATAAAATTTGAAATTGAACTCTTTATTTTTTATTAGAGATGTATTTACCCAAATTGAAGGACAAATATTGGAAAATATAAATTGAATCCAATGCATTATCTTCACTCAAAGTTTAATTACTCCATCTAAAGTTCCACTACTTAGCTGTGGCTTTCAGGGCTCCAAGTGATTTTCAGTTTGAATTTCTGGTGTTTAGAGTAATGTTACTGGCTAACAATGTTTTGTTGCTAAAGGATAAGCTTCCAGTGTTGTGTGCATTGGCTTACTCTAACAGCATTCCACTTGTTAGAAAAGCACTTTTAATTAGATAGAATATACTAGGAGTATGTCATTGTGTTGCTGCTCTTGTTAATAAATAGGCATCCACATAGCTTTTACAATTAGCAAATAATGCAGTGCGTAATACTAGACCTCATATTGTTCTCATCTTTAAAAATATTTACTCCATTTTTATTAGTTCTTTGGGTGAATATCTCCACTGACTTCTATATAATTCTGTAGTCGGTTGTGCCATTAAAAGTTATTCTTGTCTCATAGCTCCTGGTTTCCTTGTATCAACCAGATGTTAGCACGGCCCGTGTTACCACATTTAGCCACTTTGGAACAAATTTGCTATATCAACTAATCAGCTGTTTAATTAACATGGCTAACTTTGCACTGAACCAGATAAGTGGCAATTGCATAGTGCTTCTTGCTTGCTCTCTTTGCAGCAGAATCCTTCCTGCAGCCAATTCTACAGTGAATATTTGTCAATAGTCCAAGACATTTGCTAACTCCCCTAGCTGTGATTTCATTTTTAGCTAGGTTCCTAGCACTTGCTTACAAATAGGAAAATATTCAAGTAGACAGAATTCTGACTTGGAAACCAATATTATTTCTTACTAAATTAATATGAATAATTAAAGCATTTTCAAAACACTTAAATGTCCATTCTTGTCCTGTAATTCAAGTTTGCTACTTGAAAATTGTCACCTAGGAGTTTAATCTTGCTAACCAGGTAAGTGAGAAGATGATCAAAGCCGAAGATCAACTAGTGGAAGAAACTGCTATCATGTTTATATGCACAAAAAGAAATGAGGTTTGTGTGTGACTAATTCTGATGAAGAAAACACCATGAAAAAATGTAGAGATTGGAGAAAGGTAGAACTGAATTCAGTTTTGAAACTAATCAGAAACACAAAAAAAACTTTCTGAGGAGAAAACCCGGGGAATTTTAGCTCATTTTAAACTTCAGAAGAAACAGAGGAGTCACATGAATCCCTGTAATACTCTAGACCTTTTTTCTAAAGAATGCCATGGACCATAAAAAGAAAGGACTGCAATTTGGAGGGAAGACTTGGAAAAATAAAGCAGGGCTGAAGATTCTATAGAAGAAGTATTCAAGGGAAGAATTGCTCAAAGCTTTGAGAGATCTCATTTATGTGTGTTTTTTGTTTGACAGAGCCTTTAGAAAGGCGATATATATATTCTATTATATGTGTAAAATCTAAATAGAACCCCTACCCCTGCTACTTGATAGCTGACTTTTTAACAAGCTCTCCAGAAATTAGATAATCATGCATACTTTCACATATGATTGGAAGGGGATGTGCTACCTGGAGCTTCATGTTCACTCAGAGGTTGAATAAAATGAGACCTTCTTCCTGTGAGTTCAGGCTCTGAGTTAATTCTGAGAAGCATGGGAGACCTAGAATAAAACTTTGTGTATCAGTCTTATGCAAATCAAAAACTCCCTGGAGTTAAAAGCTTCTGAAAGTGCAGGGCAATACTAAGTCTGGTTCAAAGTTACACTTCACAGTCTGCAAAAACCAGATACTAACAACAAGGAAAATGTTAGGCTAGTATATCTGACAGCAGCTGTTCCTGAAGTGTTTGTAATTCCTAAGAGTTTACAGTAAACCTAGATGAAGAGAGAACTAGAATCAGTAGTGCTTGTCTTTCAGGAGTATTACACTTCATGTAACTCAGACA
This sequence comes from Elanoides forficatus, assembly GCA_025311575.1. NCBI lineage: Eukaryota > Metazoa > Chordata > Aves > Accipitriformes > Accipitridae > Elanoides > Elanoides forficatus. The sequence goes on from JAOBAS010000072.1 coordinate 27,342,477, forward strand.
ATGTTAATATTTAAAAGTAGACAGTTAGGTATTGCTACTTTATGGCTAAAGATTTAGCTTTGTAATTTGGGGAACCAACTCTTAGAATCTGTTACACCAAAAGTAAAAAGGGCTGCTGACTGACCTAGAGTCTACTTCAGCAGAAAGAATTGGTTGAGAAGAAGCAAACTTCCATCCAGACTGAATCACCTTGGAAGATGGTTGTGCAGAAAAAGGAAATCAGTATTTTAAAGTGGATCAGGTCTACACAATATTGAACAAAGGATACACAGAAAGTGTTTGCAATTCTTTGGACTTCTCCATTTAAGACCAAGGATCGCACTGCTTCAGAATGTGGAACTGGGCAAATAAACTACCTCACATGTCCATAATCATCCTCATCAGTATATACAGTAGTTTTACAAGAGCTAAATACCATTCTGAAAATTCTTAATGCATCTGCTTTATTCAGTTTTCCTTCCAAGTACATTTCTATAGTCCTGCTTAGGTGCACCTAGAATTCTAGCCTTTAGTGTTAACTTCCAGATGGATATGTGAGAGGTCCATCCAGGTTCTGTCTTATAATGCCCTTAACAACACGAATCTTTGCTGTTGACTACGTCGTTCTTCATACTTGCCTTCTGTTTGCTCAAGCTGAGGCTCTGGGCTAAAAACGGGTGAAAATGAACTCATATAACCTCTGGAAAGGAAAGTTTATGCTTTAATTTCAGCCCTTTGAGAGAGCTTATGATGATATTGTGACATTAAGAGAGGAAGAGAGTATTACAAAGATAAATGTCCTTACATAAACCTTTGATACATCCTAATAGCAAAATATTACTAGGAATATTTCACTGTTTTCTAGTCACAGGTTGGAGAGGAGAGATATCCTATTTCAGCCATCTAATAGCTGAGTGTCTGGTCCAAGACTCATTTGGGTTCTCTCCAAAGTTGGTGAAGGAACAGAATATCGCCTTGGAAAGAAGTTTATTCTGTTTATTTAAACAGTCTTTGGCATCTCTAGAGGATGACTCATCCATCTTCACTGCTGAGGTGGTTTTAAAGACTAGTTTAAGATTGGACAGACAATTTAAGGATGATTAAGTTAAGTCACCTGAAGTCTTATCCATGATCTAAAAAAGTCTAAACAGCTAATAGGCCAAAGGCCTAATAAAAAGGCCAAAACAGGTAATAAAAACAACAGTGTATGTGTATGAAAGAATGTCCTAGTATAACAGTACTTAGTCACACACAGAAAATTTTGAGCCTAGAAAGAAGTAAAAAGACCTGACAGATGTGTAAGAAAACCATTACTTTTGTGTTCACAAATTGAAATTAAGAGCCAATATATTTAAAATAGAGGAGAAATAGTATTTCCTTTTTGATTTGAGATGGATCTGTTGAACCCTCCATTGTGGAATATTATATTGACGAATCACTTTGTAAAATATAGGCAACTAAGAGGAGTAACTTCAGCTTTATTCAGTAAGGGTAAAAGGGGTTTATATCCTAATTCTTCAAGGTATAAATTGTCATTAGATAAATCTTTTTGTCCACTGTAGTTATGAACACTAAGAAGACTTTATGCCTTCCTATGGAGGCATACATAATGGCTCAGGAGCTGATAATTACTCTTCACAGTATTATAGTAGTTTTTATGGTCTGATTACATAAATATTGTTTAAAAGGTTTAGAGAAAATATTTGATGAAGAACATAAAATATTTACTTAGTTCATGAATTTGTGGAACTTCTCCCAACACATACACATATGTGTCTGTATGTTTGTAAAAATCACATAAAGGTTCATTAGAATTAATTCAAGTGCCTATATTTAGGAGCATGTTTCTTAAATGAGTGGGTAAATTTAAAAAAAAAATCTTATAAGCCTAAAACGCCTATGAAAGTCAGAGAAAAGTGAAATGGAAAAATTCTTCCTACCTTCATAAACATATCCATATATGTATTTAGGTTTTTTAGATTAGTCATTTAGAATAAGGGCTGATAGTATTTAGAATAAGAATATTGTGACCAACCTATTTTTATACGGCTGTTCGCCTCTTGGGCCATGTGACACTACTGAAGAGAATTATCTATTGTTTCTTCTGGTAGCTGGTTTAAAAAATCCAGAGTTTATGGTAAGAATGATAATGAAAAATTGTATCATTCTCACCCAAGAAAACAGACCAGTATTCTTGCACATCCCATCCCAAGGTATTAGTGAGTGTTAGACCAAAGGGAGTCACAGGCGCTCTCTACCTCTGAAAAGCCAGGTCAAAGTGGTTTTATTTTATAGTCATGTGGCTCCTTTAGCAACTATGTCTCACAGGGTGTGTTTCACTGTAAATCATGTATTTGAACTGAGAGTAAAAAAGAAGAATGTGCCTCTGTAAGCACTTTCCCCCAAACTGTTGTTCACTGGAGAAAGAAAATGAAGCAATTACATGATCTGCCCACTACTTGTGAATATAGTACAAGTTAGATTAACTCAGGTTAGATCAACCCAAGCATGTGCTAAAGTGTGTGACATCCTTAGGAAGTCACTAGTCCTGCCATCCAGTGAGATAAATGGAATTGGGGGGGTTTTGATTAGCTTCTGTTGTGAAAGAGGCTGGAAGAATGCACTATGGTGCACAATACCTAGCAGTAGGTTTCATAACACTGAATAACTCAGATAAGCATCTAGCATGTATCCAAAACTTTAGTACAAAACAAACATTAAGTAAATTCTGATGCTGAAGAAAATAGGAAATAGTGTCATTTATTTCAGTTTTACCCAATATTCTACCAGGAAAACATGTGCTTTTCTAATTATTTTTACTATAGTGAAGCTTTCTGTGTAATCAAACTAATAATGGATTTTGTTGTGAGGGGTTCTGGGGTTTTGGGGGTGGAGTGCGGGGGTGGCCTGTATGAGAATGACACAATAATATCTTAAAGAGGAATATAGCATCAGATAATTATTCCAGTCCCAAATTCTGTTTAGAAGGAAAAAAGTACAGCCAGACAGAAATTACTTGTGCCTCTGAGGTGCATACATAATGACTACAGGACAGGCCTGCAGCCTGCTGCATGAATACTAGTTCTCATGTGGCCATTGCCCCATCGCTACTGCAGCAGTTTCCCAGAAGATGTTAGCTAAGGTAAGCACTTTGTGCTGTGGGTTGGGTTTCTTTTCAGGGAGATATCAAATTGTCGTATACAGAAATTATGATATTGGCAGATGCTGAAGAATGAGCAAGGTTTATTCCAAGAAGCTGAATTGCCATCAATCAGTCCCATTCACATTTTCATTTTAACACTGTGAAAAGAAGAGAAGCATCCTGCCACTGCATTGATCTTCTAGAAATTAGAGACATCATATCTTCTTTTAGTATTGGGGTCTGGCAAATACTAGAAGAATTAATGCTTTTTGAAAGTTGTAAAATTAAAATAAAAGCATATCTGTTCCTTTAAACTTCCATTATTTTTAACCATAAAATCCATGAGATGGTTACTTTTTTTGGTAGAAGACTAACAAAATAATTTATATTGCACATTTAAACTTTACTATATAGTCATTATGATGTTTTTACTGCAAAACACTTAATAGATAAAGATTCTCTATATAAAGGTAAAAAGTAGAGAGCTTAAGGCATACTGTGAGGAGGAAATGTTCATCTCTAGGAGAGAACAAAAAGTGAGGTCTTAGAAAAATGATGCAACCTTTCTTTTAACTGCACGGCTTTTTAAACCCAGTAGCAAAGGAACTTTTTCCCATTGAATCAAGACTTTGGCATATCCGTTAGAAGATGTCTATCCCTCTTTGTTAGGTAGGGTAAACCAGAAAGGTTTGTATTATGCATGCATATTTCCCTTCATGTGCAAAGATGATCAAAGACATTTTTTGAAAATGTTGCTTTTAAATAATGCTGACTTGCAGTAAGCAAATCAATATCTTTTCCTCGGGAAGGTGAATTGCTATCTTAGAAAAAAACAAGCTCAGCTTTTCACTTTGCATCTTCAATATTTGTGAAGATGTACTTCTAAATGAACAGCAACCCATTGTGCCTCCACTGAAATACACTCCATGCTTGTTGCCTGCAAGACAAGCATTATTAGAAATACAATGTAGTATTGTTGTCCTTCACCTGGAGAAAATGTTAAGAAGCCCTTAATCCACATTCATAAGTGAAGATGAGACCTTTAAATTGGGCTTTTTGCCTTGCCAGATATACTGTTTATCACATTGAGGAATAGAGTGTGCCATCAGAATGAGCTGCAGCACTACATGGGATGAAAGTATGAAGCTCATTAATTTTAAGGCTATCATACTGAACTTTCTTATAAACACTCATTATATTTCAGAAGCACTTTTTTTTTTTAATGCATCAAAGCCTTAATCAAATTAAGAAATATTCTTTCCTTTTCCAAGTTTATAAAGCTGTTCATGAGTCAAGAGCCTGTCCATAGGAATATCTTTGCAGAACTGGGGACTTCACCACCTGTATTCTCAACCTGTGTATTACAGAAGTTGATGAACGGCACTGGAAGGGTGACTGCAGGGCCTGGGTGAGATCTTCAAGGAGTTTGCAGAAGGTTGTTCTGTGAGACCAGGTGTACTGGATCTGGCTGGGAAGGAGTTAATTTCGTAGGAAGCTGTGTTTTGGATTGGTGACCAAAACAGTGCTGGTAACACACCATGTTTTAGCTATTGCTCAACAATGCTTGAACAGCATCAAGAACTTCTCTGTTTCCTGCTGTGGCCCCCCAGTGAGTAGGATGAATGTGAGCAAAAGCCTGGGAGGGGACACAGCTGGGACAGCTGACCCAGGCTGACCACAGAAATATTCCATACCATGTAAGGGCTTGCTTAGCAATAAAACTGGGGGAGGGGAGTTTTTGCAAAGTAACTGTTGCTTAGGGACTGGTTGGATGTTGGTCAGCTGGTGGTAAGTGATTGCTTTTTCCATTATGTAGGGTTTTTTTCTTTTTTTCCTTTCACTTATTAAACTGTATCTTGACCCACAAGTTCTCTTATTTTGGCCTTTCTTGTTCTCTCTCCCATCATGCTGGGGGAGAGTGAGTGACTGAGTGTGGACTTGCTACTCTCTCTCTCATTCTAGTTTGTTCTCTTTTAGCTCTAGGATTATACCTGCCCTTCTGCAAAGTAGCTTCAAACAAGGAGTTAGAGAGTGACCTATTCCTTTTGCACATTAGGGGACTTTCCTGCAACTGAAAATGGATGGTTTGGGCTTACTTCATGTTCAAGTGAACCTAGAAATCAAATTCTTATGTGTGAGGTGAAAGCCTTATCTGTTATTATGAAATGGCTTTTGCTATAACTTCTTTCATCCATAGTTTGACCTGAACTCTGTGTTATCTGAGTTTATTAGATATCTTTAAAGTTAGCTAAGCAGGGTTTTACATGGAATTTTGGTGCTTAGCTGGAAATTGCAACAGCTGTGAGGCTGTACTGGGCATGTGCAAAAGACCAAGGTCCAACACTTGCATTTTAAAACTGAGGGCTGCCTTGATTTAGGTAACCAAAATAGTTCTCAGGGCCTGATATCTGCTTTTTTGACCATCAGAAGTGGGCAGTGGGAAGTCACCCGTCACAGTCTAACAGTATTTAATCCACCTGAATAATGATGGAAGGCCCATAATTCAATTTAATTTGGCATTTTCTTTGTATTAACCTGGTATATTCCAAAAGAAATCTTCATATCTCATTTGCCTGTGAGACAACTATCCAGACATCTTATGAACTCAGAGTCCTGAAACTTCTTTCTGGTTCCCAGACTATGAGTGGTGCTGGCTACTAACTAGCTAGCACAGCTTGCTTGTGCCACAGCAACTGTCTTCCTTTTAAAGAAACAGCTAATGTCAGGCAATTTATTCCGAGTCAGATATAGCTATACATAAATCATCTGACTCTGCTGACTGATCTCTGGCCTCTGTTATAGCAGAAAATCTTAAACCTCTGTAGTCTTTCTAAATACTTTATTTTTCATCAGGTTCATTTCTAAAAAAATTTATGTTGCATTGATCTGAGTTTTTTTCCTAAGCAACTAGTCTCTAGCTTATGTCTGTAACTATGGGTAACCTTATCTTAGAAGAGGAGATATACTCTTCCAAACTTTGAAAGTTTGAGAGAAACAGTCTCAATATTACCCCTGACTTTCAGCTAGTGGCAGTATACCAGGTAGGTTTCTGTTAATCTACCTTTCTACAGGTGTCTCTTACTAATTATAGCTATGTAATATCTAGTTATAAACAAATAGATAATTTCATTTCTAATGTTCCTTTCCACTGATCCTACATTTTGTTCATTTCAATGTAAAGTATTCTTTTCTCAGTGTGTGAATGTTTACATTCTCATGAAGAAGTCACAAGACTCCAGTATAGCTCTGACTTTGTCTTAGCAGAAAAGTCCTTCCAGATTTGATGGCACTTTTGAATGAATGCCACTTTAGAATGTATTATGGTATTCTTTTGAGTTCAGGTCACTAAAAGAACAGATATAAACTTCCTCAGATGGACATGGAAAACAAGGGGTTTTTATCCTTCAGTGTCCTCAATAGCCATTTTAAAGAAGGATTTCCTATTCAGGAAGACCTGGTTTAGGAACACCCGGTTTAGGAACAACCATTTTCTAGAATGTAAGGAGTTAATGGGAAACAATATTTTAGTTATGCAAACATCATTGCTCATATTGGTATTGCACTTACCAGTTTTAATGCAAGTTAAGATGCCCCTATGATGTGCCTCATAAGTTAACATATTTGACTTCTATGTGAAGCAATAACCCCACAACATAAATTTGCTATCATCATATGTTTTTTCTTACTCCTATAAATACATGAGATTAGACTGGTATTGTTTTATCTTCTTCTCTGTGCTCGTTTTGTTTAAACTGACACTCATCATCTTTGCTAATTATTTGCAATTCTTTTTTTATAATGTTCCTATGGCTATTTCAAGATTTTAATTTTTCTGAGCACTGTTTGCCAATATCTTATTATGACAGGAAATTTATGCCTAGCCAAAATATCTAACATTCAAACACCTCATAAATCAAGAGCTATTAAACATTTGGATCTATGAAATGAGTCCTTTGCTTATTTTACTACAAAGACTATTACTTTTTTTTTCTCTTCTCTTTGTTCCCTTGTGGTTTCATACCCTAGATCATAAGATTCTACAAAGATGTTCATATTCCTATTATAATGATATTTTACATATTCTCAAAGGACTGGATAGGTTTCATATATAGCATTCTATCTGTGAATTGTTTGATTCAAAGCCTGTGACTTGTTAATTTAGTTTTACTGTAGAAGATCATGATAAACACTTCTCAGGCTAGGACTCAGGACTGAATTGTTCTAAGTTTTATGCTGGCTTTACCTGCATGCCTTTAAGCTTAGCATCATATTTCTACTGCAAGTCCCATAAGGCTTAATGAGAGGTTTTCTAAAATCCCAAATCCCTGAGACACTTGCTTAAGTAATAATGTAAGCTTTCATTTTAAAAAGAAGTGTTTATAGATATTGTGGTTGCAGAGAGAAACTGGAAAACACAAAATTAATACTTCCAAGTGAGTCTGCTCTTATTTTTTTTTAATCAGACCATATATTTACACCATAAATAAAGCACATAAATACTTAAAATTGTTACTCCCAAGCTTGAAAATTTTAGTCTCTTTGGACAAACCATCCAACAAAATGGTTTAGCTTCCTTGTAGCTGCAAATCACTTCTCCTTCCAGCATCTCCTAGCAAAATCTTTATTACTGACCAAAGAATTAAACCTTTTTTTCTTTTTTTCCCCAGATTCTCCTTTAGTTAGGGTAGTTTTGTTTCCCAAAAGGCCTTTCTCTTGAGCATCAATACAGCTTGTGTCCTCTTGGCACATCAAAGAATGTATTCTGATCTAATCTAATAATTCTGAATCTGTCAAAAAATCACTCTAGCTAGCTAGTGTGCTGTTTCCACTAAAATTTTTTGTTTCTTTCTTTGTGATTTCTGATTTTCTGCAGTGTATTTCCTTGCTATGGTTTATTTATTGATTTTCAAGTTTTAATGGAAATTCCTCAATATCCTGTAACTTCGAAATTACATTTGTCCAAATTCTTCTCAAAGTTTCAGTATTATTCCACAGTGTCTTTATTGCCTGCTTTAGTAAAGAATACTTTTTTTCCCCTTTTTCTTAGGTTATTCACTGCACTACTTTTATAACTTACATAGAACACAAAATAGTTGAGAATTGAGATATAGGTAAGAGGCAAACTTTGAACCACAGTCTCAAAGCAACAGCTCAGTAAAAATTTCAGCCTGCAGATGTTTGTGTTATTATTTGTTCTTCCAACTTAAGCTTGAATTGCATACCCTGTGTGTTGCAGCTTGTAATAGCTCTCACCAAAAAGAACATCAAGGATTTATTAAAAAAAAAACTTTTTGTATTCAAACTTAAAATGCAAGTTTGCCAGTTGTTGTTTTTTTTTTTTCCTAAAGAAAGACCAGATTATTCACTGGAGTAATGAAACCATTAGCTCTGAAGTAGATAACAATACAATGATATATCATTCAACATTCACTAGAAAGTGCATGAACCAATAATGTACAAACAAACAAACAAAAAAAACCCCAAAACCAGTCTAAATCTCAGTGAAAGATTTATTAAACCTGATAAGTTCTGTTCATGTTTATCAAATTCTCTGCTTCTGGATAAATTCCATAAGATTATGAAATATGATGAGCTGAGAGGTACGATGAGCCAGCTGAGATCCTATGGTAAGGAATAAAGAGCAGACCTATGTGGGTGACATTGTAGTGTGTGTCTGCTATAGGCCATTTGACTAGGAAGAACAAGGGGATGAGACCTATTATGGACAGCTAGAATTAGTCTCACGTTCACAGGCCCTGGTCCTCATTGGGAACTTCAGCCACCCCAATGCCTGCTGAAGGGACAACACAGCATGGCATAAACAATTGAGGAGTTTCAAGTACAAGAGACATGGACGTGGACATACTGGAGAGAGTCCAGTGAAGGGCTGCTAAGATGATGAAGGGACTGGAGCATCTCTCCTTTAAGGAAAGGCTGAGAGAGCTGGGAGTGCTCAGCCTGGAGAAGAGAAGGTTTAGGGGAAAAATTATTCATGGGCACAAATACCTGAAGGAAGGGTGTAAAGAAAATAGAACCAGGGTTTTTTTCAGAGGTGCCCAGTGACAGTACTAGAGGCAATGGGCACAAACTGAAATACAGCAGTTTCCCTCTGAACATCAGGAAACTCTTTTTCACTGTGAGGGTGACTGAGCACTGGCACAGGTTCCTCAGAGGGGTTGGTTAGTTTGAACGTGGTCTCACAGAAAAAATTTCAGGCATTGGTGTGTAAAGTCAAGTAAATTGAAATAATAGAGCAAGTGTTCTATCTTACAGAATCACATAGACTTTAGGGTGCTGTTAAAACTGCAAAATTGTCTTTTTCTCTTTATTCTGTTGCATTGTTCTTTTTGGATTTCTGGAGAAGTTAACATATTCTAACTATATGTTGTCATTTATTAAAGTTATGTAATGGTCTGTTTATATTCCAAACCATCAGAGTAAAATTTAAACTAAGTAAGTTTTTGCTTTTAAGCCAATAACTTAGATGGAATGGTGAAATTAATAATTTGCATAGATATTTCCATTCTAGGGAAACCACTGTTCATAAGTATTTTCAGTTTTAAAGCAGCATTTATTTAAATTCCATTTTCTACACATAGATTTTTTTTGAGCATCTTATCATAATTTCTTTCTTTTTTTACTTTTGTATTATTTTTGTTTGCCTCCTGTCTTAATTCTAACTCTGAATATGTCAGTTTGGGCAAGGTTTTTTGTTTTGCTAGGATATGGGTGTTCTCTTTAGCAACTATTATACTGCATTTATAGCACTGCTGTGTAATTCAACTTAGAGCTTTACTTGGAGGATTTCTAGTAGTGGAGAAAGTATTTTAACAGGTAAAGCAGTTCTGAACTTATTTAAACAGTTTTGGCAGTCATCAACCTCTCAACAGTTTCCTTATCTTTTTCCATCTTTAAGAAGAATTTAGCACAAGTCTAGGATGTTTATCAAGATTTCTACTCCAGAACTCTTTTCCTTTGTCTAGATAATTAGAGATAGTTGCTTTGATTAAAAGGCATTTGTTTATTTTCTTTGGCCATTTGCAGATCCAGAATGTGTTCCACCCCCACACTCCACTCCTCATTTTTATATGGCTTCCTCCTACCTTTCCTCAGATTTCCACGAAGTTGCTTTTGATTACCAAGAGAAATGTGACGGATTCTCATAGTGGGTGGAAAGGAAAGGAAAATAAGGATATACACTTCTGCAGGTGAAGAACGTTGGGAACAGTTGGGATTTGCAATATATATGGACCTCAGTCCCTAAATCCTGTTATCTCTATTCTTTGAAATTTCCTTAGAAATTTTTCTTGGTCCTTGCATAGAGTCCTCCCAAAACAGTGCAGTGGGATACGCCAGGCTGGACTTACCTTTGCTTGAGAAATCACAGTCTGAGCAAAAATGATATAACTGTCTCCAGGTGTCCTGATCCAGGACAGGTATCCTTGGCTGGTATGCAGAGACGAAGCTACAGACTCGGCATTTTCCCTACAGAACTGGTCCCTGCAGAAGAGACTGCTTCATGCCGTGCCAAAACCTTCCTCAAAAATCTTACCAGGTAGTCCAGTCCCTGCACAGATAAATATTGTACCAAATTCAAGGCCTCCATTGCTCAGGTTTTTCACTCAGAAGTGAGGGATCTGAAGTATTTCAATCAGAGGAGTTTGAAATTATGTAGACGATTCTACAAAAGGGAGCCCTCATAAAATATTCGATGCAACTAACATAAACTCAACTTTTTAAAAATTCTATCAAATGAGCAAGATAAATCTATATCATCTAAGCTGTATTATTTTTAGTGCATGCCACATGGAGATATGTCATACTTCAGAAACAAAATGACAGTATATGAATAATTCCTCACAATGAATGAGCTTTGTAGGCCAAAACCAATTATTTGACTCATCAGCAACCAATATTTTCAAATGGAGACATTGGTAAAATGTCAGTTGTTACCTGAAAAAGTTTTAAAGCAAAACATATCATATTCAGAGAATAATGCATGTATGATTTTTACTCTGTTTTTGTGATGATCCCATCAAGTCTTATCTTCTGGCTTTACTCACTTTTTTATTACTTTGATAAATATTCTAGAGAGATGAACATTAGCATTCTCTTCTCAGTTACAAAGCTTCTGTAATATCTCAAGCAACTGGCCTGAAAAAAGTGCAAAAGAATGAGAATTTTCAAGCTCATGATGGTTATTTTTTGTTCAATATTGATGTGCTTTTTTCAGAAGGTCAGCAAAATTTGCATTTATAGATTAGTTTTTGGACATAGAAAAAACCAATACATTTTGGCTGTCATCATGGTAGCAGAACAAGTGGTAAATTACTTTGCTCTAATGATATCCTATTTCAGAAAAGGGTTGCATTAAAGAATGAAAAATACCTAAACCAGAGCAATGACAAATGAATGTCAGAAATTTCACTTTACCAAAACCTCAGTGCAGCCTTGGGTTGGATGTATTTGCTTCTCATTTTCTGCATAGAAGTCAAGATTCACAAAAAGTCTTTATCTAACTCATAAAGATGGTGCTGCCAATACTTTTTGTAATCATCTATTAGGTTGTAGGAGGTGAAGAGAGACAGCCTTATTGTGGTTGGATTTTCTGTTTACCTAATACAATGTGTGAAACTAAGGGACAACCATTGTTTGAAAGCAGAAAGAGCAGAAAGCAACATTTGCAAAATATAAGGGGAGTGACAGCAGGCAAATTACCCAGTGAGTGTCAGCACCTGAAATTCACTTCAGTCTTTGGGAAAAGATGAAGAAAGTGATCAATAAGGACATTAGGATACAAACCAGATATCAAATAGGAACACTGCATTGAGTTGTGTTTAATACCTATGAAGAATCAGCAATTATTTCAATAATTTTAATAGTTTACAGAGCCTTCTAACAGTGCAGATTAAATGTTGAATACAGCAGTAATTAAAAAAATAACAAGTTAAAATCTCTCTGGATTTGAGGGGTTTGGTATCTTTTCCTTCTAAAAAAGAGGAAACTTCTATAATGGTTGTGGCATAAGACATACCTATGCCATGCTCAGGACAAAATCTTGCGTAATGGAAAATAACAATATCTCCTGAGAAAGGTGCAGGAAAGAGAAAACATCTGGAGAGATTATATTAACCACTAGCTAGTAATAGTCAAGACATCAGCTACTGTATCCAGAGCAAAAGAAACATTGCAATGGCTCTTTGGCTCACAAAAAGAAAATGCTGAATTTTAATATATATGTACATATATATATATATTTAGAATAAACCATTTTGTTGTATGTTTGCAATGTAATTGTGGAGGGTAATAACTGTTTTGAAAGTGATATTTTGCTGGAGAGAAATTGTTAGCTGTCTTTTATAAAGAAAGTAATGTTTAACTGGGAAGCCAACACTAGCCAGTGTCTTAGGTTGAGGATTGGGTTTTTTACCTGCTTTAGTATTTCATCAGTGCTGTTAATCACAGCCTTTTCTGTGATCTAAGGGTTAAAACAACTATATGATTCTATTAAATTCTTTTGAAAAAGGTGAATGCAGGTATCCCCTTTCCTTTACCTGCTCTTGCATATTTGTTAAGATTGACTCTTCCTTGTTTGTTAAAATAGTTTTGGCCCATCGCAGTTTTAAAAAATAACTAGGATTTAATCAGCTACTTGAGGAACAAGTGGTAATGGTCAGAGAGGTCCACAGTTTCCCTGGGTATGTCTCAGGTGTCTCTTCTGTAGTAAGTCTCACTTTCCATCTGGTCAGTGATATGCTTCTGATATAAACCATAGTTCAGTGTAGAGTTAAAATCACAGACCAGAAGAAATCACTTGCAATGCCTCAGAGCCCTGAAGAAGGTGGACCCCTGTTGGTGGAAACACATCGGTTTGCCAAGCCAAATATTCAACATGATTTTAACCAGGTTTTTGTATTAGCCATTCTTCTCAGAATTAGGTATAACAAACCATCTGTCACAAACTCAACCACCCAGTACTTTAGGTCGTTGCAAGGAGAACTGGTCCCTATACTTCTCTCTACTGAGAGATCTCACTGATCTCTCATCTGGGCAAAGTTTACTTTGCTTTCTACAGCTACTAGGATGAGTTTCTCACAGGAAAGGCAGAGATTAATTTTCACCAGTGAGGAAGAAAGCATAGCAGATAAGGTGGGAATGCTATCTAGAATTAATAAGGTAACTCCTGTGAACACTAACTGCCACAGTCCCTGCTCTTTACTAAAGCAATTACTAGGTGCCTCATTGTGTGAGAAGGGGAGGATCCTCCCTGCCACTCCTACCCACAATATCACTTGCTAGGAAGGATGAGAAAGGGAGAGGAATTTTATAAATCCCCCCCTCCCTATCTGTGAAGTTGGGGGTTGTGTCCAAAGAATTTGTCTGCACTCATACTTAGGGATTATCTTGAATTTTTAAAATAATTACCAGCTCTCCTGAAATTGCTGTTCCCTCTGCAACACAACAGTTTCTGCTTCTCATTTGAAAGGGTAAAAGCATTGTAGAAGTTGTTGCAAGTTGTTGAGTATTAGCCTGCACTTTAGCTTTTGTCTTTTTTGCTTTCCTTCAGTAACAGATACTCACACATCACAGAATGAAATAAAAATCCTCTCATTCACTAAAACTCACCATGCATCTTCTCTAGAGCCAGAAATAATTTCAAGCAACAGCAGTTTGTCTCCTAGCTACAATGGGGACTGAAGGAGCAAGAAACTTCTGGTCATCCTTCGTTGACTATACTTGCAGCCTTCAGACTGGAGTCGAAGAAAATATGAGATCTCTTTGGGAAGTGGGGAAATGGGTCAGGATGAGGCAAAGCTGGGGAGGGAGATGTGATTTACAGAGAGAGAATGGATGGAAGGAAAGGACTGTGTTTTGGGAAGCTCAAAGGAATGGAAACTTCCAAGAAACTGAGGCAAAACCATCTTGTGTGCGTAGACTTTGTCAGTGTAAATGTACATAGGTTAATCAAGGTGATAGGGAAACAGCTTATTAAAATACAAGAATTGGGGAGTAGGAAACCTTGGGGAAGAGAAAACAGGCCTTACATTGACAGCAGTGAAGCTTGTAAGGACTGCTTCATGGTGTGGGGATAAAAAGAGCAGCAGGCATTCTGTCAGAAGGTGAAACTGTAACAAGAGCTGGGTGGAAGGAGAACGAGATTTTGTTGTGATAAGCATCCCTTATTTAAAGGTGTTGGCCTTATATATGACTTAATTTAACATGAGAAAAGATACAGCCTTTCATAGGGACCTTTCCTGCACAGGGTCACATTTTCTACTGCCAGTTGATGAAATCATGAGGTCGTCTGATAAGACTTTATCGCTCATCTTGTGAAAATGTAAATATACAGCAGTGTGTAGAAATAGGGTGAAACATTTCAAGTTTCCAACAAAGCTATGTAAGAAAGAAGTCTCAATGGTCTTCCCTGATCTGGCAATCAACAACAGGAATTATTTGTCAATATGAATGGAGGGTGGGGGCAGAAAGGAAAATATGCTAGCATTTTCAATATAACAGTCAAAAAAGGGATAAGTTTGACCAAATATGTGTTCTGAAGTAAACGATTAAGAATATAAAAGGAATGAATGGGAATAAGAAGAAAAGGGCTTGTAATTCATATAAAACAGAAGTGTGAAAAAATCGCAGAGGGAAAGAAAAACTTCAGGGAAAATATGGCCCGAATTAAAGGCTGTGAGAAAGGGTTTTTTTTTTTTTATTAAGTATATTAGAAGACTGAAAATGCTTTCAAAATAGGCCCACTGTAGTTGGTGAACTGAAGTTTATAAACAAACAACCAATTTCTTCTTTTGCTAAGATCTTCCAGAAGTTAATGACCCTGGTTTCTGAAAAGGATCTACATTTTTTTCTGATACAGATGTATCTGGTTCTGATATCTAGCCATTGGTTCTTGTTAAGAATATATAATTAAGCATCTGAGATTCTCCCTCTTTGAAGATACTACAGGTCATTATAATCTCTCAATCTTCTGTTCACTTAATATATTTGTAAGCTTAATATATTAAACCCTTAAATATTTTTGCTGTAAGGCTTTTCCAAACCCACAAATGAGTTCTGTGACTCTTTTCTACACACTTCACAATTTTTCAACTTTTTCTTAAATGAATGAACACCAGAACTGATAGTTTTCCAGTATATGCTTCATCATGGTGATATACAGAGGTTCTGCTTATATCGCTGGAGAATGCTTCAGTCAACCTCACTGCAGCATAGCACTGAGAGTTGGTTGTCCGCTGCTATCTATAAATCTTTCCAGAATTGATGCTTCCTTGGATTTATTCCTTCAGCAATTTTTATAGCCCACCTCCCTTGTCCACAGGGGTAGAATTCACTTTCCTTATCATTGGCAAGCTAGTTACTGCAGTCTAATCTTGATAAGGTCCAAAGTCTGCTGTAATTTAAACCACTGTTGAAGGCAGCCTATATAGTTTCACTAGAGACAGAGAATCAGAATCCCTAGAAAGGGACTTATACATCCAAGTCATCTAATTTAGGACAGATTGAGCCCAGCAGAGAAGGACCTGGAGGTGCTGGTTGACAGCCGGCTGAATATGAGCCAGCAGTGTGCCCAGGTGGCCAAGAAGGCCAATGGCATCCTGGCCT
>JAOBAS010000072.1:27358399-27374474 GCA_025311575.1 Elanoides forficatus
CCCCAAAAAAAAATCTCACTTGAAAATGAGGCAATCTGTTCTGATTGAGACATGCATCTGCAAGCCAGTGTGTTTTAATTTCAGAGGGAGCAGCTATGGATTATGAGGGTGACTGTAAAATACTAAAAAGAAAGATTTTGCTGGTATTTAATAAAAAATGCAAACTATTATGGTTTGTAGATGGATCCATATGATATCAGTCATATGATATCAATCTAACAGAAGTACTTATAATCAAGAACAGTCACTGAGGTTCTAAAAGCTTGAAGAAATATGTATCGTTTAAAATAAGAAATCTATTGAGTGTCTAAAAATTAATGAATGGATCGGAAGTTTATGAATCTAAAGGCAGTGTTTTTCAATCCTTTATTTCCAAATTAGAATTAGGCAGCTTTAATTTCTGTCAGATATTCTTGCTTTCACTACAGCTGTATAAGAAGTAGTGAGTAGCCAAAAGAGCAAGAACATCTGTTGGACAGTGGCAGAATATATGTATCTTTATAAATTTTTACTCTCTTCTCAAGCCTGTTTTTCAAGACACCGTTACAAGCAATGTATGGACTTTCTTAAGCTACTCATAGAGGACTTTTATTAGTGACATCTTGTATATAGTTTTGAAGTTTGATGACCATAATCAAAAGAGAAATATTCCCATAATGACCTTAGTTATTTCTGAATATTCACTCATGAGGCCTTTAAAAAGCTTTCTTTCCCTAGTACTCTGTGCTTCTACAAACAAACTAGTTTGTGTAAATATAAATATTTTGTAATCCTTCTTTTTATACATTACAGTTTATATTTATAATGGTGTTTTTTAGTAAAAATATTGACCTTTCCATATAATGAAGGTTTGTGTTGTGTAGAACAAACATCCTATTTGTTGGTCTTTAATAAAACATAGTACATTTTAATGATCAGGAAGGAAATGTTTGTCATTTCTTCTAAAAGGCTACATACTAATTCCTGAAAACAAATCTTAGCAGTTTTATTACAGTCCATTTTGCCTTATGCATCATATGTTGTTTTCAGTTTTCCCAATTTAATTAGGGATGGTAATGAGTTTATAATGCCCACTTACTTACTTGACTCCAGTTACCAGTCTGATTAATCAACTGCCTGTAATGCCCCCTTCCTCTACAGATACCCTTTTATAAAAATCTCACTTTGCAAAGCAACTTGTGAAAGGGAATTACCATGTTATCAGTTCTGTATATATACTGAGTAAAAAAGCAAAGCAAATCCTTTGCTGATCTCCTTGAAGAAGGGCAGTCTTTGGGGGGAAAAGTAATTGGACCTAGAGTTTCATACTGAATCACAGAAGAATGTATGTAGCTTAATCTTGATACTTACTACCTTTTAGAAAGCCTGTAGTAATACTGAACTGTGTTATTATAGTGTTGCTTGCAGGTTTCATAGCTCCTTTAAATTGTACAAGTTGCACTAATACTAAGATTTGTCAGCTTAGATCCAATTGAAGCAGCAGCCAAAATGGTTGCATTTCATCATTCATAATTTTTACCAGAGCAAGAAAAATAAAACATCATATATGCATGACAGCATGCTTTTTACCCACAGGATAGCTGCCATCTCTGCCCTGCCTGCATATCTACTCCTGTTGCAGCTGATACACCTTGCATTGCTGAGATACTTGAGGCTAGATCCTTCCTGAATCCTACTGATACTGGCGTGACATCAGACAACATCACTGAATCAAGATATTTACAACTACACCTGTCTTCTGTTTTGGTCACTTCCAGAGTATTTCAAAGACAAGGTGAAATGTGACTGGCTTCCAGTAGTCCACAGGTTCTGAGATTAACCCCACAGTTCACTTGGTGCTTTACAAAGTTGTGGGTTTCCTGCTGGAAATGAGTGTGGTTTTGCTGATGTGAGCTGGTGATGATGGCAAGCAGCAGATATATATGTCTTTTGAATATGGTTATTAGTTTAAAAAAAATGTTTAAATTACTTATTTGCCACTATTTAAAATCATTGGATCTTAGGAGGACCAATGGCAGTACCCACAAAATAAGTCAACCCATAACAAGCTCTTTTCTGCATTATATTTAGATGTGTTCTGGTCATGACTGCTCTTTTTCCACTCTGACTCCCACAATACCCATAAACAACTTCTTTTAAAATGTCCTGAGCACATCCCTTTCCCAAAACACTGAGATGGAGCTCTTGCTTCTCTGCCACCCAGTCCCAACTCTGAATACTCTTCTGCTGCTCTGAGGAAGATACAGCAAGATTGTATTTTCAACTGTCAGTAAAACAACTTATTCTTGTCTAACCAGCACAGAAACTACTAAAAAACTTTCCAGAAATAATTAAAATTCTATTATTGCACATTAGTTTCACCCTGTTCCTGGATTTTCTATACTGCCATGGCAAAGGATTAAGCTCATGTGTACAAGATACACTGAAAAGTAACAGTGGTTAAGCAGCAGTAAATGTGGTGTGGGCAGTGATAGTATATTGGTAGATCAAAGGAGTATTTTACTTCTGTCATGTTTTAACCCCAGGCAGCAGCTATGCACCACGCAGCCACTTGCTTACTTCCCCTCCCCAACTCCCCACAGTTGGATGAGGAAGAGAATCGAAAAAAAGTAGAACTCATGGGTTGAGATAAAGACAGTTTAACAGAACAGAAAGGAAGAAAATAATAATGATAATGATAATTAATAACAGTAACAATAATATGACAATATTAATAGGACAATAATAAAAGGATTAGAATCTACAAAACAAGTGATGCACAATGCAATTGCTCACCACTTGCTGACCAATGCCCAGCCAGTCCCCGAGCAGTGATCCATCCCTCCTGGCCAACTCCCCCCAGTTGATATACTGGGCATGATGTCACATGGTATGGAATATCCCTTTGGCCAGTCTGGGTCAGCTGTCCTGGCTGTGTCCCCTCCCAACTTCTTGTGCCCCTCCAGCATTCTTGCTGGCTGGGCATGAGCAGCTGGAAAAACCTTAATATAAACACTACTTAGTAACAACCGAAAACAGTGTGTTAACATTATTCTCATACTTAATCCAGAGCATAACACTATACCAACTACTAGCAGGAAAATTAAGTGTATCCCAGCCAAAACCAAGACAACTTCACAGTTCTTTTCTCATAAAACTTTCAAAAGTGTATAAAAAACTACAGAAAACTGGCCCAGTAGGACCACTATGTAGAACTATTGAGGGATTACAGCGCTAATTAATATGAGCACAATGACAGAACCTAGTCCTCTTGGAAGTTTGAATTTAGGAATTTGGTACAAGGTACTTGCAGAACAAAAAAAAGAAAAATATCTCAATGCCTCACAGAAATTATGTATCAGATACTAAATAAAAATCTTATCAAGATTTTGAATGTAGTTCAAGCTGGTGTTTTTTTGCTCTGAAAACATTTTCTGACCATTTCAGAAATTTTTGAATGCTTTACTCCTTTATTCTTCATTTAAGCTTCATTTAAAGCTACACTTGTAGTAATTAAAATAACTCATTAAAATAAAAGTCTTTGTATTGAAGGTCCACATTGCATTTCTGAATTTGAGAGGGTACAAAATCATTAAACCCAAGACTGTGCAAAGGAAGGATGCAAACATTTCTGATTTCACACTGCTTTATCCCTACTTTGGACAGAAATTGGAATACTTAACACAGAAAATCTAGATATTTTGAAAGCTGTTTTGGTGCATATGGTGACAGAAACTAACAGCTTTATCTTTTACATGTTCCTTTCCTCTCCACTTGTTAGTTTATGAAATCATTTGGCAATCTATCTTAACCACTGTAGTACCAGGTCTAATCTTTCCCTCTACTTCAGTCTGCTTCTGTGACAGCCTTAATGGTAACATTTTATGATATCAAGTGTTCACAGAAGATTACTGAGAGGAATCACCTCATTTAGAGCACCAGGCTTTTGTATACCACATTTTATATCTAATTCTGTATATGTGTAGGAGGGGAGGAGAGCAACTCTCTTTTTTTGAAATCATAGCTTCATAAAGGGTTTTGGATCTACTGCAACAAATATGTCACTTGCTATCAATACACAGCATTATGAAGAAATAAAAAAAAAATCTGTATATTCATGTGACTTTAGGCATTTAAGAACTGACAAAAGTGATCATTATCTTCCACATTCAGATGCCAATAGAAATAAGGCTGCCAATGTTTTCTCACTTTGATACCTTCTGCAAGTACTTGCTGTAAGTAATCATGAGATGAATTAGTAACAAAAAGAAATAATATTGTCTGCAGATAATTCTTTCCCATTACTGGAAAAGAAGATTATTTAGTATTTTTCCCTTCATGAAATATTTAGTCTTCCAGTAATTGAAAGAATTTAACTGCAATTTTCATGGATATGGGATCATAAAAGCAGGAAAAAACCTCCAAAACTCCATAATTTTTATTTGATATTATATTGTGTTAGAATTTGCATGTTGGCAATATTTCATGTATGCTTTAAGTACCATCACTGCAAGACAGCAGTCATGATTTGTGTCAGGACTGTACCCTCTTTACCCCAGCCAGAGCTGCTGAGCAATATCTAATGCATCAGAAAATCACAGCAGGAGAGTTTTGTGTTTGTGATATAGTAGCTCTAAATTCTGTTTTGAGCAGTGACGAGACTAACTCCTTATAACTGTAGGACGTGATCCCTTGCAGTTTTCAGGTGTTGAACTCCATTGAATTAAAACTTCTTGATACTTTGAATACATTCATCTTGGTGACTAATGATTTTTTTCATGAAAACACAGATTGGCTCCTAAGGCAATTTCTCAGGTTTTCATAGCCTGCTGCTAGGTTTCCTAGGAGGCTGAAAAATGTGTGACCATTGTTACCAGCAGGTGTAAGTAGAGGTGGATGGATAAGCAAAAAAAGCCCTCTTGGTGAAGCTAGTTAGTGTGGCTGGGATCTCAAGTCCAGGACCTTGTATTTCTCCCAGTTGGAACTGCATACATGAAAGACAAAATATCCCATCTGTTGTATTCACACATATCTCCTTGAACAGAACACAAGCCAGCCCTAATGGTTTATATTGTGTTGTCTTTCTCTCTCCTTTGCCCTAGATTATTTCTACAGAAATTCTGCAAGTCCAAAAAATAAGATGAGTAAACTTGAAAGAAAATTGTCTTTATATGAGAATATTGACATAATAACATTAAACAGTCTAAAAGAAGATACAAAAGTTTGTAGGAATGGTAGAGCAGATTTTGTTAGGGGAGCAGTAGTGTATCACAGTAAGTTTAGAGTCAAATATTCAACAAGTACCAAAGAATCTCTATAAACTGAGAATCTAAAATTACTTTGTATATAAACTAGGGCTATTCTACCAGTCACCTTGTTAGAACGATGCTAGTGATCATTTTGGAAAAGGATGAGTACTTCAGGAAAAAAATAATAGGTATTCATAAATATTTTCATGATTGTAGTGTAAAAGCAGTGAAGCAACAATGCAAGGGTAAAGAAAGTGTTTTGTTGGTAAGTAAAAACACATTTGCAATATATAGACAATTTAAATGCATTAGAGATGCACTGAAAAAATACAGTCATGACTATAATCCCTCAGCCTGTGTTTCTAATTTGACCCTTTTTCCTCAGGTGGTACAGAAACAGCTGCTTCTCTCACATCCCAAACATGAAAAAAAAAAATTTTATTGGGCTCAGTTTTCCATGAATAATTGATAATAATTGCTTGGGCAATGAAAGAAAGTATTAAAATGAGAAAAAATATTTCTTAGAAGGTACAGATTGCATTAAACAAATTTCATACATGTCAGTGGCATAAAACTGTTGCTAGGAGGTCTGGACAGAACTTGAGAAACTGGGATCAGTTTTCAATTTGGAGTCTGAATTCTGCCTCAGTTCAGTAAATTAATTAATTTTTCAGATGAGCCAATCCATAGTGGACTGAATAATATTATTTGTGGAATTTTAAAAAAGCCTTAATAAAAATTCATGTTCCTATAAAAGACAAACCCTAGAGTTTGTCTTTGTACCTGTTATTGCAGCAGAGACTTCCTGGAAACTCATTGTCAAAACTTTGCAGCTTTTTGAGCAGCATTCTCCAAGGCAGGGGAGAAGAATTCTCTAAGGCAGGAAACAGCAGGTTTAGCATTGAGAAGGTAAGCTGGCAACATGTTGGTGAGTTTGGGCGAGGGTAGTATATTATACTTGCATCAAATACAAGGGGACTAATTAACTTGAACAACTATATTTGTCTTGGTCCATAAGAGAGTTGTGTGTTGGGGAGGTCGTTTTTTCTCCCCTACAGGTGACAAGAAATAATATTAAATTGCTCTTGCTGCAGTCTGATCCAATAACTTTTACAGGCCATTACTAAATCCTTAGTCTGTTGATCCTTCAGTTATTTCCCTCACTGGTTCTGTATAAATTAACCCTCTGTTTAAAACCATGCAGGATACATGCTAGAGAGAAGAGCTGCTTCACTATGACACAGAGGAAGGAATGACGTATACTAAACATGGGATTTCTGCCCATTCATTTCGTCAGCCATGGACATCAGTGTTTCTGAGAATAAGAACAATAAAACGTAAACATGCTTTAATAATGCACTAAAATACTGTTAATAATATGGGTAGTGAATAAAAAATTACTGAACTCTTAAAGTTATAATGGTTTATTTAATTATTATTTAATTCATTATTCTGAATTCATTATCATATTAATTGTTGATTTCTAAGGGTAGTTCTTGTTTGTTTTTCAGAGTTTATTGCAACTTACACTTAGAAACTTTTTGAATTATATTTGTCTTTAACATGTTCCTTTTTTAATTTTTCTTTCTGAAATGTGTATTTCAAGAGTTATTGTTTCTGTGGTGAGGCACTCCACCATTAATATAGTTTAATGATATTTTGCCATTCATTCAGTTTTAGGCAGTGTAGAGTTAATTCTTCTGATCACTGATCCTGCCTTCTGGCAATTTCTAAGAGGTTAAAAGGCACATGCATTGCAATTAAGGCTATCTGATCTCTAAGTTTGAAGTACTTGTCATGGCTTTAAGCTTGGATTTGCATTTTTAGGCTCAACAGTTATATACAGTAGACACAAGTACTTGACAACATCAGCTATGTCTTTGCTGATCACTATATTCCTTCATACATTTTCCATTTGATGTATGAATGTTGAAATGATTGTGGGTTTCTTTTCCAGATTATGAAAAGGATCATTATGCTTTCAATTGCTATCAGCCTAGGAGGTTTTAGCACATGATAAACCTATACTTCAAGGCCTAAATTGCATTCTTGATATAGAATATGGAAAATACATCATAGATTACCCTGCTTTGTCTTCCACAGAAGCTATTTTCAACTGTTCCCAACAACTAGATGAAACAATACCTAAATACATGTAAGACAAGAGCAATACTGAATTCAGTTTTTTTGATCTTTATCATTCACAGTCTTGGTCCATGTGGTTAATAAAATAGCAGTCACAGTAAAATATCTTGATGGGTAGTCACATAACAGGAAATTCAGTTGGATTCTTGAATACTAGGAAGTATCATCCATGCTCTTTTGAAATCACTATTTAACAACTACATATGCAGGGTTTTAACTATAGACAAAACCCTTTGCTTACAACCATAAAGATTCCAGAATTTTGCTGGAGTCTTTTAATACAATTCTGTGGGTTTTTCTTTTCATTTAAATTTTATTCATTGTTTCATTATGTATATGAAGTGCATCTACCCTTATCTTTTTCTTTAAAGGATATCCTTTTAAAGGATATAAAGAAATATCCTTGGAAAGGCTTTTTGTACAAAGATATTCAGAAACTGCAAAGACAGACTGGAAGTAACTAAGTCTGCTATATTAGCTTTCCAAATCTGATCCTTATTCTACTCTACAGTATGTCACAAAAAATTTCTTGTATCCTCAACACCTCAAATAATCTATTCATTTGGCCAAATGTGTCAGGATTCTCTGGTAATTGCTTCTGTTTGGCATGGAAGCATAGTTTCCTTAATTTCACATTATGCCCTGAAACCTCTTTCTGACAGACACTCTCACAAATCAATAATTTCTGTCTTTCTGCTTGTTGATTTATCTAGTGATTAATGTGGTTTGATTGGAAAGGGAAAAGAATGAGAATACTGTTGATTTAGTTTTTTCCTTTCCAATGTGTTTTGCTCTTTGTGGAAATCTTGATGTGTGTAGGTAAGACCACTTTGTGGTTTGTGTGTTGTGATTTAGTTACTGTTTCTCAAAAGTTGCTCTGTAGCTCCCTAGATTATTTAAAAATATTTTAAGTGCCACATACAGATGTTGGAAGCAATGCTTGAGAAAGCTGTGTTAAATATGAACCACTGTGAACTCGCTGGTGAAGTATTTGACAGGTTTCACATCCCCCAAGGTTTTCTAGTTGGCTCATTTGTGGTGTGACGCTGACACTTAATTTCTTGAAACCAGCTGTGAGTTCTATGCATTTTCTTCTGTGAGATATCATAACTTTATCTCTCATGAAAATCAACAATAATTATATATAATTTACCACATTACCAGGAGAAGAAGAGATGACCTTTGTCCATGAAACTGTAAGACAAAACAATATCTATTATATCTCCAGGGTGGTGGCCAAAATGACACAAATACATTTAGTTTGAAGCAAACTGAATTTTGGAATTTAGAGATAAATAATTGGTCTCCTAGTGCAGTTTGTCTACTCTTTATGATAGAATTACAACTGTATAAAGCTGCCAACTCTCTTAAAAATACATGTCCTGGATTACTGAATTATAATTTGGGAGCAGATGCTCATGATAGTCGTCCAGAATAAGATAGTCCATTTTGCTATCTAGTTAAAATTATTAACTGCTTTGGGGAAAAAATGGTGAAAACCAAGAATTATA
The DNA here is from genome assembly GCA_025311575.1 of Elanoides forficatus. NCBI lineage: Eukaryota > Metazoa > Chordata > Aves > Accipitriformes > Accipitridae > Elanoides > Elanoides forficatus. Next base: position 27,367,284 of record JAOBAS010000072.1, read on the forward strand.
ATTTTTTTTTCTCCCTACACCCAACATTTTTAATGCTCTCATTTAGATAGAGAGCAGCTATGCAAATAATTGATTTTGTTTTGGCAGAAACAAAGCAGAAGATGAATCACAATGATAGTGGGTTGGGTAGAAGCCAACAGTAGAAAATGGAATGGGTAAGAGAACCCCTAAAAGTAAACTTCCTAACACTGGTGAACATAGTAACTGATTCCTACTGAAGTGTGTAATACCAGGATTGTGGTACTTATTGCATCCAAACCTAGTAGTCTGTCTCCATGAAGCAGGCAAATTAAAGAGATAAAAGTGGTTAGGTTAGATCTCAGAACTGTACATAGAAAGGTGTGAGGGTAAGAGAAACTTCCCTAGATATACTGTGTATCTTTGTTTCCTCCTTTGCAAAGCCTTTATGTCACTAATCCCTGAAAAAGGAAATATCTGATCTCTGTAGAGGAAGGCAGAACAGCAAATTTGGAGGGAAATTGCCATGAAATGGAGTGGTTTGGACCACTTGAAGAATCACCTTCAAAGGTATTAGCAAAAATTATTTAATAAGAATTTATAAAAATGTGACTTCACAGAATTCAATGGCAAGGTTCACTCTATTACTTAATACATTGATGAAACATACAAAGGAAAATTAAGTTAGAACTGATTTCTTCTGATTTGTACAGAGATTGGGAGTGTAAAAAGGCAGGGGAGACCCTCCTGTTGAGTCATGAGGTTCAGAGAAGACTCCCTTGCTTTCTAAACTCCTGTCAGAGCTCAGGTGTGGCTGGATCAACTCTTAGTCCCAGACTTGGGCAACAGTTTATATCTAAAGGGATTATGAACATAATAACATCCTCAGATTCATTCACAGTTGAATAAAGTTCACGACAGTGACTTATGTATAGATTTGAAAAGCAATATTTGTAATATACTTGCTACAGAATATTCAGGTTAGTACATACACACATGCACAAAGACACTAAGAAATATACATAAGCAAGTAAAAGAGGTATACCCATTAAAAATTCCCCTCGAGTTCAGTGAAAATATTCATGCCAAATGCTTCAGCATCTTTCTCAATGGGCAAAGGGTTGAGCCTCAAGGAGTGAAAAGTATCAGCCCAGGTCTTGTTGGCTTTTGGCGACAGACCTCCAATCTTCGCAAAGTGAAGAGCTTGTGAGCTCTGAGAGGCATCCCACTCAGAGGGAGATGTTGGCCACAGCCCTCTGCAGTTCAGGGGAGCCCAAAGGGTCTCACTTAGTACTGCTGTTCATATGTTTGTGAGATGATTTGCTTTAGTCATCAGCAAATTACTGGGATTCCGGTAGCACTGGTACTGTTTCACAAGTTAAAATTCAGATAAGGAAGGCTCCAAGGCTGTCACAGAATGGCTTAAGATGCAGATATGGGATGTTCCAAGGCTGTCAGGAGAGGACTGAAATATAACCCAAGGTTATCAGGAAATTACTAATTTTCCCTACTTAGGAAATTACTAACTACCCCTACTTCTGTCCCCAGCCTCCACCAGGCAACAGGAGTGCTTGGTACGGTCAGTGCAGCTCCCTTTCTTAGTCATGCAAGAGTTCCTGGTACAGTGAAGGGACATTTAATTGCCCAACTCTTTACATTTATACTAAGGCCCACCAAGACTCCCTGAATTTGTAGATTGGCCCAGAAAAAGAAGGAAATGTACCAGCACAGAAATATAACTGAAAAACCTTGCCTGATGGGTGTGTTCAATACATGCTGCTTCCATACAAGAATCGTCAGTTGCTTAGTGTGACACAAATCTTATTATTTTGCAAGCCTAATAGAACTCCTCAGTAAGGTCTTTTTCTGTCTTCCACATACCCTTTTCTGCAGCAGACAGAAAAGTTTTTTGTTTGATCATACAAACCATTAAACAGTAACTCAGTTACAGAATTTCTATTTTGCCTTGAGTCCCTCTCCTGAGTTTGGCTGTGATAAAGTTGATTTTCACAAGAAGGTGGGAGGAGGCACAGCCAGGACAGCTGACCTGAACTAGCCAGGGGGATATTTGATACCATATGACACCATATTTATATAACTGGTGGGGCTGGCCAGGGGGAAGAGGGATTGCAGCTCAAGAACAGGCTGAGCATCGGGTTCCAGTTGGTGAACAATTGCATTCTGCATCACTCACTTTATACAGTCTTTTATTAGTATTATTGTTATTATTACTTCTTCTCTTCTTATGCTGTCTTATTAAACTGTCCTTATCTCATCCCATGAGATTTTACCTTTTTCTTCCAATTCTCCTCCTCATCCCACTGGGGCAAGGAGGAATGAGTGAGCAGCTGCATGGTGCTTTATTGCTGGGGTTAAACCAAGACAGTCCCACAATATAAAATGATGTTTGAATCCTTTGGGGCAGAGGGGTGACACATTGTTCATGCAGCAATTAAATCTTACAGAAGAACTAAGAGAACTTTAGTATTGTGATAGCTTCTTCCCCAGGTGGGATTTACAGTCTATAAATATATTTTTCTGTGATCCTCACAAAAATGAAAGCTGACTTCATTTATACTAAAGAAAGGAATTGAATTACTTTCTATCCAACTGTGATTGCTTTGTAAGTATTAGCATTAGTTTATATATTGGTGGCTTTTCCATGAGAATAAGAACTCCATTAAGTATCTTCTGCTCCCTTCGGTGGGGGGAAGAGGCAGGAGAGTAACTTTGGTTGAAAGTATTACACGCAAAAGCTTGGAAATATCAGTTGCCTGGATGTTTTCAGTTTTTACCCTACTGAAGTCTCTCTGATCATAAGTAAGTCAAAGTTTATTTTGACATTTGAGAAGATGCTGCTACAGCTAATGTTTTTCATATATGACATTTTCTAATGTAAAAAAAAAAAAGAATACCTGTTGTGTACAGGTTTGTGTTGATTTTTGTGGTGATGATACAGGTTTTTCCCCTTCCTTTATGCATAGTCTGGAATCTAAATGGTCCTCACTGCAGTGTTGACTTTTGCAAGGTCAGCTGCATCTACTGGTGACAGGAGAAATTTGCTCACCTGCAAGAAGATATTTAGGTAGAGCAAGTTGGGAAACATAGTCAAAGGAGCCAGAAAATTATTCCTTTCCTATTTCTTTCAAAAGTGGATGGAGCTTCTGCTACAGGTGCTACCCTGGAGAGACAACAGAGTTTTAGGGAGACTGTGTTAGACCAGACAAAGTATCTAAGGGCCTAGCTCTTATTGGCTTTTCTTTTTCAATTGTTAAACCACTTTACAAAATTGATAGCAGATGCCTACTGGTAGGTAGGTAAATTCATCCAAAATGGAAGCTTCTTGGAGAGCAGAATTTTGCACTGTGTGCAGTCTCATTCTTTTTTCCACTAGAACCTTGTTATACTATTGCACAGCTTAAATCTTTTATGTGAAGTTTGAATATAACATCCTACAGTGTCTTCTGGTGTTTTAAGGCACAGTACAGTGAGTCACAAAATACAATAACCATCCATTCAAAGTGTATCTAATTTGTGAAGCAAATACAGATATTTCCCAAAGCATGTAACTGCTTTTCCACTACCTCTCAACCAATAATCACAACATAGAAGCACAGGTATATGCTGTACTAAATTGAAGACAAGCTAGCAGGTGAATCTACACGCCATATTTAACAAATTCATTCCTTTTAAGAAGCTGCTTTAAAACTTCAGTGATAACTGAAATCCCTTTGCTGCATGCTTTGGAAAATAACTGTCCAGAGAGAAAGAGGTTTTGTGAATATCTATAGTGACTGTGCTTCATGAAGCACAATAATTACGTGGTCCTTTTTCTTTACTTGGATTGTATCATCCATGTTTACAGATTAATTACTTCTGTTACTAGCCAATGTCTTTGGGGAGTACAAAAACTGTCTGTTCTATATCGGAAGAATTTTAAGAGACCTGTAAAATATTACGCATCTTTTAAACATCTTTCAGGGATGCCATGTGGAGGCATAAGAGAGCACATGAGAAGATTCAGCCACACAGTAAAAATATTTGAGCAAAGCCCCTGGGATTTAAAAGCTAAAAGACAGAAATGTAAAATACATTACTAACTGCCTAGCTACTGGGTAACTTGTTGCATGTAATAGTAATTGACTGGAGCAGGAATATAGATAGGAGAAAAAGGAAGTCTAATCCTACTGATGAATTTCCTGTTTCTTTATAATTCAGTACCTTTCACCAGAACCATAAAATTTATAGAACCTTCCCAAGCAGATAGGGAAGTGAAAATCTTCAATCTACAAAGCCTTTTATGGTTGAAAGTGTCGATGTTTACTGTCACCTGCAGTATCCAGGGTCAAATATTACAGTCCAGAGAAAGTACAGTCAACTTTCAGCTATCCACAGTCAATTTATCTAAGTTATGGAAAATGCTGTGGGTTCAAAAGCAGTTCCCTGTCCAAAGTGCAGCACTTTCTAAGCAATGTTATGCTTCCTACCTCCAAGACACCATGACTGCAGTGGTCCAGCTGGTTATTTGCTCGAGGCACTGGCACTAATGCGTGCTGGTAGGCCTAACAGGCTCCATGGAAAGCCAGCACAGTTGGCTCTGAACTGCATTTCCAATGCAGACTGTTGAGTGGAAGTACCCCATTGTCTATATACAAGTTGGATGTTATAGATGTGGTCTGGGTTCATTTCAGCTTATTGATAGTCAGATATGTCTTTGAGAAGACACTGGTGTTTTTCATTATGCTTATTAAGAAATGGTTATTATGCCCTTGAACCATGGCTTTTGATCACTTGGGGAATCTCATGCACCTCCAACCCTTACTTCTCCAGAAACTGGAGTTGATGATATAATATTTTAAAAATTTATATTTGTAAGTATGAGTTTACAGATTGCATATAGATATTTATATTTGGTGAATTACAGAAACTCAGAAGAGCTATCACTGACAGTGGCAACCTTCAGCAATGCTTATCAAAGAATTCATTGGTGAGCATGCGTTATTTCATGGTCTCTTAGCTCAGAGACAGAATAAATAAATGCGCTTTAAAAATATATTTGACTCATTACTGACTGGGGAGAAAATAACTCTTAGAATAGAGGACTCCTATGTGATGCAGTCCCATGTCAAGTTTGTCAGCTTTTACAAAATGGCCTACTTCTTCTGCTGATGCAGATTCACAAACATGTTGTGGATGAAAGAAAAGATCCATTTTGTTCTTCAAAGTGTATAGCAAAGGACTACAAAATAATACCTTGCTGGAAATAAGTGTGTCTCAGGCCGCCCTGCTACAAACTCCCACTATGCTGAAAACTGTGGATAACTTGTACTTTGCGGCTGTGAAATTTTGTTAAAACTAAGATAGACCTGTATTTTATATAACTTGTTCTCTCCTGAAGGTTGAAGCCAAAATGTGGACTTCTGTGATACTTGGCAGTTCTAGTTAAGTCTGTGTATTTCTGTACAAAAATGCTAAGACGTTGATTGTATGAATTCATGTGTTAGCACATGAACTAATCTTTGCATCTCTGCTACCAAGTTCAGCAACTGTTTGATCAAATTTCAAAAGCCATTCAAAATTCCAAATTATTTTTTATTCACAGGATCTCTGAATTAATAAGCACATTTAAATAATATATCATTCACCTGAAATATTCATGCATGAGAGGTTAAATGACTTGGCCTATGCAGTACTCGGCTATCTGGTTTCTCCAGGTAGCTACCGGTACTAAATTTTTGCAAGTTGATTAATTTTAGCTGTGGCAATTCCCATTCCTTCTCAGCCCTTATCTTCTGGAAACCAGATACTTAAAAATAAATACCTTGAAAATGAAAATCCTATAATCTGCATTAATAATAATTACTATTTCTTTTGTGCACAAGCACCAGCAATCCTTGAAAAGGTTATCATTGCAATACACGTCAGGTGAATACTACTGTGTGTGAGGCATCCACGTAGGTGCTGAGTTCAGTTTCCCTGTTCCTTTTCATTTCCTGAATTTAAGAGGTAAGCTGAAGACGTGTTGTGCAGCATTAGCTATTAGAGCAGGTTTGCTACTGCTAAATGAAAAGGCTTGCAGCTTTTCTGGTGAGACCTTTCCTGGTGAGTCATTTAGCAAAGCTTCAGATGAGGAGATGTAAATGTTAAATAGAGATCACATGCCAGAACTCTATATTTAAATGCAAATGTTATGTCTAATGCAGAAATAACATTCCTATTTGGAAGCATTGGTTTGCGGCTTTGTTTTATGAGCAACAGTTTTGAATTTTTGTATTTATTCTCACACTTAAAACTTTTGTAATGGGATTTATGCTGCAAAACTCATAAATGATTGGTAATAATGCTATTTATTTCCTGTTAAATTTTGAGACTTGCCAGACATTAAATTCTTTTTTTTCTTTTTTTTTTTTTTTGTCTTGTGGCATTGGCTCTTCACTGTCATATTGCAGATAACCTTCTGTATTGCTAAGATACACTGGAAAGTGGAATCATTGCTTAATTTAATTGTTCTGAAATGCTTGATTGCAATTAACAAGGGTGACATGTGTTGTATTCCTATTTGTTAAGGTCACTTTTCACAACACAGTAGACTTTTGAAACCATAGATTTTATCCAGTTGCAGTTCTTAAAGGCTCATCCATGACATAATTTAGTTTTCAACTCTTTATGTATTTGTTATTCTTGTTCAAAAAAGGAAAGTAGAAGTTTATGCTTTTTACATGTTCAGCAAGCTTTGGTTTGTTTCTCATTAATCTCCACTGCTTCCAGATGCTGAAGACTTCTCTAATGTCTGGTGTCACATCTTTCTGAATGAATGAATCACAGACTTACTGTCTGAAAATCACCTTGGATCATAAAGGATGTTTTTAAAAAAAAAAATTCTCCTTTTAATAATATAATTCCCTATGATAGACTAGGTAATTGAAGAGAGGAAATGAATAGTAGGGAAGTCTATGAATCATAGTAGTTCATACAGTCTACCACCCAGCTAAGCCTCTTCCAGAAATTTATTCTATGACTCTACATTTTTCAATTTTCTGTGTGCTGACTTGGTTTTCTCTGTTTTTAAATAGGCCTCCCACACTTCTTTTAATACAGTATCCTGATAAACTGTTGAATATGTTTAGTTTTACCTAGATCTGATAGAGAAAAACACAAGGGTGAAAATTTTTTTCTGGTCAAACCTGTAGATTTAGATTACTACTAGGGACAATTATTTGTGTATCTTCTCCC
>JAOBAS010000072.1:27379650-27391744 GCA_025311575.1 Elanoides forficatus
TCCCCTGTCCAGCTGAGGAGGGGGGAGTGATAGAACGGCTTTGGTGGGCACCTGGCATCCAGCCAGGGTCAACCCACAACAATCATGCACAATAGTCAGGAACATGTAAACTACATGTTTTAATGGTGTTGTACCATTAAAGTACAACATTACAGTGTTGTAATGGTTCACCTAATGTATAGTATCATTCCTGCATCAGTGGACAAATTGCTTAAAAGTGTGAAACCCATCTGGAATAAAACTATTAGATATACAACACTTAGTGGAATAGGTTTCTGACCTCAAAGAGCAACTGCTTTTTGCCCTGAAGCAAGAAAAGTGAAACCTCTTGTGAAAAGGGTTTTGAACACCTTGTCTGGAACACAGGAGGTCCCAATTTCCTATTTTACGTTATAAGTGTGTTAAAGTATACAACCTCTCTTCATATGTTTATATGTTATTTCTTTGTTCATAATGTACAACTGTTGTCCATTTGCCATATATTGTCTTGCTGCTAGTTACAATGAAATCCCCTGCACGAATATCTAACATGCTTTAACAGAAACAGAGATAATGTTTCTAATGTGGCCTTGCTCTTGTTATAGTTTCTGTAAATACATACTTTTCCATCAACAGATGAAGTGGTAGGAACAGGGGAGACTCAGACACCTTGCTCTAAGTTTCATCACTGGTGTTTCTCACATCCTGGAGTTGCAGGTCATTGTAATGGTGATGACAAAACTGCCTAGTTTGAGGCTGTCCACTATGATTTGAATCTCAAAAAAAATTAGCTGCAGGAGTCTAGCAGTTCTGTAATCAGCATATGCATACACTAAGCTTTTTTGGTGAAATTTTAGACATGTTCTTGGCACCAGAAGACATTTCTAAAATGTCACTGCATACTGTATGACCTCTCTTCTACCCCCTATCAGGATGGTTTTATATCTTCAACTTCAGTAGTCTGCATTCATATTTGGGAAGTCATTTTGGTGCTAGGAAGTATATTACTTTGAAAGTATTATGTTATGTTTTCATATTTTATTTTATTTCTGTTGTTGAGAAGAGCAGAGATCATAAATTTTGTTCCCTGTGCTCTGACAGGTATTCTCAATATTGAAACTGTTGAGGATTTTAAAAAAAAACAAATATGGTCAAGTAATCGTAATCTTATCTCTTTATTAATATGAACTTGTTCCTTACCATTTTTTTTCCATCACCAAGAAAAATCAATTTTTACTTAAAACCAGTAGAAATTAAAAAAAAATAATTTCTGGGGACAAACTCACAGGACAAAATACCATATTACATCTTTAAAATCACAAAACATAAAGGCTGCATTTTCTACTGAATGCACAGCTGGCATTGCACATTGTATGTTAAATGTACGGTAAGTATCATGAGAGAAAAATAGTCTGAGATATCTGAAATTATAGCACTTTTTTGGATAAACTATGAGAATAATTTTAGTAGTAGAATGGGAGTGATTAATCTGTCCATATGTTGATTCTGGTTCTAGTGTTTTTCTATTTTTTTATGTAACTATTTCCACCGGATATTAATTTTTGACTGCTGCATAATAACTGTAGAGTGTTGCAATTTATGTGTTTTTAGAAATAAATTGGATTCTGTTGTTTTTAAAAATGGAACCCTTGAATGGAAAATAATATTTCAAATTATTGTAGTAGCATATATATATGTAGATTGTAGAGGCACATAAGGTTTTATCAACATACTTAACATATTTATAAAGTCATCCTCGTAGCATTGCAGGACCACAGTGAAGTCACCCTCACAGTACTGCTACAGCTGAACAATTTCCTGCTTGTTATTGCTGGTGAAGTGTCATGGTTTAACCCCAGCCAGCAACTAAGCACCACGTAGCTGCTCACTCACTCCGCGCCCCACACCCAGTGGGATGGGGGAGATAATCGGGAAAAGAAGTAAAACTCATGGGTTTAGATAAGAATGGTTTAACAGAACAGAAAAGAAGTAACTAATAATTATAATGATAACACTAATAAAATGACAGCATTAATAATAGAAGGATTGGAATGTACAAATGATGCACAGTGCAATTGCTCACCACCTGTCGATCGACGCCCAGTTAGTCCCCAAGTGGCGATTCCCCCACCCCCACTCTCCCAATTTTATATACTAGACATGACATCACATGGTATGGAATACCCCATTGGCCAGTTTGGGTCAGCTGCCCTGACTGTGTCCTGTGCCAACTTCTTGTGCCCCTCCAGCTTTCTCGCTGGCTGGGCATCAGAAGCTGAGAAATCCTTGACTTTAAGCTAAACGTTACTTAGCAACAACTGAAAACATCAGTGTTATCAACATTCTTCACATACTGAACTCAAAACGTAGCATTGTACCAGCTACTAGGAAGACAATTAACTCTATCCCAGCTGAAACCAGAACAATAGAAACACAGAAATTTCAGAGGTCAGATGTGACAGTGAAAAGGCAAAATAGTCTCACTTGAATAGCTCGTCTTTTATGATCAAAGCCTAATTAGCTACCTGCTTAGTTATTAATAATGTCATCACAGTAAATATATTTTAAATATAAATGTATTTATTCATTACACTGATCTTGTTTTGTTGCTGATACTACTTGATGTATTACTGTAATAAACCAGTTTTATAGTGGTCCTTTGTTGTTGTTGATGTTCATATCACATAAATTGTCTCTGTGAAAGCTTGACAACTCTATGTGAAGAGCCAGGTAATATTTTCTGTAGGTACTACTCAGAACATGTATTTGTATGTTGTGGAAAAAAGTGTGTTTTCATAAGTTTCTGTTAAAGAAAGAAAGAGAGATAGGAACTTCTTTATATTTTGAATTTTTCTCTAATGATCATGCATTTCTCAGCTCTAAACTGCAATTAAAACCTTCTTACCCTGGTAACTGACTGATCATAATGTTTCCTAGTTTATTATTATTATTCACAACATGTGCTGTGTCTCTCAATTAACCTACTGACAGGACAGTTTAGCTTTAACCAGTAATGCAATAGGACATCTGAATTAGTAGGTAGTAGCTGGAAATTTGGATTCCCAGGGCTGTGCTCATTATGATAAATAATGAGTGTTATCCTGTAATATTTTTCATTTTTTGTGTGTTTTTATAAAATATTTGAATATTCAACAAGGTGCCTGCCTTCTGCTATACACAATATTGATCCCAGAACTATTTATTCAGACATTTGAGACCTGACTGAGTTTTGCAATATTCCTCAATTACTGCTGGAACTACCTGGGGAGAATGCAGTTCCCAGTTTTGCAGCACACCCTATGGATCGACCAGAAAGAGTGATGGGGTAATGCTGCTGGGTTCCTGTTTCTCTGTTGCAAATAATTTCATGGAGAGAAGAGGCTTTATTCCATCAGAAAGACTTTGTAAAACTTAGTTTTAGTGTATCTTTAGCATCTGGGGTTGGATATGAATTAAATGCCTCTGGCTACAGCAGTGTAGGTTTGTGGGTTGTATTTACTTTTGGTTTTGATCCATTCACACCAGTCAGTGAGGATGTTATTTTCTGTTAGGGCTTTGCCAAGAGTCCAGACTGCCTGGATTCTTAACAGGCAATTTTCTCTGTTTCTAGTTAGCCTGCTTTCTAATGTCCTTTACACCATATGGACTCTTCACTTGGTGCTATTCTTTAGGACTAGTAGTCCAGAAGAGACTACTAATGTAACTGGGTACTGGGTCTGGGTGGGGTGGAGTTAACTTTCTTTACAGCAGCCCATATGGTGCTGTGCTTTGGATTTGTGACTAAAGCAGTGTTGATAACACACTGATATTTTGGCTATTGCTGAGAAGTTCTTGCATATCATCAAGGTCGTCTCTTTTTTCTACACTGCCCTCATGCCTCCTCCTGCCCCAGCAAGTAGGCTGGGGGTGGGCAAGGAGCTGGCAAAGTACATAACAGAAACAGCTGACCCGAAGAGATATTCTGTGCCATATAATGTCATGCTCACTACTAAAACCTGGGACAGAGGAAGAAGAAGGGGAGATTTTGCCTTCTAAGGTAGCCATTGCTGAGAGGCTGGCTGAGCATTAGTCTGCTTGTGGGAAGTGATGAGTGATTTCCTTTGCACTGCTTGTTGTTTTCCTCTTTCCTTTCCCCATTCAACTCTTTTCATTTTGACCCATAAGTTTTCTCATTTCTGGTCATCTTACTGTGTCTCCTTTCTTGTTGGGGATGGGGAGTGAGCAACCTGCCAGCATTGGCTGCTGGCCAGGGTCAACTCACCACAGACTGCAAATAAATATTACACAAACACTCATTATGTGGATGCACATATGCATGTGTGTAGTCTGTAAAACTCATGATATTTGGATCATTACCATTGGAAGGTCTTTACAGGGAGGAATCATGACAAATTATAGTAACAGAGGAAGTAACTGATTAGCAGTAACGGAGAACAAACCAGATAACGACTTAGAGTCTCTGGATATGTCTATGCATCTCTCCCTGTCAGTATAAGGCATTTGACAAAAATTGGCACTGTTACAAAAATCTAAGATGAAACTCTTCCATGTATACCATGTTTAGCATCTTGAACTTACTTATGCACTGCAAGGGCTTATTTGCTGGAAATAAGTACAAATTAAAGAGCTGAAGAAACCTGACATTATTATTTTCAGGTGTGTGTGTATTAATTACTGCAGGCAAATGATTTTTGACCTTTAGAAAAACTGATTAAATGAATTGAAAGTTCTACCTTAATTTTCATTGCACAAATTCAGTAGTTTTCATGTGTTGTTTTCTGAATAAAGTTTATCAGTAAGTCAGGCCAGGTATTCTCTATCTTTACATAGCTCTTAATTTAAATAATATACTTTACACTATGTTTCCATCTCTAAGCTAAATAAAATATATTAAAAATACTACATATTTGAAACAAAGCTATTTATATAGGTAGATGTTAAGACCAACTAAGAGATCCACAAAAATGTTCCTTCTAAATGATTAAACATTCACAATAAACTCTGACATAAGGAAGGAAAAATATTTTATTATCAAGTTGTTATAAAATCAAATATAATATTGACTAGTTTTGGTGTGACAAACAGAAATGGCTTCTAGTTAAGCAGTCAAAGGCCTGAGGGATTCATTGACATAAGTTGTAGCTGCAACTTTCTTTAAAATCATACTAGTATTTTCTAGCAAACTATGGTGATAAAGATAAGGATCTGTGGAAAGTTCAAGTTTTCAGGATCATCTCTGAGCACCAGTATTTCAAAGCATATTTTCAAAATTCAGTGGAACTTTCAGAACAGTTTTGGGCAGATAATCTGTCTGAAAAGCTCAGTCTCATGGAATTTGTCTATTTTTCTTTTGCATTACAATGGGAGATTTCTTTGAAGAACCTCAGATCCTTTGTGCATCGTAGATGCAACATAACAGTCCACTGCTATGATCATGAGCAGGAAGTTAAGACATCTAAAACACAACTTTGCTTGCAGAACTTTAAAATACACACCTGGAGAAATTACCAGAGTACAGTATGTTGGATGCTTCACAGTGTTACAATGACATTGAATATTTTGCCTAAAGGTAGAAGATGGGATCGAGAACATAATTTCTGATAATCCAGAGGGCAAAAGGGTACAAGGATAATGAAACCGTAGAGAAAATAGATAGGAGTAGCTGAGCTGGAAACCAAAGCGCATAGTTGGAACTAATAATTTTTCTTACACTGTCAGAGACAGTGCTATGCATTGGAGGCTAATAAGACAAAATAGGTAAGTCACTTCTAAACAAAATGAACTTGAAAAAGAACTTTTACATGTTTTTGACAAGTCAAAATTTTATGTAAAGCTGTATCTCAGCAAAGCTTCAAGAGACTTCACTTTTTTTAGTAAATAATAGTACATTGGACTGAGTGTGCAAGAGTATTTCAGTCAGCAGTGATAAGTGGGCTGTACAGCATTCAGGGGTAGCTTACTCCATTTATTTTAAGTTTTCACTTGATACTGAACTATCAAAGCTTTCAGTAGCTCATGTTGTTTTGGGGAATTTCACGAGGTAGCCAGAACCACACCACTCAGTGACATGAAATCTAGAATTTATTTAATAAATGGGTTGGGTATAGTGGGTGGATAGCAATTTCTATTCTAAGGTCTCTATTCTACCACACAGGTATGTGCTCTGTAGATGAGATATACCAGCCAAAGCATCTAATCCAGCTGTGTCTAGCACCATGATCTCAGGGGAACAGGACATGTGCTCCAGCTAGTCAAAGTGTTTGAGTCTTTGCTGACAGCCTCTTTGACTGCCTCCTTATTTAAAACTGGTGTTACCTAGATCACTACCATCTTCTGTCCTCTCACCCCAAATGTATCTAAAACTCTTCATCTGAGCTTTGTGTATTTCTCCAGTGCATACCGAATTCATTAAGAGCAGAAAAGATACAGTCCAGCTCTTCAGGTATGGATCCCCCATAACAATTGCCTATGCTTTCTTTGGGTTCCCAGCACATACCTGAATCATCTAATGAGAAAGAATGGAGCAGATATAATAAAAGTCTCACTTTTCCTGAGCGATACATTTGTGCAGGCTTTACCCTGTGACATACATGTGAAAACTTGATTATATTTGCAGCTTTCTCATCCTTCCTTATCCCTATCATTTTTTGTCTCATTAATTGACTCTCTATTTCTAGCAGGTGGACTACTACCTGCACAGCTAAAGCAGATAAAATATTTTTCCAAAATTACTTTACCAGGTCAGCAATGTCTGGTCATTATTGTTGGGAGGTGAGACAGGAGAACAAAATGGGTGGGAAACAGTATCATAAAGGTTCTGAGACTTTAAATCTGAAGAGGATTTTCCTTCCTATTCTGAATTCTCCTGGAATACTGCTTTCAAAAGGCAGGCTGTCCTTATTATCAGAGCCATGAAGTTCAGATTTCCAGCAAGAGTCAAAACTCAGTGTCAAGGGTCTGCCTCAGGTCATGTAGGTTTACTGTTGCCACCATGGTTAAATATTGCAGTCACTGTAACTGATAGAGTGCAGCAAAGTCATACAGCTAGATCTTCATTGGTGCCATTGTTGCATCCTTAAATTTGGGTAATGGATATCTGTTTATACAAAATACATCCAGGGAGAATCTTCAGCCCAGCTTGTGAATGCAGCCAAAATTGGCAGCGCAGGAGCTACAGCAAGGTGCCTGGACTCCACCAATACTGTGCTTCACTCCAAGAGGAGTTCCAGAGGAGGAAAACAGAGTTCAACGTAAAATACAGCTGAAACAACTGGGACTAAGTTGCATATTTTCTTGCAATAGCATGGGACAGGATCCTGGAGGTTTCTTAGAGGGCTCCTATGTTCTGGGTGAAAAAACACAGCTGCAGAGAGGCTTGTGTAAAACCCCAACTCTAACCACACTCTGTAGGCCTTCACTAATCATGTCTAGGTTATTTGTTATGTCATACATACTAGTATGTCATACCACATTATGTATATGATCAACATATTAGTATTTCATAGGCCACATGGCATGCAATATACAATGCATTGCATACAGTGTACCACATATCTGGTAATAACACAGTCTTCAACGTTAAAGGAAAGGCTAGCTTGAAGATCGTCCTGATTGTCACTATGGCAAAGGAGTTGCATGGGAGTGAAGATGGATAGAACACTAAAACTCTAAAGATCCTTCAGCAATTTCAAGTTTCTGTGTAAAGGTTGGGCAATATGAGCAAGCTCTGATTAAAATTTCATGCAGGTCATTATACTTTATCTTGAATTGGCAGAAAAGCAGGTTAACAGACTCTTGTGTGCTGGGCAAGCTGCTTCATCTGTTCTTATGATCTTTGAAGGCTTCTTGATGGAAAAGCAAGGTCTTGATTGTTGTATTAGTGTCATGGTCCGCTCCACTTGGCGGACACGTGATGGTTCGTTTGCTGTGATCTCGAAGTGCAAAAGAAAATCCAAGAGGTGAGTTTTACTTCAATCAAACAGTGAAACTTTATTGTGTGCCCATAAAGCGGCGTGCAATAGGTAAAAGTGTGACAGGAAAGGTAAAGTAAACAGGGCAAAGAGAGTAATATCTACCACCACGGGTCCAAGGCATCCCTATGGTCCCAGGTCCTTCTGATCATCATGATCCTCAGTGGGGAAAGCTTCCAAAGTTCGGTTGCTCAGAAGCCATCTTTTATGCTAGGTTATGCACCTTGCTCCTCCTCTGTCCCATGGACTCTGGCCAATCTCCACCTTTCTCCTGCCAATCTTCGCCGTCTCGAGTGAGGCTACCATGCATGAGTGTCCGAGGCGTGTTCAGCCTTAGAGGCAGGTAGCTTTTGGCCAGAAGGGGTGTTTTTGTATTATAATGATATTATAATGAGCAAAGTTCACCCAAAGTTTATGATTTCTTCATCGTTGCTGAGGCAGCACTTGTGATCACTCCTTCTGGACAGTAGCTATGCGGTTTGTCCTAACAGCTCCAACTCCCCTAATAATGGAGAATAGTACAGCACACCTCGTACCACACCGTTCTCCATCTCGGGGTGTTTGATCCATAGGAACCGCATCCCACTCCAGGGATCAACAACTGCCTCATGGGTAGGCTGCTGTGGACTCTTGTCAAGATGTTAGCAGGGTACCTGATTGTCCAAGTCTCTGATGACAAGGTTGAGACAATATTCCTCTTCTGACCGAATCTTACAATTAGTGCCAATGAATAATGCTTACAGGATAAGTCAAGAGTTTGAATTAGTCTTTTTTTTTTTTTACCCTCTGAGTCTCCAAGTATTCTCTGAGACACTCTTACATTTTAGTTCTGCCTTTTGTTGGAAAAATATCTTTACTCTGTTTTTCACTAAAGAGGTATTCAGTTTTCTCTCCCAGTGGTGGCAGTAGTGCAGCTTAATTAGAATGGTGACAGGTTCCAACAGATTTTTGTACTGGAGATACTGTTGCAATGAGCAAAGAAACTCCAGCAATACTGTGAAAAAGAACATAAAGCAGATGAATAATAACAAGCTGTTAGTTAACTGCAAGGCACTGATGATTTTACAGTAAATGACAAAATCCTTAGTGGTTATAGTGCATTGGAAATTCAGATGTAGTGGGCAAGGTTTTTCTACACTAACTGTGACACATTCCAGCAATTATTTTATTGCTTAAGATATGAAGGGAATGAAAAATAAATAAGTGTATAAAATTATAGTCCAAAACCACAGTCTGACTGAGGGAGGAATTAAACAATTTTATCATTTCACTAAATACTGTTTTCTGTTGCAACAAAAAAGTTGAAAAAGTAAAAATTTACACTGAAATATTTCCAAAATATATGTTAAATTGTTTGCTTGACTCATTCCAAATGTTTTTCCTGAATGTTTTTAGGTATTGATATATTCTGTGTTTTCTTTAAGCTATAAAAATATATAATCTTATAAGGAAACCTAAGCTTTTATTCTCCTCTCCATTTGTCATTGAAGATTCTTACATTTAAATAAAAATACCTCAATAATATCTTGTGTATGGAAAAAAAAATCAATAGCTAGTTATGGTCCTTTCTGCTATGAGCCATAGGAGCCTTGTAGCCATAGCTTGACCATGTTTTAGGACTGAAACTTGTTTTCTTTCAGTTACATTACAAAGGGGTTACTCTATCTGTTATTCTATTTAGATTACTCAAAATATCTTCTCTGAGCATTCTTTACATCTGCTTACAGTTTTTCTCAAAGCTATTTCAGGCAATATTTTTGAGAAGTACAGAACTAAGCAACCTTGTGAATAAGGGCAAGTTTACATCTGTGAATGGTGCATATTACCAACCTGAACTGCTACATTCTTTGGCAGAACACAATGCTGTATGCCCTGATACTACCTGAAGTCTCGAAAGCCATGTGACTGCATTGGTGCAGTGAAGATGGTTTTTCTGGGCTGATTAATTTGGGTGAGCACAGAACTGATTTGCCCCACAACCTCTGGTTTTTAGCATTAGCTCCATCATTGCTAGCTCACAGTTTCAACAGGGCATCTCATTATGCAGTGCAGGCACACTAGGTGTCCGTTAGTCTGTTGCAAACTTCCCCCATTAATCTTCTTCTGACTTTCTTTTCAAAATTGTATATATAGTTGTTATTAACCTATGTTAAAACAAGAAAAAGGAAGCTGTTGGTTGATGCTAAAAATGTAGGGGAAAAAACCTGAACTGAAAAATAAGTAACCTGGGATCTAGATTTGCCCAGTTAGAAAGTGTGCTGTAAATGATCTGCTGGGTACTCTCTCTTGCTTTTTCACTCACAAATGTCTGTGTATTCCCCTCTCTGACCTTGAATGTTTCCAGGGATGGGGCATCTAACACCTCTTTGGGCAACCTGTTCCAGTGTTTCACCACCCTCATCATAAAAATATCTTCCTTATGAAAAGCAAGAAACCAGAAGGTTTTTCAGATGAGTTCTTCTTGCAGGCATGTATTTATGGCATGTTTCCAACAACAGTTCAAAGACGAAATTTAATGGAAATGTGCCAAAGAGCTTTTTTTGTCAGAGGAGAGGCCACATATTAATCCTGGTGCTCATGTGGAGCTACAGTGAAATCAATGAATCTTCATACAGTGAACTATTGGTGTGGACAAAGTTATAGGAGCTTATTTTTGATCTAGCTGTGAGTGGCTTTGCCCTTCATATTCAATATAATTTTATGTTAACATAAAAGGCCATATAGAATATAGAATATATATAGAATATTTCTCTCTGGATACTGTTTTATACTAGATTTATTATAAGGCACATCAATGAGATCTGACATCAAGATGATGCTCAACTAGCGCACTAAATTCAAAGCCAATCATTGTAAATTTCACAAAAGGCAATTCTGACAGATAATTGTATGACCGAAAAGGAAAATCCTTGTATAGTAGTTTCTCACAAACTGAGACTGTAATTCAGATGAATAACTTACTATTTGTAAAATAACCAAACACCTGTAGAAATATAGGTCTAAGAGACAGTACAAAGCAAAAGATCATTGTTCATATTGCTACCCAGCCTGAAAGAGGTTAAACTCACATTGTCCTTATCCAGTGCCCCAAAGGTACAGGCCACAGATTACATTTTCCCTTTCAGCTTCTGGAAACTGTGAATGCACAAAAATGCAAGTTTCGAAGGTACAGAAAGAGACAAATCAGGAGAATATTGGTCTGTCCTAGGACACTGACAGAAGGGATTTTGGTTCCCATTTCCTTAGCTTATTTTTCAGTTTTAGCCAGCGTGTAAGCTAATGTATGTTTTCCAGAGAGGTAGCTCTGGATGCTCAGTTCTGCATTCTCTTAGCCGAGTACTGTCAACACTATGGCTAAGCAAAGCCTACTCCTGTCTCCCATTTCAGAAACCCAAACCTTTGCCTTTTTGGCCACACACCCGGCTAAAGGTAATGGGAATGTGTTCAGACAGAATACCTACCGCTAAGTATGGGCAGGTATGAGCCCAAACTTGGGCAATTCCCTGTAGTGTGAGAGCTATGTGTTCAGTCTCCTTGGACAAGGCTCACCACAAAGATATCCCACTTCTTGACAGAGTCTTCTGATACTTGAACTGCAATGCAAGAGATAGCTTTTACCATTATTTTTACTTGTCCATCCTCTTAGCTACCTAGAAGTGCAGAAGGCCACTGAGTGCAGTGGACTGTTTCCCCCAGCCAATTAGCACTGGGCATTTCCCAATGGCTCCCTGCAGTCTTAGTGGGAAGAGTTAATTCTAGTACCCTGGATTGTCTTGTACAATCAGCAGGTTAAAGTTGTGTGGGCTGAGTGGTTTGGATCACCTTTTGTGAATCTTCAGTACTTTCCACTCAGTTTATAAGACATCATGGATAAATTTGCAGTTCTCTTTAATCCTCCTTCTCTGGACTAAGAAAATTTCAGTAATAAGTACCCCAAATCAGTATCTAGATTCAATGAACCATTAGACACCATTCCAAACAATTAGTATAAAGTAATCTTTAGTATTTTCCAGAAATGAGAGCAAACTCACTGTGGAGTTAAGGTAGTCTTAAGCAACGGAAGAGCCTGTTACAAATATCTAAAGAGAATAAAGAAAGGAATACTTTTTCCCAGCATTTTTATTTTCTCTTCCTTAAATCTTACC
>JAOBAS010000072.1:27391844-27406140 GCA_025311575.1 Elanoides forficatus
TACCCTGTAAATGTCTGTAAAATCCCTGGTTCAGTAACTTCAGCATAGTATAATTCCCATCACAGCTGGTGCTTAGACAAAATTCTGACTATATTTAGGGTCATGTAAGTAAAGGTCATTTACAGACAGGAGCAGAAGCAATAAATGCATTGTATAGTGTGTATTTCCTTCTCAGTCATAGTGTTAGTCTTACTCCCTACGTACAACAAAGCAAGTAGCAGTGTGTATTGAATGGAGTTAATAAGGGGTGAAAGCATTCTCTGTGTGGCTTCTTGTATTCCCTGTAATGTTAATTGTTATTTCATCAGACATAAAATAGTGTTAGCAGACTGGTATGGTTAAGACTAATGAGTCATTGATTCTCATCCAAGAAGCCAATTAACATGATGGGTTTTCTTCCAGCCTGTTGTGGTGATGAATTAATTAACGTCTTCCATGCCATAGGCCAGTAAAATTGTCAGTAGGATGTGCCTGGCATTTAAGGCAATTTGTTCATCCAAATTATACTACTTTTTATTTCTGGCTTTGTAACAGTATTTTAATAATATATAGACACATCTCCTTAGTGGACTTCTCTGTGCTGGAGGTACAAGCATTCATGATAATGAAAGCCAAATGGGTGGGAAAAGTTAACCTTGCAATATTAATTCATATTAGCTGGTACCTGTTTTACCTGTTTTACTTCAAATTTCTGTTATAAAAGATGTAAGCAATGGTAGAAGCAGTATCCCTTTCCAAGTGAAAAGATGATCAGTTTTGAAGTCTAAAATATATGTTATGTATAAAGTAAGAAAAAAGAATAAAAACAAAGATTGTAAACAGCTGTAGGCAAAATAAACAGAAGATACCGTAATTTTATAATATTTTTAAAAACCAATCAACCAACCAAACATAAAACTTTTCTATCAAAAAGAACAATGATCCTTGTGTCTGGCAGGTAAGATGAAATGCTTGTGTAAGGTGCTTGTATCTTATATTCAATAGATGTAATATGACATGTAATAGATGTGATATCTTCAGGTCAAATTTTGGCTTATTTAAAGGAAATTTCATTGCCTCTATGAATGTTCAGGTTTGAGAGTAACTACTAAGTAAAAATGGCCACAATCCTTTTTTTTTTCCTAAAGTCAAGGCCAAGTTTTGGTTGAGCATGACTTGAAGCATAGGTTAGAAGTTCTTGAGGTGATGATCAAATATCCATTTGGGTACTCTCCAGGACAAAAAAGTGACTAGACAGTCAAGGAGAGTTCTTCAGTGGAAGGAGACAAGACTAAAATGAGTAAAGGAACAGAAGATGCAGTAATTCTTATTTTTGCTTCTCTAAATGATTATATATGCTTGCTATACGTCTTTTAGATTCCTGGACTGTCAGACTCCCTGTTGTTTTCAGACAATCAAATAGCCTTAACAACCAGAATGGCTTTTTCCTATCCATGTCTCATGTACAGGCTGCTATCCTTTTGCTGTCATACAGACTTTGAAAGACTGTCTTTGTGGTCTTGGGTACTGTAAACACTCAGAGAGGCAACAGCTTGCTTATTAGTCGAGATGTAGGTACTCAGCACTAGTTCATTGGAATGTGAATGTAATTCCTGCAGGTTTCCAGGAACAGTACAGCTGTTGGTTTTCACCTGTTGGGTTATCCATATTTTTCTGCACCGATCACTATATTACAGGATGGTCATAAATAGAGTTGGAGAGTAATGGATTTTTTTTTATGGGAAATTACAATATTCTGAAAAAAAAATCTGAAACCAGAATACATCTCCCCTAGCACAATAATTCTGAAAAAACACTTATCAAGACCTATCAAAGTATTTCAATATAGTTGATACATTTTTATTTCAATTCATTGTCTTGTAGAATGTATGTTTTATATATATTCACTTTATATATATTCACTTATATATATTCACTTAAAATTGGTGATAGATAAATTAGTAAATACTTGCTAACAAAAAGGACAGCTCTAAGAAGTAATATACATATCTTGTGCTTCAAAAATCTAATTTCAACAACCATAGCTATATATATAAAAAATATATATAAATATTTTAGTACCTTCCAAAGCTGTCTAGCATAACATAGTCAGACACTCTCAGGCACAACTAATTTAATGTTTATCTGACAGCAGATACCTTGGCATCTGGGGTGGTGCAGGCAAGAGAAAGCAGATTTCCACCCACTATATAGGGCCTTTTATCCCAGAAGATACCTTCCAGTAAATCACTTTGCCCACCACTACATTACAGCAACTTCTGAGAAGAAAAGCAACAGCTATATACAAATGTTAATCAAGTATTTCATGACGGTTCAGAGCCAGAATTTTAAAAGCTCTACAGGCAATTGAAAATAAAAGGATGGGATTCAGTCAGTTTGTAAGTACCCAAACTAAAACATGTTAAGAACTGTAGTGATAACAACCGCACACAAAAAAACCTGCCACTGAAATGGTAATAGCTACAAATAATCAGTATCTCTGTTTTTCATCTCATCTGAAAGTCTTTTCAGGTCAGTGAAACTTTGTGCCAGAAAGCTGCTTCTCCACTCTTCGAATCTGGATACTGTCAAAGGATAACAATAAATTAACACTACACTAGAATTTTAGTGAAAGTTGTTACATTGCTTTGTGATTTTTATTTTTTTAGGCAAATCCCACTTGCTCACTCTTATGGACTCCAGATCAAGTCTGTGGTTATAATGGTGCTATAACTCCTCATAAGAATAAGCTGAGCAGGATACGGCTCATGGAGCACCCCTTTCTGGTTGCATGGCTCTTCACACTGAACAAAGATATTCAGAAAATGAAAGAGAGCCATCCAAATGGAAGTGTAACTATCATATGTGTCTGTCTGTCTCTCTTTTCTTCTAGTCTATCCATCATGTAAGAAGAACACTTGCTGTAAGCATATATATATTTCTTAGTGATTTCACAGTTGTTAGTCAAAGCATTATTGGAAGTATTTGCAAGATCTCTTGTCTTATGGTTTGTTCATGTTGGTGCAATGACAGCTGAATGTAATACATCATTTATTTCTATCACAATAATATCTTCTTATCTTAATATTGGCCATCATTCTCCTTTTGTGCTATATCTCCCCCCTCTATCTATAAACAGACATACAACAATGTATTTTTGAGTTCTAATAACTTCCTATCTTAAGGAATCACTATACTTAACTTTTTTAAATATATACCTTTTTCTTGCAGACAAGATATGCTTAAAAACACCACCTCAGTTTTGGCTAAAAAGAAAAAAGTGCAAAGAAATCTTGAGTTTGTGTTAGTTTAGGATAGCTGTGTGACTGATCTTTTATAAGTTTAAGCAAGACTTAACATGCTCTTAGTTATCTCATACTATGCTCTTTTGAGGTAACTGTGATTTTGCTGGTTCTCATGAAAGTGGCGGCCCAACCTTTTTTGAGTTGTTTGTTTGCCCATTTCTTTGCAGCCAAGGAAAAGGAGCCATGCAGCTATGACAGCAGTTGTTTGCTTACTTTAGAGGATTTACTCATAGGTGTGGGTAGCTGTGTATCCTATGTCAACAGTAGTGAGGTAATATATTCAGTAATTTATATTTTTAAAATAACTTTATTATTTAATTTGCATGAGTATGGATTAATATAATTTGATTCTTAGATGTGCATGATTATTCATGTATGTTTCTTCACACTTTGCCTAGCTGTAGTCCACAGTCGGATACATATTTATAAATTATATTTATTTATGTGGGTTCCAGTGAGAGCTATAGTCTCAGCTTTACCATCTCAGGGAGCAACCAGTTGCCGATGGAAGTAATCAGCCTCCATTTCAAGTTATCTTTTGGGAGAAGAAGTATTCATTTCACAAACACAAAGTGGTCAGTCTCACTTTAGCCAACACTAATGGACTAAACAATTATGACTGTCAGTGACTGGTTTTCTTGAAATCCTTTATCCATGACCAAGTATTGTGTTTGGTTTCAACCCTATTGATTGCATTAACTATTAAAATGCTGTATTTTAAACATATGAGTAACATACAAGTTATAGAAGTTTGTTTACTTGTATTGGGAAAGGTATCTTTTTACAGAAAAACTAAGTGTATCTAACAAGTAATTTTTCTCCTACTTCCATTTTTGAGAGTAATGTAGACACAGATGCTGTTGAAATTTATATATGATTACAAATATTTCAAGTTTAGGGAGGAACAGTAGAACAAAATTCCACTTTGTAACCTAATCTATTCCTTCAATTTCTTCACAGAGTGTCCAGTATGCACAACTATTGTTAGAACTCAATTTGTATTATTTTTCATCTTTCACTTTTCTTTTTTTTTCTTTTAAAGAAAACAGCTCTCTCCTCAGGAGAGGGAATGACGGGAATGACATTCAATGTAAAAAAAGGCTTGTTTTTTTTCTTTCAGCAGGACTGGTAGCTTGAACAGAAAGGTTCTTGAATGAGTTAATACTTCAATAGATAATGTGAAGGATAAGCTATTCATTTCTTCTCTGTCAGCTACCACATCGTACTAAAGGCAGAATGACTAGTTGCTTCAGAATCTGTTTAAAATGTTCTGAGGAGAAAAGTAGTGTGTGAGTTCACACTATGAACTCAGTCTGACTGATGTAAGCTAGAGGTTTCTTGCTAATAATGTTAAAATATTGAATTTTTAAAAACAGACACACATACATATGTACTGGAAAAGGTCGAGCAATTTGTCATTCAGGAAATGCTGTATCCAGTATGGGGAAATTGAATATTAAACTTGTTGTCATGCAAAAGAAACTGATGGAAAGGAGAAACGTTAGCAGTAGCTTATTTACAAGTTGGCATGACTTGATTATATTTTTTATAATATATAGTATAGTATTAGTATTACATATAATGTAATATAAAGATGAATAATTAAGGTATAAGTATTTTTATCTTTTTAATTTAAAAGGCCTAGTGTCACAAGTCTGAAAACAATGATGAGCCAAATCACCCTAGAGAAAAATATAAACAAGATATGTATGAAATGTAACTGGCAACTGCTGATGGATCTTTCATAAAATTCATAAACCCCACAATTCTGGAGAATGTTGCATGGGTTTAAGAACGTAAGACTGGCAGAGATAAGTGATGTAATTCCTAAACCATAAAAAAGACATATCACTCTTGAAACTAAAAGGGTATTGTTGGTCATTAATATAAATTGAAAGGTAAAACTTCTGTAAATTGACAAGGGAAGTAAAATTTCAAAGATGATATTGGCATCTGGGAATGAAAGGATTTATTTTTCTTTCTGGAAAGTATACAAGAATCAAAAGACCTTTTAATGATACTGTTGAGAAATCTCTGAGAAAAAAAGGTAGATCTAATAATTAAGAGTATTTTACGGTTTTGTTTTGTATGAATTGAAGAGTAGCTATTGAAATGCTTTCAGTTGTAATAAGAACTGAGACTGATGTTAAGCAGCAGCTTCTGAGGAAGCTTTCAAGAGCTGCTTAGCTGATTCATTAATATATCACGCAAAACTAGAGTAGTCTCAGAGGAAGGGAAAATTACTAACCAAAAATATTCAAGTATGGACTTCTAGGTGTCGCAACAGCCCTTACCAAAATACTGAACTAATATGAAACTCAACTCAGCAAGAATAACCAGAAAGACAATCCAGTTAACACTTATTAATGGTGGTGATTTGAGTTAAATCTGGTCGGCAGCCAGTCACAGGTGACATTCCCCAGGGCTCAGTATTGGGGCCAGTTCTGTTTAATATCTTTATCAATGATCTCGACGAGGGGATCAAGTGAACCCTCAGCCGGTTTCCAGATGACCCCAACTTGGGTGGGAGTATTGATCTGCTTGAGGGTAGGGAGGCTCTGCAGAGGGATCTGGACAGGCTGGATCGATGGGCTGAGGCCACTTGTATGAGATGCAACAAGGCCAAGA
This sequence comes from Elanoides forficatus, assembly GCA_025311575.1. Lineage (NCBI taxonomy): Eukaryota > Metazoa > Chordata > Aves > Accipitriformes > Accipitridae > Elanoides > Elanoides forficatus. The sequence goes on from JAOBAS010000072.1 coordinate 27,397,757, forward strand.
GCTGGGTCCTGCACTTCTGTCACAACAACCCAATGCAAAGCTACAGGAAGAGTGGTTAGAAAGCTGCCTGGTGGAAAAGGACCTGGGGGTGTTCGTTGACTGCTGATAAGCCAGCAGTGTGTCCAGGTGGCCAAGAAGGCCAATAGCATCCTGACTTGTGTCAGAAATAGCATGGCCAGCAGGAGCAGGGAAGTGATTGTCCCTTTGTACTTTGCACTGGTGAGGTTGCACCTGAATACTGTGTTCAGTTTTGGGCCCCTCACTACAGGAAAGATATTGAGGTACTGGATGGTGTCCAAAGAAGAGCAATGAAGCTGGTGAAGGGTCTAGAGAACAAGTGCTTTGAGGAGTGGCTGAGGGAACTGGGTTGTTTAGTCTGGAGGAAAGGAGGCTGAGGGGAGACCTTACCGCTCTCTACAGCTACCTGAAAAGAGGTTGTAGTGAGGTGTGTATTGGTCTCTTTCCCCAAATAACAAGTGATAGGATGAGACGAAATGGCCTCGAGTGGCACCAGGGGAGGTTTAGATGGGATATTGGGAAAAATTTCTTCACTGAAAGGGTTGTCAAGCATTGGAACAGGCTGCCCAGGGAAGTGGTTGACTCACCATCCTTGGAGGTATTTGAAAGACAGGTAGATGTGACACTTAGGGACACGGATTAGTGGTAGACTTGGCATTGTTAGGTTTATGCTTGGACTTGATGATCTAAAAGGTTTTGGAAAGTCAACCTAATGGGCTTGTTCTAAAAATCCAAGTAAATATAATTACTTCTGCGTGTAGATGTTATGTGCTTGGTTTTAACTTAAAATTAATCTATTGCTGTCACAAACCAATGCTAGAAGGAGGGGCATTAAGGATCAGTGTACTGTGAGAAGTTTTACCACCTGTGGTAGCTGCTTCCACAAAACTTCTGCATGCTGACCACTCTTCTCTCTTTTATGACTGATCTTTTCCATAGCTCCATACAAAGACTCATGTCATGTTATCTAGGTGGAAACCTATACAGCTAAAATATCAAATTTCTTTCCTTTACTGCATTCTTCTCTGTTACACAGGAAATTAATGCAGAATTTACAGAAATGGCCTCTATAGGAATAACTGATGGAACCATAGGCTATGTCTTACCTATATTTTTAATATATTTAAAGATGTAGCTATATTTCTGATTAATTTTGTATATGTCCAGAGAGCACTCTTTGTGAATAATGAAAATAATCCTCTATTAATTATTAATAAAAATTGCTCATAAATTTTTTTATCTAGTAACTAGCATCTATTTTTGGAGGATGTTTGTGAAATGTACTAAAGAACAAAGGAGGATCAAATCAAATGCAATTTTAAGGACTCAGTTTGATTTATTAGAAAGAAAAATTGTGGTATTCTATATCTTACTGTTAATCATCAGCTTCTTCAATGCTGTTCAAATCGCTGACCTCTCCTACGGACTAAAGAATGGCATGATGAAGAGAGAGGCTGCATGGCAAATAGCCTGAAAATTTGTACCAAGCATTAGCATTTGTACGTTAAAGACAAATGAATACCCTGCAAAAAGCACAGCATTGAGGTGATACCCTGGAAATATATAGGGAACACAATTATTTTCTGAGTCTTCCAAATATGTATCATTCTTAACAATGAATTCTACCTACATACCATGCCATCATATTCAAGGTGCTATGGAGGAAACGTGTTCTATTTCCACAGGCATCAGAGATTTCCTGCATCAACATGATATATATGAAGGTGATACTGTGAAAAAACCCCTTTGACAGAGCCAGATGCCAACCAGCATACTAAATGCACTGACATCTGTAAAATTGTCCTGCTAATTTGCTGTTCCTTTCATAGTAGTGCTGCAAATTTTTATTTTTTTAAAACTGAAAAGCATAAGGCTAGTCCACAGTCTTCAGTCACAGCTTCCTTTGGAAGACAACCATTTTTTCATTCTTTAATTCCTCAGTAACACTACATACGGCATATATGGCTGCTTCTGGGGGTGTGTTACTAAAACTTAGCAAACAAATGAAAGAAGAAATGTCATAATTTCTCCTCAGTTTAGCATGTTTTCATGAAATGTGAGTTTCACAAGCCAGTTTGAGGACAGAGGAGAGACTTTGCTGACTGGCTGAATTTTCACAATTCTTTTTCTACAGTTTAAATTAGTCTTCACATCAATAACAAGGATAATTAATCTGGCCAGGGAGGAAGTACACAGGGATCCCAGGAATTAGGAACTGGAAAACAATACTTGAGTTTCAGCATCTTCTATGTAGAGAATATTCTAAATTACTTTATGATAGACTTTACCAGCAGTTGTCCTTACCCTTCTTTTCCAGGCTTTACAAAGTACTGACAAAATTACTTTCTTGTTTGATGCTTTTGTCAGTAATAGCTGTAAATAATGCCTGGTTCCTACTGGTCAATGAGACAAAACAGTAGCCCATCTTCATTGACATAAATTACATTTCACAAAGAAAGCAGACCTCTGCAGACATCAAATTCAGACCGCATGCTGAAATACAGTCTCTTTTCTAAGATGTCTTCTTGTTAAAGAATATCCATACAGCATTGCTGAAGAGCTTACATTAAATTGTGTTCTGAGAGCAGTAAGTAATTAAAAGACCAGTTCATGGGCCTCTGGAATTGTCTGTTTTCCTCCAAGAAGAGAGATATTTTTTTTCTTTCATATATATAGTCTCTGAAATCTTTGCAGTACTGGTTTCTTAATGTTGTGACACATAGCATTAGGAAAAAATTGTCTTCAAAATCTCCAAACCCCACAGCTTCTAAATTACTGTTCAGTAGGAATGATTTTAGTACACCTCCTGCCTTTTTCTTTCACAGAGGAAGTAAGGTTTCCTGAGCATATAGCCTTAGCTATCAAATACTATCACAAGAATACTTTCACAGAACAGTCAGAGAAAAAGGCCTGAAAATGTATTTCAAAATACATTTCAAAGTCACTAATATAAGCAGAGAACAGAATTTTTCATTTCAGTACTCATATGGGCTCCAGTTCACTGTAAAATAGATTATATAGTTTCATTGAGCACTAGATCTATCTCTCTCCATTTATTTTATATTTATTACTTTGTAGTATTTAAGAGATACACAAACCTCTTCATTTATTCCTCCATACTCTGAAATCAGTGCATGGCACAGACTAATGCATACTGAAATTGGAAACAGTAGGCTAATTACCAGTGTCATATCTTTTAAACAGAAAATGGCCCTGAGTTATTTTACAGTGTCAGTTGAAGCAGCTAATAATAGTTGACATGAGGACAGGACAATATTCACTGAACATTAAGCTTGACTTGCCTTGCTTAGTTTGTAGAAGGACAGAGGTCAAATTCCATGAGATAATTACTCTCTCTAGAGTAACTTTGCTTGAGAACTACATTTGCCTTCAACAGAAAACAGAGAACACTGGAAATATACTCAGGTCTTTTACAAGTGACTTGAAAGCTTCTCCTCTGTGTTATTGTGATCCTCTAGAGCAACCAATGACCTGGAAGCCTGTGCTTCTAATTCACTGATGTTCCCACTAGAATTTATGCTTAGTTGTACTGATCTAAGTTCTTTTATTTTGCAATACTTATGCTTCTAATGTGCATTTTATTCCAGTGATGGCTGAGGGTACCATCACATACCACTGCATTGATCCAAATCATGTTATTCCAGGAGTAGGTAAATGAATGTTGAAATAGCTTCTGGATCATATTAGAGCTTGGAAAACAATGTGATATGTCATACTTAGCTAAAGGTATCTGTACACATACATGTATTTACACACACACACATTGTACATACATCTATTTTTGACAGTAAAATGCTTGTACCATGCTAAGGACTGATAAATCAAAGGGGAATTTTCATCATGGACTTCCTTTCACACAACTTTAAGCAGTATATTCTTCACTTATTTCCACTGTTACCCCCTGTGATAAAATCAGAGGGATTCTCAGTTGTTTTCCTGGTAGTCAAGGACAAATGTGAACATTACATCATCATCAGTGAGTCCTCCAGACTTCTGACTCCTGAACTTCCAGGGAATGTTCAAAAAAGCACAGCAGAAATTATTTGGTGAGGAGTCAGTACTGTACTGTATTTTCTCAGGGTAAAATGAGTCCCATTTGGAGCTTCCTTAACCTGGCTACACCTTTTCCTATATTTGTATATAGTCTTTGTCTATCTTTCCCAGTTAGACACAATATATTTTTTTAAATTTTTATTATAAGCTACCATGGAAAGCTATGAAACTACATGGTTACTAGTGAACCCAGATTATAAAATTTTGTCTTTTGCTGCTCATGAATTTAGAAAGGTAATAGTGCTTTGGAGACCTTGATTTTGGTCAATGCTCATGTTCTAATCTTTTTATTTTGCACCAGATACAATTCCTTAAATTGTAGCTATATTGAGAAAGCCCTGAGAGGACTTGGGATGTTGGATATAGAATTAGAAAGATCTGTGCAAGAGTCTGTGGGCTTCTATTGTTGGCCTCTGGAATGAGAGTCTAGATGCCTGTAATTGAGCCAAAGTGTTTCTTTCGGCAAGTCACTCCATTTCTCATATTCCATTTTCTCCATCTCTGAATCAGAAATAATAATATACATCTTCCTTAACAAAGGCAATGCTAACTTTGATCTACTATTAGGAAGTTTCCCATATGAGCACCTTTCTTCAATGAAAGTTATACTAATTATACTTCATTAAATTGAATCCACTTACAATCACAAGTCCAAGCTTAACAGTGTGTTCTAGCTTCTTTGCCCTCCTGTCATAATTCAAAACAACCATCACCTTCTGCTCATATGCATTTATAGGTATTTTACATAACCAGAGCAGCAAAACCAGCTGGATTGTATCTGTGAATCTTCTCCATTATTAAGTTTACACTCAATTCTCTTTCTAAAATTAGGATTACAGGGATTTTCTGTCATGTTTTTTAGGTGCATCACCATATATTTATTTTTATAAGCCTGGTTTACACTGTGTGGCAATTTCAAACAAAATGTTTAAAAATGTTCATAGCAGAAAATGTCCCTACATATTTTGCTTTGTCTGCTTCTCACAGTTTCTACTGTGATTTCTCAATGGACTACTGAACTAGTTTCACAGATCTTTTGCTTAAAGCAACCAAGAAAGCAGTAATAATAATGGCTTATAGTAGTCTCTCTTGCCTCAACCAGTTCTCCTGACAGGCATATCACATATTCCTGTTTTTATTTTAGGCATGCCCTCTAACCATAGACGATAGATACATTTAAGAACTCTGTGAGTAAATACCGACAGCAAAAGCAATGCATACTCTTTAGATTGAATTTAGCCTATGACATTGCCCACTGGGACAGAAGGACAGAAAAAGACAACATACAATCATGTTTAGAGCACAGCCTTTTAGGGTGAAATAGCAGGATTTTGCTCATGGGTGGTGATAGCTCCTGAATTAGCCTGAAAAGAGAGAATATATAAATAATACAGCAAAGAACATTCCTTCATTGTTGTCAGAAAGTCTCAGAAGTAATTTTTAGCAAACAAGGACTTGAACCTGAGGTGCCAATGCAATTCTTGGAGACTTTGAATCTTAAGGAAAAGGAGAAAAAAAATAGTGCATTTTCAGCCTAAGTGTGGAAATTCTTGAAGAGCTAATTGCTTGCCTGTTCTTCTGGTTAGGATGTCAAAATGCATCTTTAGGTGCTACAACAAGCTGAGGTGCAAGCATTTTGCATTTTCTCCTGAGAGTACAGCTGCTGTTATAGGCAGGTTCATGCTGTTGGAAACTCTCACCAGCTTTGTAGTATGTTGCTAGGAGCAGTTTTAATTATTTTAATATTTACACAAGGATATCTGTAACATTAGCAATGTGCGGCAGCTTGGGATATGGCTATATTAGCTGCTCTACTCCCCAGATGCTAAGCACTTTTCTCTGTAGTAACTAAGGAAAGCCAAGGAGGGGGACTGGTACTATGTCACAAGGATTCTGTTCAGCAAATTATACCTATAATGTATCATTTGCCTTCATTTGGTTTTCTTTTTGCAAGGGCTGTGAGCTTCCTGAAGCTTAGACATCCCTTGCATAGCTATAGACAATCTATGTTGTCTTACTGAAGATACATAACACAGTCTCAGCAAGATCACTTTGAATCCTTTGAGCTCTGTATACCACTCCAATGGAGCTGAATGCAGAAGAGGCTCACTCGGTTGTAGAAATGTCATCTGGACCAATGACTTTGTCACTTCCTGGAGTGTGAGCTCCAGATACAGCTCAGTGGCTTTCAAGAGCTACCATTGATTCCCTGGCTTTTCTCAGTGGATATTGCCACGCAGCTGCAAAGATACTGAGAAAATGGGTACTTCACTCCAAACAAACAAAAGCCCTGCTAATGGGCTGATAGTATACTCTAACCAAAACCAGGTACTGACCCTAAATATGTAATCATTGCCAAACACCCAATCACAGTCCTATGCTATGGGAATAACAAATCTAATTTCTGGAAATATCCTTTATCTCAAATATTTTCTTGCCTCTATTATTTGGCAATGATAGATACACTTTGAGCTTTGAGTGCCATCATTATAAGGAGATACACTAAACTAATACTCTGTTTTAATATTTACTTGCATTTCTTGCTTTCTTTTGCACAACCCTAGCAATTAACTGGTCAGCTGAATAGATATTTTGTCACTTAAATACATTTTTCTGTTTAAACTAAATGAATATCTGAATAAGCATCCCCCGCCTTGCTGGAAAGAAAAGCGAACGATCTGGACAAAACTCTTTAAGATAGCTCAGTTATTTGAACTGTTTATTAGCAAGTTAGCATTCAGATTATTCTGGGTGCCTTGAGTGATTGTAGTTGGTAACAGAGCCACCTTAGTGCCTGAAGATATAAAGTAACTTTTCCTTATCAGAACAAATAATAATTTTCAGCATTCTCATGAATTAGATGTTGTTAGGATATAATTCAAAGGGAGCTTCTTTATGACACTAAGCTAGTAAATCATAACAGTAAGCGATGCTGAATGAATACTGTAGCCTGAGCTTCTTTTTCTTTCCTTTCCCAGCCTTTCTTTTCCATGCACAGGCTTTTGTCTTGCAGTTGTAAGAGTTGTGCACTATTCAAACTAAACTTTGCAAGATGACTTGTACTGGAAATTTTCATATGCCCAAAAGACAGACGTAGAGTTGGACTTAATATTATCTCTGTTTCTTTATGTTTTTCTCCCTCCTCCCATTCAGCCTCCAGTTCATTACAGTGACAAGTGACTCTAATGAGTATCTTTTATTTGACAAAGTCAAATCAAAGATGTATAATAATTTGACTGCTTTGTAGCAACAGTGGCAAGCGAGTGGATTATACTTTTGTCAATGGATTAAACATTTTCATTCAGTCAAATGTGAAAGACAATGACAACACTGTTTTAAGATGAAAATTAGAAGCAAAGAAATCTGCACTTTGGACACACAAGCTGGCCAAAACACATTGATAGCAGTTGCTAGGGTACTCTTGAGATGGTGGCATACACCCCAAATAAATGATAAATAATCATTCAAATGGTTTTGAATTAGTTATTTCTTGTTTATAAGTAGTAAAAGTATTCTTTTTCTTGTATCATTTATACTGATACTTAGTTGTGCATGGAAATTAATTTGATTTTATCTAGACTGGAAAATCTATAGATGCCTTTTTGTTAGATGGTTATGTAACCTCCCTTTCAATGAAATTTGGCGCACTTTGCATTGTAATATTGCAAATAATAAATCCTGGGGTACTACAGGAAGAAGGAACTTTGACAATGTACAAGATGTTTTACTGGTCTTCATACTTTGGAAATTATATCTTTTTCAGTACCATTTATTTGTATCTATCTCATCAGTAAGGTACACGTTCACATTCATATATGCAATAATGATTTAGACACTTGTATGTCAATCAGTGAATAGTAATTCTCAAAAGAAAAACAGAATTTTCATTTTTTTGACAAGGAAAATAGTGTGTTAGATACAGAATGCTATATGGCTATGAATCCTAGGGGCAACATACTGCCATCACATCTTCCCTTTTACTTTCTTCATTTTTATTCTTTTCTGCAGAATAACTTTTAAGAGAAACCTCTTAGTCCTAAGCAGTGTAATATGACATCAGGGGCAGTTTAGAAGTATACCCTAATTTTTGGAAGCTGAGCTAGGAACTTCTTTAATTACGTGAACTATTTGTTCCTAGCACATCTAATCATAATCTTTGGAAGGCACATGAAATTTGGGAAGTTCCTGTTTGGCAAAAGGAGGAGTGATTGGTATTTATATATTTCCACCAATATATTACCATAAACAGTGTTAAGGAATTTAGAAGAAAAGATTATGTATGATCCCACAAT
>JAOBAS010000072.1:27408938-27432417 GCA_025311575.1 Elanoides forficatus
CCCCAAAATACCAAATCCTCCTTCTGTGGCCTGCTTATTTTTAAAATAGCATGATGACATATGATACCAAACATTCAGACATTTGTTCTTATTTTCCTCTCAATATTTTATGCCAGTCTTTGTGCCTTGTTTCATTGTATGCCAGAGGAACTTAGACTTCAAATAACTAAGTCAATTTTGAAAATAGTGTTGAGGCTTCACAGGCTCTTACAGACAAGTTTTCAAAAGTCTTTAGATGCTTGATGAGCTGACTATGTGATTAGGTTGCTGTGATACAAACAGCATGGGGACTAGAGTACATTAGGTCCTCCAGGTATAAATGCTGGCATTGTGGCAGATGGGAATTAACTCACTGCTGGTGGAGTAATGCACACCACACTCATTGCTGTCACTGTGAAGGAGCAGTGGCTCTGTAAGGACATAAAATGCTTCAGATGATTTTGTAGTAAAATCACAATAATAAGTCCAAGTGTCTCATGCACTTTTAAAAACTATTTTAGTGATCAATTTGCACAGTGGTTTTGGCCTCTAAAATTGGATTTTACTTTTTTTTATTTTTTCAAAGTTTGCTTCTTAGACATACTTATTGTACTTCTTAAGTATGATGGCACTAAAAATACCGTACTTTAGCGATGAAGCATAAGAAAAAAACAATGGAAAAGAAGGTGCATTATGAACCCATGGGATTTATTGTCTCAGTCATAACTGCCTGTTGGCATAGTATTATGCTGATGTAAATATGAGGTAATGTATCCCTTTCCCTTTCTTTCCCATCTTTATCACTGGCTTCAATGGGACATATACATGTGGGCAGCCATATAACTGTATACATGTGTGAAAGTCATCTGAAACAATGAGCAATACAGAGTAGCTAACTCAGCAATTTCCACTTTCCTTTCTGCAGAATGCAGGCACAAAGAACACCTAATAAAACGGAAAGGGGAATCTTAAGAATTATGTAAATAAATGCTTCTTTTTCTAATGCATAATTGTTTCATTTCATTAATTAATTTCCCACAAGATAGCTAGAGTCAAACAAGAAGTAGATATTTGTAAGGTAATTAGGACACCAAAAATCATGTTGAGTAGGAAAAATAACAGGAATTTTAATACAGAAGGTAAAGAAACCATTAGGTGACTGGACACAACTGCCGTAAAAATACAGCTTACACTATAATTTCAAAGATTGCTCCACAAGCACCTTGTAGTTTGCTCTACAAGGCTGGCCACTGCCAGAAGCTGATTCAAAGGGATCACTGGACCCATCTTGCATGTTCTGTGACTCCTATTTGTTTGCTTATTTAACAAATTCATCTCATCATAACCAAACTGCTCAATTTTCCAATGATTAGGTTTGCTACAACCCCCTACACTGCCCACCCACCAGATTAATATTTGTTTGTAGAAGCACTTTTTGGCACAAAAGTAAATGTTGGCACTGGGGAACATGGAGTTTATTAGTAGAAGCTCTGTGGTGCAATTTTCCTTTCTCTGTGAGAAAGTAGACTTACTTCTCTGAGGCTGACTGACATCTTTGCCAGGTATTTAATTTTTTTTTATAAAAAAGAATAGAAAGTCAATAAAAAAGGTTGAGTGATTTTCAGATTGTCTGGCATTTTTCTCTTGATGAAATATGACACTTCAATTTTGTTCAGACCCAGGAGATACAGAAATTGAAAAAACATGGATTTAGCTCCATTGAAGACTTTTTTTTCTCTAAAAAGAGATTTTTTTCTGTGGAACTGTAAGAATGTCAATATTTCAGAACTATATCATTAAATATGAAATTCATATTCATGTAGGAACTAATCACCTTAGCTTCCATTATAAAACATAGGTTTTCATCATAATTTCTTCTCCTCTTCTTCGCCCTCCTTCCCCCACAAAGGAACAATAGAGTCCAAACCAAACAAAATTCTTCTGCATTTTCAAGATGTCTGGAATAATATGGCAAATTAGTTCTTATATAGGGAAACTGTAAAACCGATGGGTTTAATTTAATACCACTTGTAATGAATCTGGTCCCTAATTTTAACAATGTGTGCATGTTAAGTCAAAGTGTATGGCATGAAAGTACTTTTCAGACCACCACACTTTTCCAGAGAGATGGTGGAAAGCTCAGGTCTAGGTGAGCATTCCAGATTTTCTTTGCCAGCACAGCTGTATTGATGTCCAACACTAGCTAAGGTGTTCCCAAATGCAATGTAGTTTTCAGCAGCAACTTGTGCTTTGTCTGGAATAAGTTATCCTGGAATCTTATTCAAAAGCAAAATGCCGACCAAATCATGGTATTTTGGTGTAATTGAGGACTTTCAGCAGTGGAAGTTATAGTGGTCATATATCAAACCAATGCCCAATGTATCTGTGGTGATTAAAATGCTACACTGTAGAGCTGAAAATCAAGTGCCTTGGTATCAGAAACAGATGAGCTTTCTAAAAGCAATATATGGTTCCTAATTCTTTAAGTCAAAGACAATTTAGAGTGAGTATGCCCATCCTCTACTATACAGCAATAAAACCCCTTGTTAGTCATTGATTTATATTGTTGCACAAAATTATTTTTCTATTACATATAATACCTAAACTGGCATCAACTTCACCATCTTATACTATGATTTTGCTGAGCTTTTCTGCTGCCTGCTGATTAAATAGTCATCACCAATAAAGACAGCTGTGTATCCAAGAAAGATGGTCTATTACAAGGAATGTTACCATCCAATAAGGCTACCTGGACCAGAGGCTTTTGTTGCCAGATTGAGGACTGCACTGAAAGAAGTGGTTCAAAACTGCTCCACTTTCCTGGTTGGCCATTTTTGGCAGCTCAAATGGGACAGCTCCTGCGGAAATCTGAAGGAACAGGGTGAAATGAGAATTACTGTGTAAGTCCCAGAGGGCTAGCATGCAGTTAAGTTTTATTCTGCACAACTGTACTGCAGTCCTTCCCTATGGCATATTAGGAGAGGACAGAGCTGTAAATATATCAATACATCAGTATATTTGTTCTCAAAAGTATCTATATCTTTTGTGCTTTATCTCTTAAGTATACTTGATTTAGAAACACTTTTTTCTAAGATTTTATCTGTTTTCTTTCAGTGTTTTATATACTTTAAGTTGTAAACTTTAAATCAGATTCCCGGAAGCTTGCAAATGCTGGGCAGCTGTGGAGAAATGCTGTGATGGCCTGGACATTTCATTTGTGTTTTTCCTACTGTCACAAGGACTAGGGTTCGCATCTAGAGTACTAATGATGCAACTAAACTCAAGCAGACTTTGGTCATGTGAAATTCGGTATTTGGACATCTGCACAGTGGTGCTAGCAGCCAGGAAGCGGAGCTCAACTTGGTTCACAGTATAAGCACAGCCAAAATAAAATTAATTAAGACTGAGCTTGCAGTGCATAAATTTCTGACTTCTGTATGACAAAAGACAAAAATTTGTCATTTTATAGCTGAGAAATATCAAAGATAAAGTGAAAACCTTTAAAAGAAAAAAAAGGAAGAAGGGCTATTCTGAAGTCAAGAACTCTCTGAGAGATACAAGCATTTAGAAATATTTTCCTGCATCCTTAAGTTTCTAAAATCTCATAAAATCAAGCATGTGTTCTGTGTACCCAGTGTCTGCTTTTATTAAATACAAAAGAGTTAGAGTCTGATATTTGCTCTAAAAGGCACAGAAAATACACAAAGGATTCATTTTACTATTTATGTTAAAGGAATCCATAGGTATCAAGCATACGTTCATTTAGCCTTAGAGCTACAAGTTATGTAAGTATATTTATCCTGTAGTGTAGATTTTTTAGCTTTCTTTCTCCCATGTAATTTCTTTAATATTTTTAGATTCCTCTTTGTCAAGTGATACCCCGTTTAAGTTGCAGTTATTATTGATACTATAATCATCACATCTCAGATTGATAGCTCTCCTATATCGCACTCAAATCTGGATTTTAACATGGATGGGTTGTTTTGTATTCAGTGACAGGTTATGATTATTTTTCTGTTCTGTCTCTTTCCTTAGATGAGTATTGAAAATCATTTTCTTAGGATAGGGTTGGCCTGCTGAGTACTGCATTTGTGACAGATGGTGGATATGGCTCCTGAATAAGACTCCAACACAAAATGTGGCCCAGTTCAATTCTTTCAGTAGGATTGTAAGCACTCTTTTTAAAGCTAGTTTACAGATACATTTTTTATGAAGTACAGATGAAGGATGGGGAAGTAAAAATAAGTTTACTTTTCCCACTCTAGTTTAGTATTTATTGACTGGGTTATTCAGGCCTTATTGGTGTTTTTCTTGGATAGATTACTCTGTGACAACTGTCTGGAAGCCATTGAAAAAGTTTGAGGACTATTCAGCTTCTCTTCTGATTGTTGGAAGATCTTGACTTCTGGCTACAGATAAAGCCCTGTTAGTTTGGGATTAGGATTAAACGTTTTCATTTTAAGACAGGCTTTCTCTTTTCATCTATTAGGAATTGTTTTTACTTGACATAAACCCTTGACATAGCCCATGAATTTGTCCGTTCCCACAGATCAATTTGTTTCCCTTCTGGGATTCAAAGGAAGCTTCCTCATAGGACAGAGCTGCTAAAAGCAGTTTTAACATATTTTTGTGTAATATATAAAATATCCACTCCATTTTACAACAAGATTATGTAAAACTAAAAAAAAAATCCCCAAAATGTTTGTTAAAAAAAGCATTAACCTTTCACCAACAGCTCCTTTTCCACTACTGCACGATATATGGGTTGTAGTTAGAAGTATTCTACAGAGATTATTTTAAGTACAATATAGAATCATAGAATCATTTAGGTTGGAAAAGACCTTCAAGATCATCAAGTCCAACCATCAACCATGTCCACTAAACCATGTCCTGAAGCGCCTTGTCTACAAGCTTTTTGAATACCTCCAGGGATGGTGACTCCACCACTTCCCTGGGCAGCCTGTTCACTTCAAGTTGCCACTAACACAAAAATCAATCATTTCACCTATGTCTTAAAGCTGTTCACTGTTATTTCCCAAGAAGTGTATCTGGTATCAATGTCAAGCAGAAAGCATCCAGATATAGCACTCCCATTCAAATTCAGGTAGACCAAAATCACTCTGATGTTCAGAGGCAGAGAAGGGCTTTTGGGTGCTATGAAACAGTTGTCATAACTAAGGACTCTACCTGGCTTCTTATGAGTAGACAATTAGTTGAGATAAAAACCTGAATGTTGCATGTATGCAGTACAGACTTGAAGTCGGTGCCGCAGTCTAATGTAGAGATGCCCCAAGTAGATTTAAACAGATTAGCACATTTTCCAGCAGCCTTCCAGCTACTCAGTATTGGCTACTTTGTCCTGCTTATCTCCAGCTGTTACAGATTATCACTGATTCTGGTACCTAAGGAGTGCATTTGAAGCCAGTTCAGATATTCTATACAACCAGCCAACATGCAATATAGCTGTACTATTTTTAAGTATGCTCAAGTGCTGCTTTCACTCCTAAGGTGAACGATAGCAGCAATAAACTCTCTACTCTTTCTCTTCTATCATCCTTTTGCAGCCTCTGGAATCTTTTCTTCTGAGAGGGACTTCCAGAAAACTTTTAGAGTGCCAGCAGGTTTTATGCTGCTATTGGCAGTGTTTTCACCTCCTGTAGTGCTAGAGCTCTAGCTGCTTCTGTTGAAGTTCCATCTCTGGAGAGAGAAGTTCTGGAGGACAAAGATGACCTCTATTTCATAATTTGTTTAGAAAATTATTTTGAACTACTTACTGACTGAGACAAAAAAGCATTAGTGAGAGCTACCCTTCTTTATACTAGAAGACTGCTGCAAATGCATTTCTTAGAGGGTCTGTAATCACCTCTACCTCTGCAAGGCATAAAAGAATTAATCAGTCTTTCAGACCTTGAAGGATATCATAAAGGAATTTATGGCATTACTTATGTTCAGAGAATAAATATAGCTTAGATGCTGCCAGGTGGGCATTCAAGGGTCTGACTGATATGAAGAAATAGCAATGCATTACAAATTTTAAACCATAAAATTAGTCACTGTGCCATCTCCAAAGCAGGCAGACCTGCTTGGGAAGATGTGGCAGGGATGAAGGTATCCAAGATAGTACAGCTATGTCTACACTAGTGCATTAAATAGTGATAGGGAAAGCTCCCAGGCAAAGGAATTAAATCCTGTCTACTATTAAACTGTTAGAAAAATCCCTGCCATTATTTATTTCTTGATTTATTCTGGGCTGTGTCAGCTAAGGCTTTCCCTTGTTTTTCTGTGTATACATTAGAAGTTAATGTGGGGTAGGAGGTCATTTCTAGTAGGCAGCTGTGATACCTTTTTATAGTTTAACAGTGAAGACACAGGTTGTTCTGTGCTAGATGTCTTCAGTGTTAGGTGATGGTCCTGTGTTAGTTTACTAATACAGCTAGTGAGTTTCCAGCATATTCTTGACTATCTAGCAGTAGAGCACAAATGGAAATCTTACTGCCATTTGTTACATCTTCTCAAGAGTACAATGGTGCAAAATTTTATCCCTAGGGAAGACTTGTCCCTGGAATTACAGAAACATCTATAATCATAGAAAGGAAACTACACCACTTTATTCCAACAAATTGAACTAAACATTCAGTTCTTGAAAGTTGGTATGGTGGTATTGTATGATGGATTCAAAGCTGAATTAGATTCACCTTCCTACATTGGGATTCCTTAGCAGCTCTGGAGACAGGGCTGTAGACAGAGCAAAAGATGAGAAGTGCTTAGTTTGGGTGCATTGACTGTTCAAATAAGAGATATGAGGTCAGCAATGAAAGGTCCTGAGACAATGGGGGCAACACAAGAAGAATTGAAATATATCATTATAACCTTCCCAAGCAGAGTAGGAGATTGCTACTGGCTGGTGCTGGAAATTTAAACACTTTGGTATAAGGCAATGGAATTAGCTAGATTTGATTATCCTAAAATAAGATTATCCTAATTTGTTAATAAGAGAAAGCTGGATAGTTTGAGGGATGTTGTTTCAGCTGACGGTAGATCAGCAAGGAGGCTGTTGAAAGTAAAGCCTAGATAGAATAAATACTTAATTACAAATATTGTAATTTGATAAAGGAGTTACTTACCATAAGAAAAGCTTTCTCTCTTTTCCTCGTAGGAGTCAGTTAGTTCCTTATAGCATTTTGGTTTGAGAACATGGCAATCTTTATAGCAGGTTTGGGCTATCACATGGGGAAACTGGGGCAGGGTGGATGAATTGTCACAGTTCTCAGAGACACTGCAATATCTACAGAGCAGTCATCTAAACTGCAGCTGGGTTTTGTTACTACCGTGTTACTTGGACATCAATAACCAGTACTGTATTTAGTATTCCTGACAGTGCCTGCTTGAAAATGTATGCTAAACCTTGTGCCTGGCCTTTTTAGACTTGCATTTAGGTTTTCTTTAGGTGATTGAAGTGTGTTCACCGCATTAATAAATGCATTTTTACATATGTATTTCTGAATATATTCCCCAGCTGCATCTTCCCAATAATGGAATAGCATACCCTACTGTGCTGTTGAATACAATTATTTTCTGATCTTGAAATTGAATTCAGGAATGTGGAGCTGTATTATTCTTTATGTGTACTGGTTAATCTGTGGTGTAAAAAAACCAAAAAACTATTCTTCTTCTAACTCATTTGTACATGCTTCATAAACATTACATTGCCCCTCACTTATGCCTATCCAATCTGTAGTATATTTAACACCACTATGCATTACTGTGGTTTTTTTCCATTTGCTGCAATTTCTGTAAAGCTGATATTCTCAAAGATGTTTGATATTGTGCTCAGTGACAGGCAAATAAATAGTCTTTGGAGGATCTGGGCATAACTGATTTTTGAGGAAGTCTGTGACACAGCAAGGAAATGAGCATTCCAAGAGCCTGCCCAAGACCCTAATGTATATGATTGGATTTAGCCTGGTTAAACCAATAGTGCTAAATAATTAGGTAATTTCTTTGTATTTATGAAGACGTAGTGGTGGGGGGAAAGCTGATTGTTTTTTATATACATTTTGCTTCTTCAGTGATATAATCCTAGGATAAGCAGTGCATTTAGCTACTTAAATCCTTCTAATTTCAGTACATACTCAGAATTAAGCTTGGCCTTCAGCTGTTTTAAAAATGAGTCATGGTCTTTTCTGTTAGTAATAGTGTTTTACCAAGTTAACATACACTTGCTGATTGGTTATTGGGCTTAAAACTGGAAAAGAAATAATGAAAAAACATAAGTGGCTAAACACACCTCACTGTCCTTAAAAACTATTTATGTATATATATTTTTAATGCATACAGAAAATCCTGTCCTTGTGAAATGAAAAGTTGCTTCTAATCATGATCATGAAAAATGGAAAGAAAAAAATTAAAATCTCATCAGAGTGAAATTTGAGTTTTGTTCCAAAAAAATAAATGCCTTTCTAGCTTTGGAATTTGGCAAAAAACTTCTATAATGAAAATACTATTGAAAAGTATGGCAAATAAGAAATATTTAGAAAGAGAATGTTAGCTTGGAAAATTACAGGTAAGAACAGCTTTTCCACTTCCAAAGTATCATTCAGATTTTAAAAACCTAGAGTAGCTGGTGAATGAACTGAGTTTTAAACACAAAATATTAACATGCTCCACTGTTCTCAAGTAATACAACCAGCAATGTGATGATTAAGTTACTATCTAAGATATGAAGATTAGGGTAAAATCTCACTTTTAAAACAAAAGAAAAAAAAAAAAGGAATGCTGTGATCCTTGGATCGGTTTTTCATGTGCTTGGCAAGTTCTCTATTAATCAGTAGGATTTTGATGAGAAGGCTTAAATATGTTCACTACTAGATAAACTAGTTAGTATTTTCTGATGGACTAGGGAAATTTGTATGAAAATATTGTAACCGTATCTTTGACTGACAGAGAAGGAAGGCACCTTATAGCCACATGGCAATCCTGAGGAGTCTTTGAATACCAGATTTCTGTCTCCACATCTATAGAGTTACAGAGTTACTAGGAAAATCCCCAGATGTAAAGCCTTGGAGAACCACTGAATTAAGTTTTTTTTAATCTATCTTTATCTGCCAGCTTCTATACAAATAGTAATTTATCAAAACCAAACAAACAGGGAAATGTACATCATTAAAAAAACCCTAAGACTTCCTACTTCAACTGAAAAAAATAAAGAACACCTGAGCATGAAAAGATGTATTGGAGCCAAAATAAATTAAATAAGTCTGACTAGCTCTACAAGGAGTACAGATTAACTTACTTCCATTTATGTAATACTGGAAGAAATTTAACGAGGAAGAAATTCTTGGATGTTGCTTTAAAAGCAGTCTGGAAATATGAACTTGAGTTAAACATTATTATGAAAGGAAAAAAACCCAAACAAAAGTTAATATTGCTAAAGGAATGTGATAGTTACCTTTGTTGTAATTCAGTGCCTGTTTAACTCACAAGAGATTTTTAACTTGGTGGAAGGCAAGAACTGGGTGCAATACAATGTGAATCCTCAATATAAACTAATGTAAAGTCTGCCTGTCTGTCTTTTTTTAATTAACTCTGGACCTTGAAAAACTGTTCCAAGAACACTTTGTCTGCTTTCCTGGAACTGCAGTATTATCAAGGTTGATAACAAAATAAGTTAATACAGAAGTCTGTTTTTATTTGGTTATTTTAAATGTAATACAGTTTCCCATCGGAAGAACTTTGGAATTACTGTTCTACGATAGAAGGTGATTCAGTTCTGTGGTCTATATAACCAGACTGAGCAGCAGGCATGCTCTCATTTACAACTGGGCACTGAAATCTCCTTAATACTTATCACTTTTGAGTCTGGTGCACTCCATAGACTTCAGTGGAATAAAACTGCCATTCTAATAAATGTAGGAAAGAGACTTTATGGGGTCAGATGTGGGATTAAAAATGTAGTTAGAGTGTTTCACATATAAGAAAGCTACATCTCAGCTATATAAACTGTTTAATCTAAGTTACCAAATCTAGCATCAGATCAAAGCTGCTTCAAGTGGAAGTTACAGGCAGAGTGAAGGTATCAAATTATAAAAACATTGTCTTGGACACACTGATTAGCTCCCATGGTGCCTTTGAGCATGTCCTTCCCTGACTCTGGTATAATCATTTGTGTATGATGACAGTTTCAGTAAGAGATTTTGTCAATCAGATTAATACTGTCAAAGCATTGTCACAAAAGCCAGGAGTGTCTGTTTGAATTCCTCAAGGTGAGGAGGTAATGCAATCCAGATCTTGCTGTCTGGGTGAGAGCTTTAAACAGGAAGTGTCATATGAAAGGGGTATGTTGCCACCAAAAGCAGACTACAACAGCACTGTAGAAAATTATGATTCTCCCTCTGTTTTTTGAAAGAACAGCTAGAGATACATTTATAGTGTATGAATCACAAACAGCTTCTGATTATCAGCTTTGTGGCCTTTCTGAGGTGGCTCTTGCTTGATTTCCATTGCTGAAACTGATCTACTACAAATAAAGTCAGCATTTGTTGAGCTGGAGGAAGAGGTTGTCTTCAATGAAAGCTTGTTAGAGCACCAAGGAATGATGGAGAGACCAAGCCCACAATCCTCATTATTTGACAGTTGTTTACGTAAACACTTTTCTTGTAATTACAGCTCCTTTACATGCTTCTCAGAAAGGATTACACCAGGAAAGGATGCTCATTGGAAAATTCTGCCTGCTAGACTTAAAGATCTCACCTAATAACCAGTTAGCAAAGGACAAATACCAAAAGTAAACCTGACTGTTTCTCAAATGTCAAATTATGCATGAAAGATGCTTTTCAATAGACTACTGCCATAGGATTTACCTTATGCTTCTCAAAGCTAGCTAGAAAAATTTAAGCAAAACAATTTGGTTTTCTTTAGAGAATCTATTCTATGATCATTCTGTGAAATTGTCTCAACTTTAATCAAAAACTTTCCAAGGGGACAGATTTCAAAGTTCCTATTGTGACCTTTACAGTTGACACTAGAATGTTTTGGAATTTTGTTTGGGTTTTGGGTTTAATTTATTTTCAAGTATCTTGCTATTACCACTACATTGATTGATTATGTCACAAATAGGTGGCACAGTTCTGAAAAAGAAGTTGTTTCAGTGGGTCACATTTACATTTAAACTAACATGGTGTTTTAGGGTGGTTTCGAGGATTCCTGAGAAGGTGAACACACACACACTGACTATAAGGGAAAAAAGCAAGCATTTATTAACTATAGATGTGTGTTATGCTAAAGGTATCTTGTAAAGCAAATTAACGTACCGACCCAAGGATTGTGAGGAAGGTGGACCATCCATACACTTTTGTGCCGTCTTGCACCGTAAGCTAAGCCCAGCAATCGGTAGGTGCCAGCTTTACATGGGCGTCCCCACGGAGGCAACGGTGGCCTTGCCGTACAATAGGCTGTGTACAATACAATACAAAATGCTCTTCGGAAAAATCCCGGTATTTATACACTTGCAGAGGAATGGGTTTTGGCATACATGGCCAGCGGGTGCCAAAACACGCCTTGGTTACAACATAGGGAGCCTATGACGCATGCGCTCGCTGGCCAGGCGCACTGCACAAGCCATAGCCATCCTGTCTATTGGTTCATGGGCTTTGTACATGCGGCATATTGTCATAATCCAGAAGTCACGGGCCAACCATGCTCATAGCTGTGCTGTGCAACAGTCTGCTACCTGTCCTCCCCCAGTACTGCTCAGCTCTCTTATCTCCATGGTCAGCATTCCAAGCAACGGGCAACAAACCATCCATTTTCTGTGCTGACTGCATTTTTCTCGGCTATGTACTTCTCCCCCAGTGTTCATCCATGGACCAAAATTCCATCTTTTAACCCCTCCATATACACATGGACATAATACAATATTTAAATTCATATATTACCATATAGTCGTTATAATATGCATATATTTTATAGATATCATTACATGATTGAATATTGAAAATTACTGGTTAAAATTTAAAATTCTGTATACATGCTGATCTCGTAAATCATAACCATGCAAATATTCTGAAATAAAACAGAAATTGCAATGCGAAAGTTGTGGCTTTTGAAATTCCATTTCATGAGACATTCTTAAATATTTGTATGTTCTGGAATGAAAAAACTGAAAGGTCAAGTCTGGCCAAGTGGAAATTCTGAATTTTGATTGACTTTTTAATCAAGAAAAACTTGATTTTTTAACAAATTTTTTTCTCACTTAAGGAGTAAAAACTTTAGCCAGCATGAGATGTGCTGTGAAAATAAATAAAAAAACATCTTAAAGAAGCTTTAACAATTAGGACACTTATTCCACTCTTGGTTTTTAAGTTCCAATTTTTTCTTTCTTTTTTTTCTTTCTTCTTTTTTTTTTTCTTCCTTGCCTTTTTTTTTCTTCTTTTTTTTCTTCTTTTTTTCTTCATTTTTTCCTCATTTGCCCTTTTTGGTTTTGCCCTTTTTTTTTTTTTCTTTTTTTGTTGTTGTTGTTTTGCCCTTTTTTTTCTTTTTTCCTTTCTCTTTTTCCTTGTTTTCCTTTCTCTTTTTATTTTTCTTTTCTTTTTTTCTTTTCCTCTTCCCCCCTCCAATGAATTAGGATTTTTAATTTTACATTTGGTCCTTTCTGTGACACAATAATCTTTTCCTCTTGAAGTGTCTTTGCCTGTGAATCAGCAGCTGATTATTATTGAATCTGGTCTAAAACTACTTTTAAAATAGAAAGTGAGCTATGCCATCACAGTTTAAGGAAAACAGCACTGTAGAGTATTGCTTGATATTTAGTGGGACAATATGGTCCAACCTTCTTATTTGCTTAGGCTTTCAGCTATTGAAGGTAGTGGTTGATTTAGCAAGGGAGCATTTTTTATTTTTTACCTTGAAATTATTTTATGAAAGGCATCTTAAAAGTATTTCTACCTTTGCATTAAAACTTGTTTCTTTGCAAAAAATCTATTTTTTTTCCTAAACAAGCTGCTATGTCCCTTTTCTTTCTGTCACTGTTGAATACCTTTAACTAAATTGGTCAGTAAATCGTTTTCTATAAATAAAAATGATGTGATTTTACAGTTGCGGGTAAGGCTTTACTTCTTCAGGGTTCTTTGGCTAAATAAGTATAGATTTATATATAATGCATGAGTTCTATTGCTTATGCATTCTCATATCTTGAAATAATTAAAAGAAACAAGCATTTTTTACTGGAACTAAGTACTTGGTAAATTGGTTAATCTGAATCACAATTGTGGAGTGTAGATGTGGTTGATCTTATGCCTTCTCTCAAGCTGGCATGTCTTTAGTGAAATTAGTGAATTGGTTGTAGCATGCTTGCTTATTAAACAAACACAAAATTGTTAGAAGAAAATTAATGGGGTTTCAGAATTAATTACTTGAAAGTTAGGAAATAGAAGAATGAGTATTGACTATGCAAACTTAGTTCACCTGACTGAGTGCATACATTGTATTTTCCACAGGACCTCCTACTTCATTCAGTATTAGGAGCAGATACTGTTCACTTAATGATCTGCTGATCAAACTATGCTCTGTGGACAATGTTAATAACCTACTCCTGAAATTGTTGTGGTATTTATCCTTATGATTTCAATGTTATTTAATTATTTTCATTGCATAACTTTGAGGTGAGGGAGTGACACTAATCCCATTTTGCAGAGGTATCAGAATTGGCCACAACATTTAGCTACAAGGTTGAAGGGCTAGGACCAGAGTTTTACCATACCACTGTGTGCATATATTAAAAGTAAAACTCCTGGTGACTTCAGCAATGACTTCCATAATTGCTTGACACTGCAAATCAGAGTCTGTACATATTGGGTTTACAATCCTATTTCAAGAGCCCTCTGATCTCTTTCCTCTTCTTCTCCCCTTTCAAAAATACCCCAGACCCAAACACTACCACCTACTGTAAACGGCTCTGGTTTGTGCTGTCTCCTTGGTGCTGATAGAGAAAGTCTTAGTCAGCCCATGCCAAACCCTACAAGGTATGATGGTAGCAGTCTTTTAACACATGACGGTGCTTCAACTTATGCCATAACCCTGGGAATTCAGATATATTTTGTACCGGCATAGCCACAGGATCTTGACTATATTTCCCAGGAAATAAGGTGTTGCTTAGAAGAAGGAACCCTAGGGCCAAGGGAAGAGTAGATCTAACTTCCCAGGGCAGTGTTCAGTTATTTTAACCAGAACTTAGCCTTTCTTTTGCCCCATTCTCACACAAAATATTCTACTTCATTCATTCCATTTTTCTATGAGACCAGGACACACCAAATGACATAGGAGAAAAAATTAGGGAATAAATAACATGTTTTTCCTGACCTAACACTATTGGAACTAAATTAAGGTGCAAGCAACTTGATGGTGGTATTTCCTAGCTGTTTCTCTGTCTGATGGTGTTTGGCCCTAACTTAATTGCTGGTTAACACAACTTCAGACTATCACAAGCTCTGGTAGCTCAATCATTCAATTAATTTTCTTTCAGAGATAGGGTTGTAGCTATATTCTGATGGACTTAGGCAAAAGATAACCTGCCTTATATCTTGTATTAAGCTGCTAAGAGAAAACAACACAAAGCCCCACCCACCAAACAACCCAGGCAACTACTAAAAAAGCAGTTCGGAAGACATTTTACATTATATTGGGGTTGTGCAACATACATTTACATACATAAAATGAAGTGTGCAGGGAATGATATTTGGGTTTTTAAAATGTCATGTTAAATGTCATAAAATGTCATAAATCATTACTCCTTTCAGATTTCTGACTAGTAAACTGGAATTCTTGAAGGAGCTTTTAATAAAAAGATCTTTGCCCTCTAACAGAACACTGTGGACTTAGATTTCTTTATCAATAAATCATTTCAGAGGGATTTGGACTGAATAGAAATAAAAAGTCTTTTAAAAATATATTTTTTAATCTCTTTTAAAAGACATGGTGCATCATCACTG
Source organism: Elanoides forficatus (assembly GCA_025311575.1). Classification (NCBI taxonomy): domain Eukaryota; kingdom Metazoa; phylum Chordata; class Aves; order Accipitriformes; family Accipitridae; genus Elanoides; species Elanoides forficatus. The sequence goes on from JAOBAS010000072.1 coordinate 27,423,902, forward strand.
CAGGGGGTCACTCTCATAGTTGCTGCATCTGTTTCTTTATTGTCTTTACCTCAAAGGAAAATTCATTACAAGCCCCTTGCATTCTATGTGCATTGAAATCACTGGTTTAATTTTTAACTTGTGAAGGTGTGAGAATCAGCAAGAAAATAATAAAGTAGAAAATTATTATATCATACTCATTTTAGCATAGGAATAGAATAAAACTTGAGCACAGGCTGGGAGACTGGAATCAGCTTTACAAAAAAGAAATCTTTATGTAACTCTAAAAATGGGTATCGGCATAAGAATGCTGTCAATGTTTCACCTGGGGAGAATGTGATTTCCTGATACTTTACTTAGTTTAAACAATTCCTTCATACATCATATATCTGCAAATAATGATAGTCTTACCTGCCTTGTTTTGGAAACTGTAAGCCTGGTGACAGCTTCAAAAGTTTCCTTCATATAAGGCAACTTGTAGCTAATTGGGTTTAAGATAATCACCCAAGCTCTTAATGAATACAGCAGCATTTTTTCCCCCATTTATATGTCAAATTTTGTACGCCTAAATGCATACAGGAAGAATGAAGCATTTGTCAAAACCTCCAGAAAACCTTCTAATCCACCAAAGATAAGTACCTCGCCTCTTTTTAACTTACTACAAGGAGTCACAAGGTATCTGTTTCCATTTTGGATCCAGTACTTTGTTTTGTGCAAAAAAATTAAGACACCATATATAGTTATAAATACATACATATGTGCATGTATGCTATTTTATATATATGTATGTACATATATACATAGCTATATAGCTTTCAAGCTTCAGATTTGGTTTGGAAATAGGAACAAATCCTGCATGGCGCTGAGTTGAAAGCGCAGAAAACAGGCAGATTGTGGAAAATGATGACGCTCCAGTACCTTGCATAGGTACTTAGAACCAGACCACATATGACCTTAAACAGAAACAAGAGATTTTGCTATGTTTGAAGGAATTTGTTTTGGAGTACTAGTGTTATAGATGTTATTTTATGAATATCTTAAATGTTAACACTATAAATACTTTTCTCTGGAGTAGGTTCCTCCCAAATATGGCTAATCATTTATTTGATGTTACAGACTTGCTTATCTTCTTACATTTTCCATTGTCATAGTTTTCCGCAGTGTCCACAGCAGGACTGGTAATTTTTTTTTTATTGATTCTAGCCAAAGTGCATTTTTATATTAGCATCATCGGTTTACTTTTAATGTAACACTTGCACATAAATAATCTGTTGTGCAGGTAGTCAGATGATGTTAGAGTGGTTATTGCTGAAAGAGAATACTAAGACCTGTACAAAGTATATACAAATGTACATTGTGCAGAGTAAAATCGGATGCTCTGATGTAAGATGTTCATCCTTTTTGGATGGACAGTCACCACATAGGGAAGAATCCTAATCTGAAGGTAGTAAATGACAATTTAGTATTGACATTATTCAGTAAGGCTGCCCTGTGAATTGAATATAAGTCTCTAGAGCAGGTTCATTCATGTCAGATTATTTACTTGCCCTTTTCCATTTACATTTTTTGTTTTTAACTGCCTTACTGACTCTGTATGCTTAGAGAGGCCTGGGCTGACTGTGAGACTGTTCCAATTCTTTTTGACAGATATAGAGCCCTTCTGGGAATTGTCCTTAATGCCCTTTTTAGGCCTGTCTGACTTGATTCAGCCAGGTTTGATAAATGAGGGAGGAACTTGAGGTCCATTTTAAAATAACAAGTATACTCCAGTGCTCTGACTCCATTGATAACTTGAGCTCAGGCTGAAGGACCCTTTTATTTTAGGCTTGCCTGTTATCTGTGTGGGTAGTGTATTATCTGTTGACTCCACTAAGCTCTGTGCTTATCAGCTTTTGAAGACTTAACATATTGCTAGTATTTCACTGTTCTTCTGTGGAAGAAGAAGGATGAGACTTTTCATTTCTCTCCTCCACAGAATGCAGGGCTATATTTCTTTCCTTACAGGATATTTGAAGCCTACAAAATGCGGGAATCAGGAATGCAGCACATGTTCCCTCAGCTTTACAGTCAACAGAACTGGCCAACCACATAACCCAGGGTGGGCTCTGTCCTGCAAAAGTGTGCTGACAGGCATCTTTGCATTCTTGGATATTCTGGGCTGCATGGTCTAACCTAGTGATTCTCCACTCTAAGATTATGCCGTATTAGAGAGGGGATTGCTAATGGAGGAGAGGTGCAGGCATCAAAGTGAAGGGATATGATGTTTAAAATCTCTTCCATATTTGAACAATCTAGAGAGATGCCTTACAAGTTCTCACCTTGGAACCACTTTTTATGAGGAAAGAGTATAAGCTGTTGTCCCAAACTGAACAGCCAATGGCACCTAATCAATGCCACCATCTAATGAATGAAATTAATTAAATTTTAATCAATTAAATTAAATCTAATGAATTAAATTAAATCTAATCAGTAACAAATCTCCAGTATCCGAAGTGGAAAAGTCACTCAAAAGTAGGAAAGAAACTTAAATATGAAACTGTGAAATTATTAGCCATAGAGTGTAAATGTATTGTTTCACAAAGTCTTAGTACCAGAACAGAAACAAAATGGTATTCACCAACCTTAAAAAGGGCTTTAGAAGCATCATGGTGCAATAGATTATTTCCATACTAGGCAAAGGGTTTGAAGTTGTAAGAAAAAAAGAGAATTCATTGCAATTAAGGAGGATCCAGCTAATGTACTGCTTCTATATTAAAGCAAATTTTAACATATCCATCACTAAAGACACTTAAGAAAAAACTTACCTTTCATGGGATAAAAAGACAATCTTCCTATACATTAACAATTGATTAGGAGTGTTGTGGTTTAACCCCAGCCAGCAACTAAGCACCACGCAGCCGCTCACTCACTTCCCCCCACCCAGTGGGATGGGGGAGAGAAGCAGAAAAAAAGTAAAACTTGTGGGTTGAGATAAGAAGAGTTTAATAGAACAGAAAAAGGAAGAATCTAATAATGATAATAATAACAATAATAAAATGACAATAATAATAATAAAAGAATTGGAATACACAAAACAAGCAATGCACAATGCTGTTGCTCACCACTTGCAGACCAATGCCCAGTTAGTTCCTGAGCAGCAGTACCCTCCCAGGCCAACTCCCTGCAGTTTATATACTGGGCATGACATCACATAGTATGGAATATCCCTTTGCCTGGCTTGGGTCAGCTGTCCTGGCTGTGTCCCCTCCCAACTTCTTGTGCCCCTCCAGCCTTCTTGCTGGCTGGGAATGAGAAGCTGAAAAATCCTTGACTTAGTCTAAACACTACGTGGCAACAACTGAAAACGTCAGTGTGTTATCAACATTCTTCTCATACTGAACTCAAGACATAACACTATACCAGCTACTAGAAAGAAAATTAGCTCTATCCCAGCTGAAACCAGGACAAAGAGTCATTATAAAGCTGGAAATGGACAGTCAGTTTTCACAAAATGATGTTCCCTGGGGGCTGTCCCACCCGTCTCTGACATTTCAATCCACTCTTTAAAGGGAATAAGATCTTTAAAGGAAGTGGAAAGTGAGCCAAGTATGGTGGGTTGGTCTTGGGTTGCAGCAAAGTACCTGCACAGATGCTTGCTCACTCCCCAGGCCCCTGCTCTGTGGACAGGGAACACAATAGCAAAACAGGATTGAGAAAACTCATGAGTCAAAATAAAGGCAGGAAGATCATTTGTCAATTACTGTAGAGGGCAGAATGGTCTTGACTTTAAATTTATTGCTAAGTCACATATTTAGTTACTGATTGAGGTACTGGGAAACCAAAACATAATAACACATAAGGAGGAAAACACCTCTCACATTCCTAGGCTTAGTTTCACCCCAGACTCCTCTCTTCATCGCTGTAAGCACCACAGGCTATACATTCATTCCCTTCAATGAGGCCATGTGCAGAGGAGGGTGTTTCTCACAGTTTTCCTCTGCGCTGTTGTAGGTCCTCCGGAAGCTGCAGTCCCTTCGGGAGAGCACCTGCTCTGCCATGCAGCACCTTCTTCTCCTCCTCTCAACACAGTGCTCCTCCCATTGTCTCTCACTCCTGTTTTGTTTCCTCCTCCTCTTTTTCTCCAGCGTTTTTTGCCCTTCCTTAAATATGTTCCCACAGAGGCACCACCACCTGGGCTGCTGGGCTCAGCCATGCCCTGTGGTGGGTCCATTGGAGCTGGTTGGAACTGGCTGTGTCTGGCATGGGGCAGACCCAGCCTCTCCTGACAGAGATCCCCTCCTGCAGCCCCCTGCTGCCAGCACCTGGGCACCTGTACCCAGTACAGGGACTACCTGGCTGCTGCTTCAAAATTATTTAGAAAAGACAAAACACAAATCTCTACAAATAATTTTAGATACCATCTGACTACAAGATAACATGGCACATGAAATGCAGAGTTGATAAATGCACAACGATGAACACAAGGAAAAGCACCCTGGACGCTGGTTTGACAACGAAGAACTCCAGACTAAAGGGCATTTTTGGCAGCCAGGAATGATAGTGGGCAGCTCAATGCTTAGTCCAAAAAACCTAGGAAATGTTAGGGAAAAACAAAGAATAAACCAGAAAATATCACTATTTTTCTGTCACACCTTGAATATCATATGCATGCAGGCCTTGTAATCCTATTTCAAAATACTGAAGTACAAAAATACAGAGAAGGGTAGCAAGGATAACTGAATTTATGTCATGATTTTTACAGGAAAAGAAACTAATTAGGCTAGGACTCTTCAACCTGGAAAAACAAAGACAAAAGCAAGAGATGCAAAATCAGGTATGGTAAGGAAAAGGTGAGTGTAGACTGTTCATTGCTCCTTTTAGCACAAAAACCGGCAGGTGTCCACTGAAATGAGCAGGCAACAGTTTTTGCTGGGCTTTTTTTAAGGGGAAACGCTTTTTCACAGTGTGCTTAATATTAAACTGTGGAATTAATTTCTACAGAAGGTTGTAGAGGCCAAAAGTGTAAATTAATCTGAAAAAAAGATTAGGCAAATTAATGGAAGATAAGCCCATGGGGACTATTGAATGCAATCAATTGACTCAGGATGTCATGCAACCACTGATTCCTGAGAAGGCATTCCAGCAGATGCATCACTTTGCACTTGCCTTAGAGAGCAGGTGTCCAAACCAATATGACAGTCCTTAAACTCAAAAGGTAGGGAGTAACCTGACCTGGCCTAATTCCATTGAAGTATACATGTACTAAAGAAAATGGTCTTTCAATTTTACCTCCCTTTCTCTATCTTTATCCTGTTGTTAAGTTGTAGGCTTTAACTGTGCCTTTTATTTTCATTATTTCCCCCNNNCCCCGAAAACGCAAGACAGGGCAGTATGAAAATAAAATTTCAGTACCAGCTTTACAGCTACTTGTTATTGACCAATAAAACCCTATCATGGAAGAAGGCTCAGAGGATATGGGCAAGGGCAATGTGCCCATGAAGCTCAGAGAATAATGCAGGGTGTGATTGACCACAGCTGTTGCAAAGAAGCTGGCTTTATCCCAACACAAAGGAGACCGGAGGGTGGCGTTTGCTTTAGGTAAACAGCTATCAACAGTTGAGTGGATCAGCTGGTGGTGTAAATGATTCTCCCTGAGTTCATTAAAACAGTGTGAAAGTGTCTGTCTCAGTCAGATCAGCATGGGTGAGAGCGAATATGTGGCTCAGCCCAACACTGAATATAAATATAAGGCAACTAACAATAGAATTTCAAGGAGTGCAATGGGCTTGAGCTGGCTCCAACCCATATATGCCTTCCCAGTGACCAGGTAGGCCCAGTGTTGTGATGATTAGCATGTTACAGAGACCAGTAATGGGAATCACATTGGTACTGACTGAACTGTGTATTGCAATTGCTGTGTTTTGCTAAATGTAACTTACATTTGTATTGTGTTTTCAGCATATTTTGTATCACTCTGTTAAATCAGAAATACCATGTAACATCAACTATCTTCAGATAAGTGAATTTGATATTAAAGATATTCCTCCACACATGGAGTATCTAAAAGAACTTGGCCAGATAGTATGGGAGTCTGACACTACCCTAAATCAGCACACTTCCTTTGAAATTACACAATTAATGAAACCATGCTGAGGAGCCAGCCATACCTGAGCAATGTTTCAAAGCTTCTGTTTGCTTCTATGCAAATGATCTGTCATGGCACATTTTAGTTCCACTTTGGATGTGTTTGTAGATATTTGTAGTATTGGCTGCAATAGTAAGCTTTGGTTTATTTTTCAGTATACAGTTTGGTGGTTGGTGAATGTATATTGTATAAACAAAATAACAAAAAGGAATTTCAATCTTTTCTGCACATTCATTTTATCACTTATGGCACAAATAATGCTCAGCTCACCCTATCTACTTTGGACTTCTCTTCCTTGTTGTTGATTTCATGGGGTTTGCGTCCCTAAATATTACTCAGCATAATGAGTTTTTCAATCCTCTCCATTCACATGGCTGCACTCCAGACACTCATACCTTATTCTTAATAAACCCCAAATATAGCCACTTTTTTTTTTTGAGTAATTTAAGAGTTGATGAACTGTTAAGCTCTCTGATAATCTTAGCATGTGTTGAAAACACATTCTTTCTAACATGTAGTATTTTCTTCTGGCAATTAGATGCCTGTTGGTGTCTTCTAGATTCCCAACTTTCATTTCCACAAGTTAATCTGGTACCAGTAATTAAACTGAGAATGCATACCTTTAGTTTTGCCTTTAATATTTAGCTTTTTGTTGGCCAAACAAGTTGATGAAGCCATATAACTTGAAAACCCTTGCCATTTTGTTATATTATTTACTTCTGCATAGTTCAGCTAGTGTGCAGTTATTGCTGAACATGTGAACTGACTCGGTTATATTCCTTTGGCTGCTAATACACTGTTTCCATTGAAATATGTTAAGGTTATCATTATTAAATATGCCATTTCAGGGTGATGACCAATCTGCTTGAATTCTGGTAGCACTAACACAGAGTTAAGATGATAGTGAAATGCAATTTTTTATATACAATTCAAGGTTGCATTCTCTCACCTCTAATGGTTGGCAGAGGCATTAACTTCATCATGAGAGAAAGTGTGGGCATGTATAATGTGCATGTAATAGAACAAAAGCTGTAGTCTTTCTAAAGTATACAAAGCACATATAGCCTTTCCAGTCATTTGATGTTTGTCTTTTAACTGTCAGACTTTCCATCAGTTAATGGCAGACACAAATGGTAAGAATGAAAGTGTCATGCTGCAGTTATCGCCCGTGTTCTTGTTAAACTGTTCGTTTACCACTGCATTCACTTTAACTATGCAAACTGTATAGCTAAGTTACATAAATACACAACCATGTACACATAGATTTTTCTCTTTTCATTACAATACCATTCCAGCTGGCTCTACAAATGGATATTGTTTGTTGACAGCGGTCTTTGGATGATAGTTTTCTATGTTAATGGAGCACCCAAAACCAGTGTATCCTTTCTCCTAAAATTGCTTATCCTGTTTTGTCCTGGAACAAACTGGGAACATCCATCCATCCTTGTGTGGACAGTGCTCTTCTGAGGCAAATCCTGACATCAGATGCACTGGTGTTACACTTCTGGCATCCTGGCTGTGGTAATTTACATAGCATTTTCCCATTAATTTGCCATGGTTGTGCTCTCCAGCCTTGGCATTGATGTCTGCCATTTTTATAGATAAAATTGTTGGTTTGAGCTTGAAAGGCTGTTTTCAGGTTGATAATTATAGCTGTTCAGTTCATACCATCATTGATTTTACGGCTTAGACCCAGCTTAAAAACATTAAGCTCCTAGACCATGAGTAATTTTTCTGCTTTGGAAGTTACAATTAATGCTGTTTTCTTTGAGAGAAAACCATCTTACCTTCAACTCCATTATGATTTTATTCTTTTTACTTCATTTTTCATCTATTCCTCTACATTCATTTACTCCAAGAAGTTTGACGTTATAGTCCTTCATGTTTTCTCTCTGCCTGCATGCTTTCTGTTTCTGCAGACATTGATTTTGTGTTCCAGAAATCTATCTGTAGAGTTTGCTTCTCCTTTAGTAACTGATTCCTCAAAGGTCTTTTGTTATTAAGGCTCATCAGTCCAGCAAATTCAATGCCAATCTTTTTTTTTTTTTTTTTCATTATTATTATTTCTCCATCATTTAATTATTCTTAAGACAGGCTTTTGACCTTTCACTCATTCTTCTATTTGGAGAACCAGTGAAAATATATCTTCTTCTCTTTACTGCCATTGCCTGTTTGTCATTTGTGTGCGTTTCCCTACCCTTATTTTATGAAATTGTATTTTGATTATTTGGAGATTTCATTTGCATGGTATCTAAACAGCCTTTCTTTTTAAATAACAGACTACAATATTCTAGCTTGAGAAATTGAATACTTTCAATCAAAAAAAATTTTTGACCGGATTTTAACTTTCCAGATATCCGCTGGAAATACAACACAGCAGTGAGTAAACAATCTAGGAGGTTCCTGGAGTGTG
>JAOBAS010000072.1:27432517-27449814 GCA_025311575.1 Elanoides forficatus
ATTCTAGCTTGAGAAATTGAATACTTTCAATCAAAAAAAATTTTTGACCCCTGAAAGGATTTTCAGCTACTTTGATTCCCTTATGAAAACTATTTGCTAATGGAAAAATATAGCTTACTTGCAAAGAAATTAGCACTCTCATTTTTGGCCTACCACTGAAGAAAATTCCACCTGAAAATTACTCTGTCATTGAAAGTACCTGTGAATTACCTTTATATATATATATATATATTACCATATATATATATGTGTGTGTATTTCTTTAAACTGAACTACATCTTTCATGGAATAACAGAAACAGACTTTCAGTCTGTATCACATTGACTAAGGAAGACAGAGTATGGTATTACGTAGAAGGCACTATCCAAGTCAGCAAATTTTGACTATGTTGGACAATAATGCACTAATCAGTGACACAAAGATTCCCATCAGACATTACAGTAACATTTCCAAACTAAAATTTTCTAAATTTCACTGAAAGTTTGGGGTTTTCTCTACAGTAGGAAAAAAATAAAATAAAAAAATTTTAAAAATTGTGGAAAATGCATAGAATATAACTTTCCCCCCCAAATATTTTTATTAACTCCAGCAGTTATCACTTATCTGGCCCTGAGCTCCAGACATGAATACCTTTAACATTCAATATGCATGTCATGCTCCTATAGTAGTAACTTTCAATGAAAGTGTAAGGAGAGCATTAACTGGAACACATTAACTTTATGACATGTTGTTATATGAAAGTAAAGCAATTAAATTGTGTCATGACTGCATCCTCTCAAATCACAACTCTCGAACAGATGCTTTACCACGCTCAATCTCTTTATACTTCATTGTTATGGAAGCAAATGCAGTTTTTAAAATGAAAATTGTATAGCATATACAAAAAAGATTATTATGAAGTTTAAAATGTCACTTTATAGACAGTTTGGTAAGTAATAATGATGAATCTCAGTTTTTCTAGTGTGTTCATTAGTGGCAACACTCTCACCCAACCTCAGATCTCCCCATAGCTGGAACAAAACCCAAAGTCTGGTAAGTATCTGCTTTGTTTCAACATGCTAGCTACATGCAGCAGAATAGCAGTGGTTTTTTTTTTTTTTTTAATTGTTATTTATACAATCTGGTGCTAAAAGTTTTTGTGTGGTAGCTGTGTTTCCATTTTCTAACTCTGTGCAGCTAGATAGGCCAAATAGCACTGGAGGCAAAGGAGTGAGATCCCTGCCTGGAATAAGAAAAGGAGATACAAAAGACTATTTTGGATAAATTGGATGTATTCAGACTGGTTGGGATTGGTATTTAAAGATCTGATTCCACTTCATATTCAAGGTAGGCCATTTAGAGAAAAACTTTGTAATAGTAAAAACTGTAATCTACCAGGAAAGACAGGCTCCAGAGGCTGAATCAATCTAACTGTAAGTTTGTCCCTTTTACATTATTTGTTTCCCTCTGGTCCCGAGACTGTGTATTTAAAATTGCTCCCCTAATACTTCAATAATGTCACAATTCCAGAAATAAATTCAGAAAAGTTGGAATTATTTTCACATAAATGAAAGGCAAAATAGGTCCTAGCAATCTTATTTCATCTTTATCTGGTCTGACTTTTGAGAGTTTATTATTATAATGGCTAGGAATAATTGAGGCCCTGACAAATTCTAAAATGATCAGCCTGTTTTATTCATGTTCCAGACAAAGTAATGGTATTTTAACTTTACTGCAAGAAGAAACTTACTTAGTTTTTTCTATTATTGAAAATAGACCTCGTGAAGTGCTAACTTCATTTCTGATTCTCAGCTAAGGTTTAAAATAACCCTTGTGTTCCATTTGTTGATGTGTGTACACATTGACATGTTTCCAGATTTACAGGAAGACAAGAAATTATTTACACCATTTTTAGCACATAAGGAAAGCCTTACAGATCATATAGCATTAGAGTTAACTTTGATTCAAAAAAAATAGAAATTGCACATAATTTGGGATCTACATATAAGATGAAGTTTATTAGTGAACTTAAGGATATATACTTTTTTTTTTCCTTTTTTCTTTTTCTTCTGTTTTCTATTCAAACATCAAAGATTAAATACTGTCCGGGTGATCTGACCTACCAGAAGTCTTGTCAGTCCAGTGAGTCTATGATTGAAAATTGAACGGAATTTCTTTTTTGAAATTATTAGTCAGCTGAAGTTGACAAATGGAGAAACCTTTCTCCCTTGCTTGTTTTACTACTCAAAGAGTCAGAACATAATCTGCAGACTTATGTAATCTTTTTGTGTATTAGTATAAGGTTGCTATTTATCGACATGGTGATTCCTCATTATCAGTCAAAAAATTAATAATATATGTATAGAAGACATGTTGAAAACAGGGAGAGATGTTATCAAAGAATTCAGCAGTTCAATAAGTACATTTTTATTTTTTGTTTTTTTCTGGTCTTGACTGAAAAAAGCATCCCTGTTCAGAAACTTGTTATGATGTGAGTGATTCTCTAAATTAGGCCTACATAGGAAAAAGCAAAAAAAATGTGCAAGTAATAATTTCTAACACATTAAAAATAAAACACAATATACAATTTAACAAGAAGCCAAAATGCTTTAGAAATAGATTGAAAAAAAGATATGTGTGGTAGAGATACAAAAGGACTTAGTTGTTATTTTTGGCAGAAGAGTTCAAACATTTAAATGTCCAAACATTATGTTTAGACTCTACCTAAACATGGAGTTACTAGGCACCTGTACACTTTAAAATTCACCTAGTTGTATGTTTTCTGAGTTATTACTCAGAGCTTAGCTATATTTAATGGCCAGGGTGGTAGTTCATTTGCATACTAAAAGGTGAGCTACTTCTCTTATTTTTAGGGTCTGATATAACAGATATTCTCAGAGTATGCTTTCTCAGAAATTGCTCAAATGAAATGCAGTATTGCATTTGGAAAGCATCCTATTGCAGTACTAGCAACATACACAGTCTATTTTTGTATTTTTTGCATTTTGAATCTATAGTTAGATGATGGGATTAACATAAACATAATATTTGGAATGGACTTCCTCATTAGCAGAAATTTTGCTGAAATGAAGACGCAACAACATAGCTTTAGAGCATTAGTCACCCTTCAGTCTTTAATCGAGGCCCCAAAGTCCAAAGCTTGGCACAGCAAGTTGACCAGGGCTGATGAACAGGTGCTTAGGATGGCACTAAGATAAAATCCAAGTGAGTTATGAATTGCTTCTGCTCTTTGCAGATCATTTGGTAGGAATGGACACAGATTGAGACAGCTTCTGTAATATTGGCTGTGTGCTGCTCTGCATTGGCGCTTTGACTTCTTGATGGATTAATGCAACAGCTTGTTAAAACTTTCCATGTAAGTAATATAGACTGTTATTTACATACCTGCACCATGCAAGTGAATCTTGTCTTCCTTTAAATCCTTCCAAAGTGCAACCTTGGAAAATAATGTGATGACTGTAGGCTCCTGTTTATTCTAGTATATGCACTAGATTTTTTTTTTTTTTTTTTCAAACACAGAACCTGATTATGGATTTTAATGCTCAAAAAACCTCCTGTATTTGGCACTTCTCCTTAATCTGTATTTACTTCTATAAATATTAGCTGACATATGCACCCTGTTAATAATTTTAGATTATGAATAGGACTATGCCATTTTAAAAGCATCTCCATCTGTTCTTAAATGTACCAAAAAAAAATAGAATTAATCTGAAGAAAACATAGAAACATACAAATAAAGTCTGTAAGAACTAAACGGTATGCTAAACAGGGTACTTTAGTCTGAAATCCTGCCAAACATTTTGTGACTAAAAAAAGCCCTATCCAAAATACAAACAAATTATTACGAATGTAATTTCTGACATAATACAGGGGGAAATGCAGTCCATTACATACTGCAGTGCAATACTTGGGACTGTCTTCCTTTATGCACTTGCTATTTTGTAAGCATAGCCAAAGGTCCTGACAACATCCTCTGCTGAAGATGAAATATGTTTGATTTTCTCTGCTGCCTGTAAAGTGTGGTAAAGTCCTCTCTGATAAAGTACCTCGTGCACCACTTTGAGTTGCAAGAGAAGACAGCAGCTGTCGTACAGTTCATAGGCCAACTATAAACAGCAGTAAAGAACATTCTTGATATCGACACATGAATCACTTCATATAACACACTTGTAAGCACTGGTCAGTATGTAAAATCTAACTGTAGTGTCTGATAAATGTTTACATGTCCATAAATATGCTGTTAATCTTATGCCTAGAGATAAGTAAGTGCACCCACAAAGCCAGTCATCAGGAAATGATTTCTAAAAAAATCTCTTTAATAGTCATTGCATGTATGCAGAGGAGCAGTGGTATTTCCTCCCCACACCCATTATTGTTTTATTTAAATGAATCTAATTGCCTTCAAGTTGAAAAGCCTTGAGGTGCTTCCTCTGAGAATCCTAAAACACGAGGAGAGAAAATGGAGGTGACCAGGGTAATATTCCAACCGTATCAGCTTGTAGAGATTCAGTTACTGCTCAGGTAAAAATGTTTCAAAAAAAGTAAATCTGTGCTTTGGTATATATAAAAATTGTACTTAGCAGGAGAATGGATTTAAATGTTTAGATGGGCCAAAAGTAACTTAAGCACATTAAAGATAATTTAGTGTAGGGTATTTCCTAAAACAGAAGTTCTTTTCAAACAGTGCATTGTCCTCCATCTTATGTGTGGCAAACTGATTCACATCTACCAAGGGCAAATATTATTGGAATGGACTCTGTTCTAGGAAACTATTATTTTGCCTAAAATGTTAAAACATTTTTAAGTCCTGAGTGATAAAATAGCTCAACCTACAACCAAAAATCAAAATGCATCCAGGAAAAAGAAAACTTTAAGTCTTGGTTCTGTAAAGCCCTGAGAACCCCGACTGAGTTCAAAACTTCTTAAAATGGGCTCATCTGCATGCATAATACCACCTTAGAACAACACACATGCTTTAAATTAAGAGGAATGGGACAATTTTTTCTTAAGATTTTGCAAAATCGAGAATCTCTATTTTCTACTTTTGACTGGGCAGTCCCTGGTGGATTGCCTTTCTTCAAACAGTTTATCACTGTCTTTATTTGAAACCTATATCTTGTTATTTAGTCTGCTGTAATAAATGAGTTAATTGTAGGATGTAAACTTGTATATCTACAAAGAGTCCTGACAAACAACTGATTCTGCACCACTACCAACCTCAAATTCTTTGCTTTTTTCATCAGCAGGTTTTTTTTAAATAGCACATCTTAATGTTGTTGTTACTGATTGTGTGATCTATTGCCTCTCGTCCTGCATGCCTTGGCATATTGCTGTAAGAACTGTCCCATTTATTGCACAGACAGCTTGCTTCAGTCAGTGATTTACCCTTCTATGTTTTTTTTCTGTGATATCTGTGTTTAATTAGGCGGACTTTCTTTCTTCCTCTGCTTGCTAACAAAAGCATTTATGATGCACAGTTTTCACTGGCGCTGGAGATATTTATTGGGATTTGCAGAGCAAGTCTCTTTCCTCACACTAACTTTGTATGTTGCCTTTTAATGTCACGCAGAATGTGGTCACTGTCTATCTTCTGACTAGGGTATTCAAATACATATGACTGAGCTATATTGCAGGCTTACAGAAAGATGAGTTTGCAGTTTCACAGGGCATCTGGCAATTTCCCCCTGAACAATCCATTATGCATGGATCAAAGAATTCTTTAAATTTTTAATAACTTAGTCTCATATTTTTTCCTGCTCCTGGTGCAATAAATCATAGGTTCCTGAAAGTTTATGTGTAGGATTTCACACATCCAATTTCTTTACACTGTGATTTGTTTCAAGAAGAAAACAAAAGCTTTACAGTGGCTCAGACTGACAGAGGTGGGAGGGACTGTGGAGGCTTTACTTCACTTTTGCTAAGTGTCTGTTTTCTTTCTTAAACCATGTAATGGAAATGTGACACACACAAGTGATGGCAAGAGAAAAATTCTAATTTGTTGGACTTTGTCAAATGCCTCACAGCATAAGGTGTTACCTCTGTCACTGAAAACTGCTGAATTAAGCATCTACTCCTACAGATCTCCTCAGTCACATGGTCCAGAAACTTGGTGAGAAAGGCATCCAAAAGGCTACCTTGTTTGGGTACTGAAGGACATCACTGGGAATGAAGCAAGTTTAAAAAATCAAGGGAGCTGAATTTTCTTTTCCACCTTCCATTCCTTTTTAGAAGGCAGAAAAAGCCCAGATATTCCCTGTAGCTGCTGCTGTGACACCCCACCTTCCACTTCAACCTCATTTAAACAGCTGAGAAGACCGCTGCATAAATGAAGGTACAGCTTCAATCAGGAAGTCTGGTTTAAAATTGTTTCACTTCTCAGATACAGAAATTCTAAGGAAGAACATCATGAACACACAAGACAAGTTACAGAGATGCTGCAAGACTTCTTTCACTCCATGAGAAAGGGCAGAGCAGCCTTGGACTGACTACCCACAGAAAAGCATTCCCACAGGACATGTAGTAATGCCGTTGCTGGAATTAGAGGGCAGGTAAGGGTTCCAGCAGAGCTAAAAACTTGATATTTGTAAGGGACTGACTGAAGTGGTGGTTTCAATTAATGTTCACTCAAGACCTGAGACAGAAATCAAAGTTCTGTTTTACTTAATATGAAAAGGGAATATACCAAAGTAATAGTTTTTAATTGAAAAGTAAAAAATTACTGAAATGAGAAAGGAATAGGTCTTGCAATCTTAATTGATTAAAATGAGTCTTTCCTGAGAGAGATGATAGTAGCTGGAATATGGAGCAACCCATTAAAACAGATAGATGAAACCCACTAAAGCTTATTGGACAAGGAAGGAACTTGGAGATAAGAATGAACAGTGCTTTGATAAAATGATTGCAAGTTCAAATTATCTTAAACAATACAATTCTGGTCTGGAAATCTAAATATCAGAGTCAAGAAGATGAAGATATACAGGCTGTGTCAGCCAGCAAGCCAAGGCATTACTTGGCACATGGAAAAAAAGGTGCAAGAAATGCAGCAGAGTTTGCATGGTCTGGTCAGCACCTGTACAGCATGCACTGAGTAAAGAGAAGGGCTGCTGCAGAGCAAGCTGAAATGTAGTATTTTCACTTCTACTTTCATCTCTCTGGTGGAATATAAGTGAGCTATGCTTAAATACAGGACTCTACTGTTAAGCAGTACTATTCAGCTTGTTTATAAAAGCTTCACCTTATGAAAATGCTACTTTCACTTGAATGGTAAAGAACCAAATTCATTTTGCAGGAAGTTGAAGACATTTCTCAGCATTTAGGAAACCATCAGTAAGGCAAAATCTAAAGGTGAAACTGAGCAAATGACACACAATTCAATTCCTTACAAAAACTTCCTATGCTCTACAGCAGACAAAGCAAAACAAATAAGCAATGCAGTGGGTAATTGACTAGATTTGGGGAGTCAGGACAAAGGAAAAAAATATTCTGTACACAAACCCTAAGAATTGGTAGCCTGCTGGAAAACTTATCTACTGAGGACAAAAAAAGGAGCATTTGTGGGGTGTAGGATCTGTCAGTGGAGAAAGAGGTCTGGGAACACACAACAATGTTTCATCTGGAGAGAGTCCATTTCTTCAAATTGCTTTTTGGGTTGCCCTGTAGAAACAATTTCACAGGGGAATACAACAGAATAGCACAGCTGGGATAAAAGTTAACTTAGCAAAGAACAACGATTTTTTGTAGCAAGTCTAAGCTCATTCATCACCAACTTGCTTGCTTCCCCAGAGTGTAAAAGTACAAAGTTCCCTGCAAATAAGCACGTTTTTCTTGAAAATCGTTAGCCTGAACTCTAAAATCATTGCCCTAAGAACACTGCTTTGCAAGATGCTTCACAAAATCTTGATAATCTGAGATGCTGACAGAAATGCTAAGAGGAGTCCTATACGTGAGACATCCAGCGTTAAGTTGTCCAAAGATTCTGAGAAAAGTGTTGCTAAAACCCATTTGCAATGTTGTGGTCAAAAAAGGCTAATGCATCGCAGGTACTTATGAAAGCTGAATCTCAATACACTCGTACTGAGAGATATTCCCATATTATAATATAAAATCTGCAAGCCATTGATTTTTGGGAAGCAAGTACCACCTGGAACTCATCATAAATATTATATTGATATTGACAAAAGGGCTTCCTAAGCCCTTCCTCATCCTGAGAACACAGAATATTTCTGCACTCTGTTCCAGAGCTTGGGCTGGTAGGACCTGGCTCCAAAGCAATTTCCAGTCACTGCCAGGAGAGGATTGACATAGTACACGACAGCTCTCTTCTGTCTCCTCTTCCCTTTGCTTGCCATTTTTTTATTTGAAGGCAAGGATGCAGAGAGGAAGCACAGACCTAGACATAGCACATATGTTCTTTGCACTGTGGAAATTCTCCACTGAGAGCACACAACCAGGCTACAGCACTTTGCAGCAGCTAAGCAAAATAATTTCAAATGACCTGTTTCTGGGCACAAAACTACATTAAGCATATACTTTTTTCTAGCCTAGGACCAAGACAGATTCTCCCACTATCCAGTCAGCCAAAATAGACACGAAAATAAGTTCTCAAAATTCTGCCCATATAGGTCATGATTTCCTGTTCAAGCACTTCAGACTCAGATTTGTCCCTTCCACTGTAATTAAATATTTACCTCTTGTGACTTATAGCATTTACATGTGTGTGTATATATATATTCCTTTCCTTTGCACATTATTTTACTTCAGTCAGGGCTGAACCAGTGATTTCAAAATGAAACATTCCTTTCACTTTAGTGTTGAAGTTCACAGTCTGTGATAAGTTTGGTAGATCAAATTTACTTTCCACAGTGTTTCTCTGAATGATAAAAATAGTTATTGTGCTATTAATTTCCATCAAAAATAGCTATTTTTGATTTTGTGATGTAATTTCCTTCAAAGAGCACTAAAACATAAATTATTCTAGACAAAAATAAAAAGTTCTCTGCCTTTTATTTAATGTAAATCATATTTTTAAAAGTCAAAAGGAAAGTCTCTGAAGTTGATACAGTGCTTATATTTCCTCAGATGAAAAAGTCTTAACATTGAAAAGCTTCTAAAGGACTTCTACAACTGTGACTGGTTAAAATTTTGCATGCTTTTCCTTAGTCATCAAAATATGGAAAAAAATTATTTCCCTCTATACTGTCTTTGAAGAGACTGCAAGTAATAGGCTTAGATTATTAATGGAATTTCTATAGGATACATCTGTACTTTCTGTAATTTTTTTAACTTTTTACCCTAAGAGATAATATTTAATGAAATACACTAAGTAAAATTAGGGAATATCTTTCCTAGTATGTTCTTGTTACATTTAGTGGCTTCCTATTTTGAGTACAGGACTGGAAGTTAAGAGAGCTGAAATGTTATCCTAACCCTGCTGAAGTCAAAATCTTAGCATCTACTTCAGCAGAGTCAGAAACTCAACCTTAGATCTGCTTCACATGTCTGCCCACTGACCTGGGTGACATATGGGAAATCCCATTTCCTTGTGGGTTTTTCTCACCCTGGTTGGTGCCCATTTCTTCTGTGTGGACTATAATTTCTGAGATTAGCTTTCCCATGGGAATTTAAATACTGAGGACTCTGATCATCTGTGACTGGAATACCAAATCCTAGTTTGCAAAGAAATAAAACAGAAAATAAAAATAAATAAATAAATAAAGGATATTATTGCATTTTAGTGAATGACTTGCCCTGAAGAGGCTACTGATTAAAAATCTTACTTGGAATGTGGTAGATGGAGGTTTTTTCCTGTTTTAAGCACCATGCAATGGTGTAAGCCTCTTTCTCTCACTTATACTGTAAAACTGTCAATGAAAGCTGTCATTAAAAATTAACTTGATCATAACAACAGAGGCTGAGAGTACAGCTTCACAAACAAGTTACCACAAAAGAGGGTATCCTGTGAACTTACAGCGTCTGTTGGTTGTTACGCAGTAACAGTTTGCATGTGTGCTTTTGTCTGTAGCAAATATGAGATCATGTTGAGGCAGCTTATCTGTCAACAAAAAGGGCTTGCTTGTTCATCTGCCCATACAAGGTCTATAAGCTGCTGCTGCTGAAGATAGCCAAAAACCTTCTCTGACAGGGATTTGAGTCCAAATCCTTTGTATGCCAGGTGAGTTCAGAACAGACTAAATTACTGGTAGGTCTGACCTCTCCCACTGACAAAATACTATTTTGGACATGGAGGAGATTTCCTTTTTCTAAAACTTATAAAGACGCCATAAATGTGTCGTTGAATTACAGTTTTACAATTAGGAAAAAAAAAATAAAAAAATTCACAACAAGCTGTAGTCTTGATCTCAGCAAATGCCTCAAAGCGTTACTGTCAAAGAGATAAGTACGAAAATAATAGCTGAAGGCATATGAGCTCTTTTGTGTGACTTTATCTAACACAAAGCAATAAAAGTCACGCAATTTTGTAGTATCTAACTATATACAGTTTAACCACCATTAAATTAAGCAAAATTAAAAATAGCAATAATAAAAATGGGAATTAGTTCCCAAAGAGTGAATGGCTCCTGCTGTGGTTTGAATTCAGATAAAAAGCTTCTTTCCCCACCTCCAAATCTGTATAGCCTAGGTGGTTGTCCTGATGGGAACTATTAGTAAAATGATGGTTCTTGCTGGGAGACCATTCACAGTTATTAAAATATAGTAGAACCTCACAAATCCACCGTACAGCTTCTCATAAAATCTCTTTCCAGTTCTCAGACATGGAAAATTCATGCAGTAATCTCTCATATTACATTTTCACTACAAGGTGTTTAGGAAATATATTACTCTGCATGCAGTAATGAGTTATGAAGTGTTATAAATAAATGAAATGAAAGCATAGCCTTTCAAATAAAGGAAAAAGTCTTTTAATGTTGTATCATCTCCCTTGCTTTTATAACCATGATTACTCACTTGGAAAAAAATGTAAAATCAACATGGAAGCTCTATATTAATAGATATAAAGCAAGATATCTTTCAGATACTTCCTTAAACTTCATTTCTGCAGTAACAACTGAAGAGTAGTCTGGGTAGCAGGTGTGCTGACATGTCTTAACTGCAATTAATCACACTGTTCCCTGTCTCATGTTTGCCTACAGCCTCTTAGCAGAAAGCAGAACTTAAAATTTCAGGCAGACCCAATCTTCATTGCTTCTGAATAAGTACCTCCATACTGTGTTTTGTGCATGGGTCTGGACTGTGTGGAAACCTAAATTTACCTTGTTGTGATTCCAGGTCTTTCAGCTCTAGAAGCTTGCCTAAAGCATAGAAGAACAAGAGAGAAAGACTGAGCTTGTTCTAAACCAACCTGGGCTTTTTGAGCCATGTTGAATGAGTATGCAAGAACAGAGATGATCGGCCTGATTCTGATCTCACTTCCTATTGTGGGAGGCCTATTGCAAACACCATAGGACCAATATCAGGCAGACAGTTCAGGGCCTTCCTGATGTCCCATGTACTAGAGGGACTCTACTGGGATCACTGATCTGAGGCCACCTAAAACCAGAACACAATCAGTGCAGCTGAGTTTAACCTAACCCTAACCATAACCTCTAACCCCAGCCCTAACCCTGACTCTAGCCTGTAACGCCTAGCCCCTAACAACTAACCCTAGCATCCTAACCATAACCCTAAACTCTAATGATCATAGCCCTAATCCTAATGACCCTAACACCTAACTCTAACCCGAAACCCTAACCCCAATGCTGACCTCTCACCCCAAACCTAACACCTAACCCTAACCCCTAAGAGGAGCCACTTTGGACCAAGGTTTCACTGCAGGCATGAGCACACACAAAAAATCATGCTAACATATTGCCAAGATCTTTCTTCACTTTCTTTTCTGCAATATGGACAGCTCAAATAGCATCATAAGAAGGTGTTCATAGTCCTTTTAAACTCTTAGTAATTTCCTATGACTCATTAGGAAAGTTTCAGCAGGGCTGGACAGTAGTGAAGATTTTCTTGATTAAGTCCCAGCAGTCTTATCTGGGAATACTTAAACCATTAGTCCTAGGTTCAGAGTCTGAAGGAAAGGATACCTTGTTGCCCTCATGAAGAGAGGAGTTGGAGGTTTGGTGTAATCAGAAAGAGGAGTGCTTTCTGGAGTTGTAATCATTTACAGATCGTTAAACTGTAAGGATGAAAATATGGCCAGAAATTCTCTTGACTTTCTTTCATTTGACCAAAAAAGAAACTTTTAAGTAAACAGCAGTCTCCTAGCTGAATCATGCTTGACATTCTAGAAAGAAAAATTCTTCATTCAGACTCCAAACCAGAATTGTATCTATACAGTGAAATGAACTTAAGGCTTGAACGTGCATTTAAGCAAGGGAGACAACAGTTTTGTTCTCACAGGCAGGGCAAATCAAGGTGAAAGGCAGACATGACTGTACGCATTTCTTAGCTCAGCTTCTTCAGTAGGTCTGAGTTAGTCATGCTCCTCCATCGAAGTAGTTTCTTGTACCTTCTCTAGACTCTCAACTTTTTCTCCCATTTCTTTCATCGGATCAGATACAGCTGTTTCCCTCTTTGCCAGTTTCCCACCACTTAACCCCTTCATCCCCATCCTTCTTCTATATCTACTTCCTCTTCTCCCTTTCTCTTCTGTTAGTTTCCCAGTGTTCTCTAACCCTTATTTCTGTTTCCTCACTTTTCCTGTTCATCCCTATTATAAAAAATACAAGATGATTATTTCCCCTAAGGGCAGACTGTCTTGAGCCTCACTGAAAAAATATGGGAACTAATGCAGCTCATCATTATCAAATTTCACACATACAGCCTCTAGGAACGTGTTAGATATTTTGATTTAAAACAGTGAGGTTTTAGCCTTCCTGAAAGGCATGCTAGCTGATAGCCATTTTGAATTAGCAAAGAATTTGCATATTTATAACCAATGTCTATGGGACATTTACAATATCCCATGTCACAAATGTAAGGAGGAGATCATGACAACTGATGATGTCTTCTTTTAGGTTGGCCTCTATCTGCATGATCACTCTCCTTGAAATGTTAAAATAGTTTATATTTTACTACTATATAAAAGTGTGCCTGGATCAGAGAAGTCTGCAATGCAATAACTACAACAGTGTGTGCCCCTAAATTAAACATATTTCCTTGTTGTTACACTGCAACTTCATCTAGGGACCTCTGCACTGGATAGATACATTACTGCACAAAAGAATGTAGAACAGAGAATATGGCTTCCTTGGGATTTACTTCCAATGCTTTCTAAGAAATTGCTATAGCATTTCTTCTAGAGAAAAAAACGGTCTCCTCCTATCACACACACAAAGAAACGGCTGAGAGATTCAGGTAAGCTTATTGCAACTGTCTCCACATAATTGATCCTGTGGTTGTTCTGCAAGGCAATTGCAGACACTAAGTCATCATTGCACAGTAGTCACAAAAACAAAAGGGGAGGTTAATCTGAATACAGATTCTGACCTGCTTTTTGTGTCTCCAAACATCAAGAGAAATTTAAGCACCACCAACTCAAACATTGAGTGCTATACAGTGGAATAACTATACAACAGTGCAGTTCACCGCATCATCTTTAATTTTGCTGCCTATAGAAAAGCTGTTGTGTTATAAAGCTGATGTATTTGAAATGCTGCTATTTGCAATGCCAGTAATGCAAAAAATATAATACAGGACTATACTTCTACTACAGTAGCAAGTAGATTATATTTCAAAAAGGAAGATGTTTTAATGGAAGTATGTATGGATGATGACAAATAGAAGTATAGAAGATATTCAAGCATAGAAGATATTCAAATTTCAGCTGTTAAGACTACTTCTTCTGCAAAGTGTTAGTGTTCTGTGCACATTAACATTAGGCAAATAAAGGGGATGCCTGGTGTCTTTGCCTGAGCCATTGATGGATATTGATGTCTGCATGAAAACAGATCTATGTATCAGTAGTACTTAAAAACTTCTCAATCACGCATTGTTTTAACTGATGTTTCTTTTTTACACAAAATTTGGACAGTTAGTACTATTAAAGACATTGCGTAGGACTAAATCAGTTAACTGTCAAGCAAACGCAAGAATGAAGCATCAGCCATGCCTATTCCTGAAACAGAAGCATGTACAAACACATGACCTTTCCACAATATTAAGTATTCTGTTAAAAGTTATTATATAGGAATCAGAAAGCTCTGTTTGGTGTAAACTGAGCAGATTTACATTAAAATTACGTATTTAAATAAATAGTTAGAAGGTACTTGAAAAAGTTACCTCATTAATCCTTCCACCTTGAGTTAAGAATCCAGACTTGTGTAACTTGGTCCTAAAGACAACCAGTGATGGAAATGCTACAGCTTCCCCAGGCAATCTCTTCTAGTGTTTCTCTATTTTCAGTGATAACAAGGACAGAATTAAGTCAGAAGATATTTCTGGGCACCCACACAGAACGTGAAATACTCTTAATGCAAAAAGGACTTTATATGGTAATATGTTTTAACAAATGTAAATGTTCCAATTTCTAGCAACTTTCTTCAGCATGAAATGCAGCCTTTCAAGAACTCTTTGCCATAGGAACTAATTAGCACTCTGAAATTTGAAATGCTTAAATGCATGATTATTTGTATTATTCACATTTTTGCTCCTCCAGTAGTCTTCATGAAAGAAATTTTACTGTCGTCACTAGAAGCCATGAAATAGGATTTACTGAACATATTTTTGGGTTCACAGAGCTAAACCACGCCTTTAGTTCATATAAAATTAACCATACTATTTAATATAAGCTCTATTCATTATTTAAATATCATTAAACTGTATGAGAAAGAGGAAATCATTTCAAGGCATAATTTAAATAGCTTGTTAGAGTTATGAAGTGCTGCTGCTGATACACTAAAGAAAGGTAATTAAAGGAATTGGTGAAGTACTAGATATGAATGTTTAAATCCTCTATACAGTAAACTCATTTTGTGTTGTAATAAACTTTGTCATTGCAAATGAAATGTACCAGCTGGCTCAATTATGTTATATATGTACATGCTATATACCTGTATAGTATATGCATCTGCCTGTTACTTGAATACATCAGGGAGCTAGAGAACAAGACTGTATTAAGAGGGAAAGCAGTCAGAACAGCTGAGAGGGGTCTTCCTCACTGTAGTCACAGCTGTAAGGCTATTTCTGAAACAGAGATCAGGACTGATTTGGGAGAGCACTGAACAAGTCAGGAACTTGCCCTGGATCAGCTTTTAAGCAGCTCCTGTGACTCTGGGACCCTGCTGCACAGATAACCTCAGAGCTTACAATAGCATGGGCAGAAGGCGAAGATGCTGAATCACTGCAAGATCAGATTGACAGAGACAATGGGTGGTGGAGCTGCCAACAGCAGAAGCCTTGAAGAACAGGTTAGATGATATGGGTCAGGTACATGAGTGGTATTGCAAATCCTACCTTGTGACAGGGGATGCTCTGCGTTACATGTCAAGCTCCCATAGCCCTCTTCTGACGCAGCAGTGTGTTTTCATGGTAGCAGAATGACATGTGTGGGAGCAGCCTGAATTTTCAGGAAAATGGCCACACATTACTGTGTGCTTTTGCAGAAGTCTTTTTCTCCGTATTTTACTGAAGTGTAAACTGACAGGTTTTATTTTAGTAACTGAACAAAAGTTTCAGAGTCTTGATGGTTTAGAGCTTGTAGTTACAATATTAGGCAGGTTCCTCAAGGGTACTGGAAGCATCATAGAGCACATGCTGGTACTGCTGATTGTATTTAAACACACACAGACATAAAAAAACCCTCTGAAAGTGTCCACTTGCCCGGATGAAGCTACTGTGGCTATCTATACATGGAATCAATTTGCAGTCAACTTTTTTGGCCTCTCCAGGTGTTGGAGGTCAGTTTCAGTCAGAGAGAAACGTGCACTGCTGGGCAAGGCACCTCATAACACCCATCATCATCAGTCCTCAAGTCTCTTGTATGCAAGCAGGGATTCCTTGTGTTGGGTGCAGATTAGTCCATATGAAGCAGCACGTGAGCTGGGGTTTAAGCTTCGGGGGGAAGGAAGTGCAGCAGAAGGTGGGGAAGAAGGTGAAGGCACATTACTTTCTGAATGTGCACAGGGCCTGGCACGAAACCAAGAGCTGCTGTGGCTGACTGATATAAGCTGGCATTGGTAGTTGTGGGTGGAACCAAGTAAAACTACTGCTGAAGGTGGGTGAATTTTGGATCCTCTGTACATTTTCGGTATCTGTTGCTGATGAGCCCATCTAACTATAAAAATAATCTAATATACAAAAATAATACAATGTATAAAAAAACTATTACAGATGTTCAACAGGGCTGACAAGACTGATGGAATCCTAAGTTTTAAGCTGAACAAGTGATGCGGTTTTTACAATGGTATTAAATAAGGTTTTGCATTGAATCCTTTTTTTTCTAAGAAGAGACTGTCTAACATGAATTATAGCAAGTGAAATTTGAAGTTCACGCTCACAGATGGAATGGGTTTTTTGCCTTTTGCTGTTGATGCTATTTAGAGGTCGCTTTCTGAGACTAGGTTATCAGAGCCACAGCAGAGAAGAGCACAGAAAACACAGCTTGATCTGGCTTGTGTGGAAGGAAATTGCAAAGTTTCCATTCCATTCCACAGAGGCTGAATTAAATCTTTCCTATTAAACAAAATTGATTTTTAGAACATAAGAACTATTAGCAGCCCTGACATTCTCAAGGATTTCTCTAACCTTTCTTCGCTTTTAATGCCTGTGAGGGAATACTCTCTCGGGAAAGAAAAACCCATGCTTATTTTCAAATTTGCTTGCAACTTGCTATGAAATGTCTGTTACCAAACAGTTCTGGAGACAGCATATCAGACCAAATAAACAGAGGGAAGGAAGGTTCTGTCATCCCATGAGCTCCTGCTCTTAACCTAAGTTAAGAGGAGTCACACTAAATTTGTCACAAAACCTTCCTGGATCCCCTTGGAAGAAGAGTGATGTTGTTGTTGAAGCCTGCTCTATAAATGCAAACTTAAGGGCTGTGGGCAGATCTCTGTCACACAGAGTAAGGATAGTCCAGGACAGCGCAGCCACTTCGAAGAGGGTGAAATAATACTGAGAAAAGTGGATACAGCTCATGATTTCTTTTTCATGTTGCATTATGCCTTTTAAAAAGCGTTTTTGTTTTGTTTTGGGGTTCGGGTTTTTTTTTGGTTTGGGTTTGTTTGTTTGGTTGGTTGGTTGGTTTTTGTTTGGTTTTGGTTTTCGTTTTGGTTTTTGCTATGACCTCT